>VZSV01000117.1:2272877-2304834 GCA_013398735.1 Nothocercus julius
AAAAAGAAAAAGAAAAAGAAAAAGAAAAAGAAAAAGAAAAAAGAAAAAGAAAGAGAAAATAATGCCTGGAAGGGCATGACAGGAAGAAATCCTGTAAAAGCTACTGAAGCAGATTTGGAACTAGCTACACAGCAAGGAAAACAGCTCCGAGATCACCAGATTTCCCATTCTATGAATGATACCTGCAGTCATACTAAAGGGCTAGCAAATTCTCCAAACAAATGAAACACTGAATAAACACGGACCCCAAAGATCTTGTCCTCTGAACAAGCAAAGGCCCCGGATGAGCGTTGGGAAGCACTAAAGATGGGAACTGCCAATGGAAATGACAAGGAAAGCAACGGGAATTATATGAACGAACCAGGCTGGGAAGAAGAGGGTGGCAGGAAGGCGACATGTCGAGCACTGTTGTAGAGAAAGGACCATAACAGGAGGGACCATCTTGAACTAAGCTGTTAGAGGACAAATTTTCTTTGGTGCTTACAGATGACGTTATTGATTATTTGGTTAGGAACAGGTGATCACCGCCAGAATTCAATTGCAGATGTCAATTTTACTAACCTGTGTGACTGGGTGTTTAAATTTTGTGCTTGTCCTTGAATCAACATTGCCCACTGCTTGAGAAGAAAAAGAATAAAGAGAAATATATGGCTAAAAGACTCATTTCTCCTCCTGCTCCAACACTGAATACAAAATATGGGATTGACACATCAATGCCTAGCACCATTTGCACTTTAATACAAGTGTTTTCTTATTACAGTGGTTCATACTCTGCATGGCTAGAGAGACAATATAATATGATTTTTTAATGTTTCAAATTTACTTTGGCCAGTGAATAACCGCAATCTGAGTCCTTCTACATTATACTATCAATCTAAGGAATCTTTCACATTTTTTTCCATTTTTCTGATTTATTATAGGTTTTGAATTGCCTTTACTTTCATTTTCTATTAAAAAGAAAATCAATGAAAGTGCATTAGATGATTTATGAAATAAATTATGCTTCTGCTCCTTTCAGGGAACAAAACAAAATACAAAAATACACTTTCTCCTCTTTCCATGGTCCACAGTTAGTGAAAAAACTAGAGTTCAGTTTATTTGTAGCACCAGTCACGAGCTTACGCTTCAGATGAATTATTTGAAAACAAAAGTAAGATGTCCTGTTCCATACACACAGATTGAGAATGCAGCAAATGGAGAGAATTAAACATGCCAAATAAGACAAGAGACACAACATGGAAATCAAACATGACATTTGTAGCAGTTCTGGAAACTCGAATCTGAAAATCACTTAGCCCAGCACAGGGAAGCAGGCATGGTGCTTGGCCTGAGCAATGCTGTCACTTGCCACTGTATTTAGTGAGAGCTGGATGAGCTATAAACGTGAGAAATCTAATCCAGCCTGTCTTATTTCAGCCAAGTCCAGCTTTCAGTAGCACCGTATGATCATCTGTCACGGGAGGAGCCGGGAGCCGAGCGCTGCAGCCGGCCAGCGCGGCCGCACGGGCTTGGAGGCGCTTGGAAGGCGCCCAAGCCCTCGGCACAACCGCAAACTTGTCAGCCCAAGTGGGCATTTCAATCTGAACCCTGGCCATTGGGTTTGACAAAATTATCTGTTCATATCATATTTCAGACAACGGGATGTCAGAAAATATTGCACTGTAAGGGTGAAGGCTGATCTATCCGGCAGCCTTGTACAGGAAGGCAGGCACTGCCGCTTCGCTCCACCTAATCCTTTGCAGCAAAGCCCAGGGGTGAAATCCCGAGCACAACACTGACATATATTACATCCCCCCAACATTATATTAAAAACTACTATGGTCCAAGAGAGCATACGGAGGTTTTGCTCCCCCTTCCTCCTCGGCTCGTGCCAGCCGCGCACGCTTGTCAACTCGCCACCGGGGACGCGGGATATACGGTCCTTGAGCAGCATTTCAGTTAATCCCGCTGCCTCCCACCGCCGCGTGCCGGTCCCCGCTCCCGCCCCGAGGCAGCCCCGCTCTCGTTGCCCAGCTCCAGGGCCAGCTTTGCTCCCACCCCACGTAAATCTGTCCTCCAGGCATCTCGCCCTCCGCCTAACCCGATTTATTCTGCCGCTCGCCACCAAAATAGCAGAGTCCTCCCCGACACTCCATCATCGCTGCCCAGCTCTTCTCTCCCTCTCCTCGGGATTGGAGGCTGTAAAGATTCGCAGGGTGTGGGGACTTGCAGACGTTTCAGAGGTTTTACAGGCCTAGGCATGGGAGGTAAGAGCAGCGAGACCTCCACGGCAGCCAGCTACACTCAGTGCTATACTGCAGCAGAAACTCAGAGAAGGGCCTCCGAGGAACTCCCTAGGTCTCTCTGGACCAAAAGAAGCACCATCCTAGCTGGCACACCAAATCCTGTCTGTGTCTACCTTCTCACCTGGAAGACGGGAACTGCTGAGCTCCCACAAATTCCCATTATTGCTACTTGCTGTCTTCAGTTTTGGTGTCAAGACTTCTGAATAAGCACTTCTGCCTTGACTGTTTTTTCAAGTGGATTTAGGAGATGTTTTTTGAACCTGACAGGCATTTTACTGAAGAAATCAGGAAGCCCTTATATTCAAGAAGAAAGGCCTCTGACTTTGAAGAATCTTCCTTTCTACAACAGTTGAGAGCTATTAACCTTTGAACAGCTATCCAAAAAAGTAGGCCAAGACTTCATAGAACCAAGAAGAGACAGAGGTCCTGCAGGGAAGCCTTTACAGCTCAGGTGGGGCAGGCACCAGGTTCAAGGTTACGAGAGTCAAGAACCAAGCAGGAGCACAGGGAATGCTCACCCAGGACCTGATTTTTGGGTGTCCAGAGGAGAGCGGCAACACGCAGTGGGGGGCACCTACCTTCCCCCTGGGCAAACCACCAGGCACGGGCCCGCTCACGGTAGGCAGGGCACATGAAGGCAGCATAAAGCAGCCTGAAGTTGCAGAGCTCTCCTCGTTACCAAGAGGGAGCAGAGCCCCAGCTCCTGCCTGCTGAGGTGGCTTCATCCCATCTGCTCCCAAATTCACATCCGCCACCGCTTGGCTGCATGGCTAATGTTTAAGGAAGGATAAAGGGACTGGTTTGAAATTCGCAGTTCCCTCCTGGTGCTACTGCGTGCAAAATGGAATTTACACCAGTAAGCCTCACTAGAGATATTCAGATTTGCACTGGTGTAACATAAGACTAGAATATGGTCTATTCTAGGACTGGAACATGGTATTTGGCCTTATTATCCACACTTTTCCAGAATTCAGATTATCAAGGAGCTTCACAGCACACGGCCCCATCATCTCTTTCAGAAGCCAAAATCAGAGCTCAAGAAGCACCAACATGGAAATTTGGAGGCCCCTTTACTACAACTCTTTTCCAGTCATGGAAACTCATGTTAAATATGGTTGGAGTACCAGCGCATACTGCATGCAGGCTCCTGCATACAACTCTGTATTTCGGCCACCGCCTGCCTCCGGTGAAGCACAGGACCGCTCAGTGCTCTCAGGTCTGCAGCCTGGCTACTCACACTCAGTCCCAAGCTGATAAATAACTAAATCTACTTTCACTGAAGTTAATGCAAGTGCATGCTCACATTAATTATGATATCTAAATTAAGCGTCTCTCTAGAACATTGTCCTCCTCCTGAGCCAACACAAAGATAGTCCACTTGAGAGTGGAAGGTCACTCTGTACTTAGAAAAGGATAAAAGGGGAGAGGTAACGAAAAGGACTGTAAATGTTCGCAGGGCCGAACCCCAGGAAATCAAACGTGTTGGGCTTTTCGTTGGATTTGCCCAACAGGACACCTAAGCGTGCTGGTTTGGGTGCCCATAAGACCAAACTGCAGTCTGATATGGGGGAGTTTCACAACTATATATATTGCATGACTTGTACGTATAGAAATTTTTTACACGTCTTTTAAAACATTTTTAATATGTGGGGGGGAAAAAAAAAGGTATTTTACAGGAACCCCACCTCAGGACATATTTCCTTTTTTAAACGAAAAAAAAAAGAAAAAAAAAAATGCAACTCACCAGAAGAGTCTGAACAGTCCAAGGCGCTGAAGGACAAATTTCCATATAGTGCATTTAAAATTCTGATTAGCATAAGTATAAAATTCATATTTTTCCTGGATCATGTTAAGTGAACTTTTTAATGCGAGCCAAGGAGTTCCAATAGGTTTTCCTCTTAAGGAAAGATGAGTGCAATTCTTTTTTATTATTATGTTTGTTGTTAAGATCGTTGTCACTAGTAGTTCATTTTTACAGTTCTTTTGAAGCTAACAGATCTAAAGGGACTATTTGCTTTCTCCTTCCATTCTCTTAAAAACAAGGCAAAAGATCAGAGACAAAATGCAAAGGGAGATATCTCCCAGTGCATTGTGTTTTTCATATGATGATTTTCTGTTCCTTTCTTGTAGACAGGAATAAAAAAAAAAAGGAAAAAGCATTTCTTATATAGCCTCTGTAACTCATTTTAAGTTTCTAACTAATCATTACAGTTGAGTGGGAATTATAAGGCAGATATTGTGCTTGTAATGAAACAAACGGCAAAACTCACATTCATTTCCGAGGGAAAAGAATAGGTCCTACCAAAATTTTGTTGTAGTCCCTATGAATGAAAGATTTGGTTTTAAAGCAATTACACAATCAAAGCATGAATGATTACTGTAGGATTGCTCATGTGTAACAGACACAATATCTGGCCACAAAAAGTTCTCTCTAATGATTTCTTTACCATTGGTTCAGATCATGCAATTATAAATAATGGATCCATAATTTGCTGGTTTGTTCAATAGCAAAAACAATCAAATGTAATAAAAACAAATTAATACAATAGAATTTATATTGCACCAGAACTAACAATATTTCTCACCTTGCTGGAAGAGTATTAATATTTTTAGATTTTCTTCATGTGTTTCATTCTAGTTAACCTAAGGGTGAAGCTGACCATGATACCACTACGTTTCATTATGTTGTACCCTTTCTAGTACAGACCATTAATCTTGGCTATGAAAAATCACCAGTTTGATTCCCATCTTATTCCCTCTTTTCACCTGTGAAGTCCTGTTCATCTTTGCTAAAGCTCAGAGCAGCTTCTGCTACAAAATTGCTGTGTGCGTGAATCCTTTTTGATGCAAAAGGTTTTTGCCAACTGTCTTTACAACAAGATCAGACACTTCAGACTTAACGTGAGGAGCACTTAAAGCAGAGGAAGGTTGCTTTGGAAAAGTAACATGGAGTAAAATAAATTTTACAGAAATGTTCTGTGTTTTTCTTTGACTTCTTCAAAAGATTGCTCTTTACAGGAAAACAGAGTAAAATCAGGAAAAATAATAGCCCACAAAACCATAAAGGAGCAGAAACAGCAACCTGATGGCAGCTCTGGGAGAGGGTCTTCACCCGCTGCCGGTGAGTGCCCCAACAGCAGCCCCACTCCTTCTTCCCCAAAATGCTCAGTGCAGATTTATGCGCACGTCCGAGAGCGGCGGAGCCACCACTGGGCATCTTGGCTCCCACTCCCATAGGAGGGGGAGCGTCCTCGGCATCTCTGGGAAGTCCTCAGCATCTGCAACTGAAGCAGGAGCCAGGGCCAACTCGGAGGATGCAGCTCCGCTCCAGCTCCAGCTGTGGCAGATCATGAGGGACCCCTCACTGCCTCACACCTGACACCGGCTCCATAAAACTAAGCTGGGGAAACATCTGGCCCTATTCGTGACATCCGCTGGTGTCACGAATAAAAAGTTACATGGCTCAGGCAAAGGGAACAAAGATTATGGTCTATTCTACCAGCGCTACCATTTCTCTTAAGACCAAAGAAATGTAATAAGAGGGATTTCCAACGTTTTCCAGAAGTGTTAATTCTCTACATTATTTAGGAAATAAAATTCAATGCAGAACCAACTCAATATTTTGAAAGTCCATTAAGATTCACCTCACATTTCCTTTACAGAAAACAGAACTGATGTTTCAAATTTTAAGAGTGTATTTCAAAGATACAGTAAATAGCAGATGTTGTATTCTTTTTATTTCATCAGAAGCACAAAAGAAATGAGACTTTCAATAAAAAAGTGCAATACTTGGGAAACTAACTCTTGCTCTAATGAAAGTCTGGATACCTGCAACACACCATGAAGTCCCAGCAGTTTGCTCCTATGGGAAAGTTTGACACAGCACAGCTAAATAAATTAAGATTTGTATAGCTACAAAGAACAGAGATATTCTTGAAAGCGCTGTAATCATATTTTGCCTTTTCTAGATATTCTTCACTGCTCCAGTCTCAATTCTTCTTTAAACCTTTGTCTTTTCTTATTCTATCCTATCCTGACCAGGCTCCAGCATTATCAGTTAATAACTTTAATACTAATCTTAATGTATCTTTTTTTGTCAATTAGCTTCTTTTAGAAGGGAAGCATAGCAAATATTACTATAAACTCTTGCTCACATGCATCAGTGTCCACCAATGCAGCTCTTGTGCAGCTAATCCAAGAAATCTGTGATAAAACTGCATTTTCCATTTACAGCTTGAGGCAAAAGTGGGTCTTGCAGAGATGTGTGAAGAGATGACGGTTAGTAGAACAGCAACACTGCCACAGAGTTTAAACACTGGCTTAACTACACTTTAGATCAAGTGTTTAGATACATTATTAAATACCAAGACCTCAGCATTGTTTTTAAACTTACTCAGAATAATGCAAGATTTACTTCAGCGAGAAAATTGTGAAGTGTATTTTGTTACAAAAACTAAAGATACCATTACTGTTCAGGAGATTCAGACAACACTAATAGTACGGGTACATGTGGCGGAATATATCAGATCCCTCACTGTAAACGCACGGAGAGCCTAGCGACACAATTCTGCAGGCAAAGGGAAGCGACGCCTTCGTTCACGCTCTGCAAGGTCACAGCAACGAGGAATAAAGGAGAAACAAATTAAATTGGAAAATTTGAATCACCAAAAAGGAACAGGAGGATTCTCAGAAATAACTTTGATTTTTATTTTTCCTGTCTCTCTACCCAACATCAATAGACCTCACTGATGTGTATAAAAAAAAAATATTCAGGTAAAAGGGAATTGAACAAGAGCTGCAGTTTGACAATTTCTTTGCCCAAGGTTCAAACTGACAACAAAAGCAACAGAGGTGAAAAGGATAAAAATTCAACAAAATAAAAGAAAAAGAACAAAAAAAAGGAAGGTGACTAAGAGCTGGGGAGGATTCTGGTTGTCTCAGAGCTAAGCCCCAAGCTTTCCTAGTATCCCAGAGGGATCAGGCCCTCGGGCCACCAATTCCTAGCGTTTCAGGAGGGCTGCGTGTGAGCCCCAGCAACACCTGCACTGACACCGGTATGGCCAGAGCGAGAGGGAAACGCGACGGGGCCCAAGGAAGAGGCCAAGGCCCAGCCAGGAAAAGGCAACAGCGATAGTTAAAGAAATTAAAAAGCTTGTGTGGGGACAGTTCAGAGCTCAGCTATAAGCAACAGAGTGCAAAAATTTTCTTGGGAAAAGCATTCTTTGAAAGGAATCCCACAGAAGGGATGAAGGTCAAATATGGTGCTACCACTCCCATGCACTTGTATATTCAATGCATATTCATGGCCGGCACGAGAAACGTGCTTGCGGATTCTGCGGGGGAAGCTGGGAGAAGGGGCAGGCGGGGGGATGTGAATTGTTTTCAGCAGGTCCCCAACAACAGGGTTATTATGGTGCCACACAGCTCCTCTCTGCCCCCTCCGCGTGTCCAAGAACTGTTCATCAAAATGCTAAAAAGCAATGCAAATAACTTATCCAGCCATGCAGAAACCTCCTTAAAGCTCTATCTGCTCCGGGAGCGAATGGTCTGTGGTTCACTTGGCAACCCAGACGTACTCAAAAGGCCTTAATAACCTGTGTCGGAAATAACCTTCAAAGTTTGGAACAGGAATTTCAGAAAGCGCTGAATGAATTCCCGTGGCAGGTCACAAGTCAAATAAAGACTTTTGTTCAAAGGTGTAAACAATTAACAAAGCTCATCACTGGCAACAGCATAATGTCAAAGTACAGGCAGGATTTGAACTTAGCGGGAACATTAAAATGTTAGAAAGATTGTAACTCTGAGCAGCACTTAGCAAAACAATTAAAAGCTCATATACTCTGAAGATTTTTTAACATATTAGCAAGGCATATGGTCAAATCAAACCAAAATTAGTTCATAAATTGAAATGGATTTCTGGAAAAATTCCCTCATGCATATTAGCTACCGTTCCTCCAATCAAAAGCAGGGTTGCTCTCCAGCCTCCTTTAATCAAAGGAAGCCAAAAGGAATCAGTCTTCCACATTAAGATAGTGCATTTCATGACATTTGTGCTATGAGAAAATTAGGAATGCAGGGAAAAATGCGGACTGCTTATTAAAAGTACTTCCTACTCCTCCCCACCCCCAAATGGACCACACAGAAATCAAAAGGTCTTTGTGTTTTCTTTCAGAAAACTCAGATATTCCTGCTCAGTTAATTTAAATAGACATCTTACTTATGCCTAACTACATGCATAAAACCCACTTCTGCTAAGTAAAAAATAACTGTTAGAATTTAGTGCCATTCCTGAAATTTTATTTCCTTTTAAGTGCAGTTCTAATAAACTTTCTCGAGGAAGTTTTACTAAAGAGCACAGTTTCAAAAGGCCAATAAAGCTCACTATACTTTTGCTTCAATAAAATGCAAGAGAACATACTGTAGATTTAGATTACCATATCAGTACTTTTGATTTGCTCATATATTCAAGTAGGAGACAGGCAATTCCCATATATAACTTTACTCCAAAGCTCTGATCTTGACTTTTACTAAAAGTTCAGTCGCAGGGATATTGCTTTTGAGGGGAGATGAAGGAAGGAAGGAGTTCTTATGGATAAGATAATGAACTGTCAAATGCAGCTTATGAAATACTACTGTTTCAAAAAGGTGCTCTGATTTAATGCGTGTCGACAGCCAATTCAAAAATTATGACTAGGTCATTATACGGCACCCGGAGACTACAAAGCTGGAATTACCCTGGTGTTTATCTCGGAAAACGCTAGGCAGGAGCAGCAAAATCATCCCTACCACTTTCCACGAAGGGATCCCAAGCAACCCAGGTAAAGTAATAGAAGGCCAGAACACTGAATTAAACACCTTATTTTAAAAGTAGGTGATTAACAATGCATATAAAATTGTAATTTGTCAAAAGGTAAAGAAAAAAGAGAAGTATTTCAACTGAGAACCCACTGTGCTAAACGCTTGTACCACTGCAAACATACAGTGAAAACTTCAAAAAACCCCAAATGGCTTTAAAATATGGCAGCAGACCGTGTTTCTTGGGAAAATACACCCAAAGGCGATACTGCCGGTCTCGGTCAAACCTCCGTGTGCCCCAGGGCAGATGCCAGCTCTGGAAGCGGGCAGGAAGCCCGGCGGGGTCGGGGCTGCCGCACAGAGCCGAGTGCCCAGCCGGAGGCTTCAATCCCTGATAAAAGAGATTCTCTCCTGGGTAGGAGAAAGAACCGGGGAGAATGGCAGCAAATGCCCTCATATCTGCTTGTAAAAACTTTAAACGCAGAGGTTTTTTCCTTCTATCCATCTTAATAAGTACAACAAGCTTTTCTGACGAGGAGAAAAAGCAGCTGAGCTGCCAGTGCTGATGCGTCTTCTACCAATAACCCAGAAGTCCTGACGAGACAAGCCGAGACCTCTGCAGACAGTAAACAAGGAAAAAGGCAGCGATTCATACCATGTTTTTTCAGAGATTCCTGTATTCTAAGTTGTCCAAGATAACAGAAGCCCATTTCACACTGCTATATAAAATTGTTTTAGAAAAAAATAAGCATACACTGCAGATAAGGACTCTTGATACATTTAAATTAAAAGATGCCATTAATTCTTACCGTGGCCAAAAAAAAAGCAAGTAAAGATACTGGAGAAGCTAGGAAATGCTTAACTCCTTATATTTCAAATGCTTATCCACTGTTCCTATCATATAAGCTAACACAAAGTTCAATACATTTTGCCAAGGATGCCAAAGGCAGCAGCAGACCCATCTGTAAGGGCAGTAGACCAAGGCATCGTCTGCCCCTTCCCAAAATAACGGGCACAACTAGAGTTTGCGTTGCACATCGGCTGCCATCCGGGGGGAACTGCCACTAGTAACTAAAGCAAAGCGGTTTAAAACAAAGATTTCAGGCCTCTGAAGGGGGAAGAGCTGTCAAGGAGGAGCTGGCTATTCCCAAACTGGCTGTCCTGACATACCCTCATTTTAGGGTGCTGGAAGAACTGGGTGATGCAGTGTCAGAAACGAGCACCTTGGAGCTCCTGGAGGGAGGGCAAGGGATCTTATCAGAAGATTGAGAAAGGAAAAGCACTGCTTATCTTTATAGCAATCCTATTTTCTTTTTAAGGTGATGGGTGCGGAAATACAGGTCCAGCGGCTTAATTTTGATTTGCATAAATATACTGGAAGGAACAACTATTCAGAGGATAAAAAGAACAGCAATAACAGGCAACAAAAAATGTTAAACGCCTCAGCTTGCTCTCTGCAATAAATAAATGGGCTCTGGGAAAAGAAAGCAGAGCAGGTGCTATGTAACTGCCTTTCAGAATGGCTTTTGACAGTCACAATTTTATTGCACTCAGGCTATATCTTATCAAAATAAGTACAGAGTTGAATAAAACCTGGCAGGAAGGCTGTATTCAGACAGTGGTTATTAATGATCCCCAATTAAAAACAAAAGAGTGTTTCAGATTCTGCAGGTCTGACCCAGGTCCAGTCCATACTTGCATTAACAAACCCAATGACCACTCAGGACACTCCAAAAGCAGCAGAATTGCTGCACTTGGCGCTGCCAAAGAAGACAGGACTATACAGTTTGGAATTATATATATTTATGTAATATAGATTTGAATATATATTCAATTCTATACTGTAGAATCAAACTCTCAACAGGAAATACCTTGTTTCCTTGAGGACAATCTCCTAAAAATGCTCAGCACCATGAAGGCTAAATGACACCCAAATGCCTTTTTTAATAATTAGATTACACTGCATCAAAAAGCACATGCCTTGAGCAGTCTCATTTGTATGCATAGACTCCTACAATGAGTAAGTGGGTAAGCAAAGATTGGGTGGAGTTACAGTAAAAACATATAGTATGCTTAGTGCTAAGAAAGCTCTGAAATAGAAACCAGCCTTTTGCTTTATTATTCTCTCTGGGCTTGATTCACTGCTGCTTTATTACTGACTTTTGTCATTGTATCGGAACACAATTTGATTTTACGAGATCTTAAATATTACCTTCATAAACATTTCATGGAGTGTTGACTCTATCTGCAAATTGCTTATTTGCTTATTGTATCTGTTCATTTATGCCATTGCAACAGCTTATTTTTACATTAACTTCTTTGTTGAGTCTAGTTTATCTTCTGAGAAAATCCTGGCACTGAATTTTTAATAAGAAACTTATAAAAAAAAATAAAATAAAAAAAAGACAAAACTCTAACTGGTAAAGACATTTTTCCTTACAGTATTCTGTTTGCAATATAATTCAATCAAGGAGTTTATGCCAGTCATTATAAGATTTCAAGAAAGCATTTGCTTATCTGTTATTCAATACCATTTGTGCAAGTTTGAAAGTCTCTTCTAAATAGTAGGCAATTTCCTTCACATCACCTTGCAAGTTTACCTGATGTTTAGATTTTTGCTCAGCAGATGCTATTTCTTTTCTTCAACCATTCTCACTCGGCAAACTTAACACCCGCGAAAACCTGGGGCTGACCTCCTTCATCTGTATCTCCACACGAGCACACAACAAAAGTAGGTCAGACACAGGTTTCTGAGGGCTTCGGTTTTTGAGAGCTCCGTTTTTTTCTGCACTTGCTCTTCCTTCCTACACCCTGTCCTGGGCTTCCTCCCATCTCGCCGTGCGTGGGCACGCTGCGTCCGCAGGCCACGCGGATTCATTCTGCGCCGGGATGCTTTTGCTCAGTACTCAGCATTTGCTGGTGGTAACAGGCCTAGGCAGAAGTTAAAGGGGGAGTTTTCGCTCAAGGAAATACTGTGATTTTCACTGCTGCCTGCCGAGCTGCAGGGTGTGAAGGCATATTACTTACCCACAGCATTGCACTGGCAAGTGCTGAATCACCTTGTAAAAATGGAAGGAAAAAAGTAAAGAGGAGACTTCTGAACACAGTAATAATAATACAAGAACAGCAATAATCTATACAACAAGCATTAGCTTGTTTTCGGGTAATGGAGTAAGATGACAACTGCCCTGGGAGAAAATACAATGGCACAAAAGCACCGTTTGGCTCCCGTGATGAAATTACCTGCGGGCTGAGCTCTAATTGTGAGCTGTACTCGCATACCCACCGCTTTTCTTCCCTCACAAACCTGAGAGCTTATGTTCCACAACACACACACTCAAAATTTGACTAAATGAAAACCTATGAATTAAGAATATTTAATTTCTAGAAACACTTCGGGTTATTATTTCTCCCACCGTAAATATTTAATACTTGCAAAGCCACAGGACCACCTGCAAACCACTAATATATTCATTATTAATGTCACCCCCTTGGATATACTGGCCGTCAGGCTCATAAGGAATTCTATAATTCTTCTAAATTTCTTTCATGGTTACTGTAATATCTACATTCACCTGTGAAATCCACATCACTAGGAAGGGCAGGCTCCTTTCAAAGTCTGCAGATAAGACAATTCAAGCAGAGACATCTTTTGTCCAGTTTCACCAGAGCACTCAAAATTGCTAAGTTTGTGCTTTCATACTGGATTTGCAAGGTATTTACATTTAAGTAAAGTGAAGGAGAAGGCAAGATACATGATCTAAACCCCAAAACGAATAAAAAGCAGCCATTTTCATATAATGCTCCAATTAATCACTGTGATGAACAAAGCTATACCATACAGCTGATGTAGCTCTTCTCACACGCCACAGGAGTTAATTATTATGAACAGATGTGCTTAGATTAGATGAAAATTTATACTCCGTGAAACTAAGCACTGAAGATAGCTATTTATGTTAAAGCAGCAATGTATTTCCTGTGCACTTGGAGGCTTATTTATTCACATGTAACCTCACCAGCAGCCAAGCGGCCGTGCAAAACCAATGCCCCCTGCAGACCAAGATGTTCACGTGCTTCGTTAACCCATCGTTTGAGAGGTGGGTGCATCAGAAAAGCTCCCGCTGGCCCATGTGACATCTCACAGGCGACATAGGTGCTGTTTGCCACCACCATGAGACAAGGGCCCCAGCATGGATCACACAGAGCCTCTTCCTGCCCTCGCTGCCAGCTCATTCTGTTCAAATTAGCAAAAGTAGAACAATCACGAAAGGATTCCTGTGTTTTTCCCTATGCTTCATCACTTGGGCACTCTGTGATGATCATGGTCAAATCCCACGCTCTGGGGTTAAACACAAGACTCAAAGTGCTCCTATTCAGACATCCCTGTGCAGTCCTGCAGACTAATTCTCTCCAAAATACCTATATAGAGAGAGGTACAGTGAGTACCTCTAATCAAGATGCTCTCCCAGGGCACAAGGAATAAATAAGGCAGCAGCTACAGCATCCCCTATGCTCTTAGCACACAGCAGGGCTTCGCTGTGCTGCCCCGTCACGTAACACATCCCTTGAGGTCGGGCTGATCTGCTTCGCCCTGGATTAAACAAATGCTGAAATAGATGGCCTTCGACAAGCCTATTACATGTTAATAGGTCCGTTAGATTCCGCCCTATAGCATAGCTCCAGTTCAAGCGTTTCCCTTGCCAACACCAAGACTGGGATAAAAATAAAGATGCAAAAAGTTAATATAGAAGAGACAGATGACACAGGATAACTAGAAGAAATTTCCATCACCTGCGGCACATATCAAAGAAAATAAATATAGGATTGCAGGACTGAAACTTCTCAGCACTGTCAAGAAAGAGCAATTGAATTGATGTTAATATTGGCCAAAAATGAGGTAAGAAGTCACATTTTCTATGAGGCTTCACATCCAAGATTCAAATTTGACATTACAAAATACTCTATCTACTTTGGGAAAAACCTGTCAAATATTAGACTACATAATTCCTAACTTTGCTGATTTTACAAAGCCAGTATGAGCAGTCCTTTAACAAATGCTGCATATACAAAGCAAAACCAGGGCCTGCCAAAAAAAGATTGACTTCAGAAAAATCTTTGTTAGAAGATAACATTTTTTTCATGACTATCTATTGCCATTGATATATAGAGATGCCTTTTTCTTGTGTAGTAATTTTATTCCAGCGGGACTCTTATTTTTTGAATGAAGTTTCTCTTGTTTTATCATAACATTATATGGAATCTTCTTCTGAGTCACTTGAGAAACAAATCCATGAGAATATCGGTAATGAAAGGGGAGAAGGGAGATGCTCTAAGTGCTACTTTTACAGTAAGTAGATTGTTTTAGAAGGCTGCAAAAACACTGTTCAGATTTTTTAATATTTCTGAACATTAAAGAAAACTTCTACCTCATAATTACCAATCCCCTGTGTATTAGGAACCACCATTTCTTATCTTCCTATTACAGGAAAGTTGGTTAAAATCTAGGTAATAGGAAGCATTTCACAGTTACGCACAGCACTTCATAAGTAGCCCTGTCCTCTCCAGTCACCACACTGTCACTCCAGTGCACCCCTTTTACGATCGTGCCATTTTCAAAATAAAAAAACATTTGAGCCAAGGTTATTTGTTCATTCTGCAATGGAAACCTAAACCTTCTTCTCTAAAACCTCAGCCATTGACATGAAGTTCTCAGAGTAACATAATAAGTTCAGATTTAACGAACATGATGTCAGGATTGATTTTGCATGTTTGTAATATGTCACATATGAGGCACAATGTTGTCCCTGAAGATGACAGTAAGAGATGTGCTCTGCTACTCAGCATGCTAGCATTCATGCAGAGTAATAGTATTTAATTATCTAAGAAACTTAACTCAATAACAGCCAATAAGAAGAAATGCTTTCTAACTAAGGTAGGATAAGGAAAAGCACAAAATGCAACTTCTACCAAGATTCCCCAAAGGCAGGGCAGAGCTCAGCAATGTCACAGTGAAAAATATCTGTTATGAATCAAATTCAGCATCTCATTACAACATCCTCATGTTTCATTTCACCCGAGTTCCATGGTTTTTTTTCTTTTTTTCTGAAAACCAAATGCTCTAATATTTCTTTGGTTTAAGCAGGCTCAGCACTTCATAAACCAGGACTGTCCATTTCTACTTCTGCTACTGCTTAGGTAAAACAAGCATCAAGAAAAGACTTTTTGCTGCTATCATACAGCAGGAATAAGCTCCCTGTCTTCATCACCGTGGCATGGCTCACAGTTTGGTATTTCAATTGACCGAGCTTTTATGGTCAAAAAAGACATTTGTTGTTGTTGTTAATGGCTTGGAGAAGAACATCTCTGATGTTTTTCAGACAACTATGAGTTTAAAAGCTTTGTAATAAACTTGCTCATTGTTGGTCATGCTTCAAAGTACCCAGTTTAGAGTGGCTATTTTGAAGAAAAATTCTCCTTAAAGCCATTTTCCAGAGAACCTCAGATCTCATGCCCAGCTCTTATGAATTTTTAACAATTTTCTCATAGATTGGAACAGCTTTGGGATGAATTATCTTTGGATTTGTAAACAACAAAACCATAACAAGAAGTAAATTAAAACTTTATAAAAAGCAAAAAGTGGATTTGAATTAGTACTGAATGGGACTGTTTTCAACTCAGGAAGGTAAGAGGGAGCTGAAAGAGAGATAAAATAGCAGACAGAAAAGAGATCAAATTAGACTCAAATGTCTCAAGAGCAGAGAAGGATTCGATTAAACTGGAAAGCATTAAGAAACTAAAACAGTTCATCCACAGCACGGTTAACCCATGGAACACAGGGATACCAGATACAGCAGCTGGCAAGGGATAAAAAATATCAAAAAGATCAAGTATTTTTTGGTGGATAGTTACAGTGACAGTTGCATGAGTTCATATAAAATATTAAGGGTTATAAACCCGCATGCTTCAGGTTATATGACAACAAAACACAAAGAAATGGTTCCCATATTTATGATTAAGAGCATGCAAGGCTGCATGATCTAGTCTACTTACAATCTACCTGTAGTCCCCAAAAGGCTTTCTGCACAAAACCTGGACCATGCCCCCCATGCCTACTATTCCTATTATAAGAGTTTCCCAGATTTCAATGGCAAGTCCGAAACTACTGCTTATAATGAGGATTTTAAATCACTGGAAGCAGGCGCTATAAAAAGTCATAATTGGAAGGGCCTGTCTTCAGTTTGAGGGGGCGACTGCTCTTCATTACATCCCTCATTATGTTTTTCATCTGCCTGAGTATGTCTCAGCACAGTTTGGTTCTCCTTGGACCACTTTCATCTACTATACTCTCTGTTTAATGACAATCCATCATTTAAAAAAGGATCCCAAAAATGACTTTCACCACACAGCTGCTTAGATCGTACAGACTACACGCCAGATGAAAGAAATCTTAGGAGGACCAAAGAGAGCTGAATTTAATCAGAGGATGAAAGACAAAATGAAAATCTACCTAACCCTACATTTGAAGAGGAGTTTCCTTCAGATAAGATGATCTTGAGGCTCTCTGTGTACCTCTTAAATGTGGTGTGAGTACTGTCAGATCATCAGGGACTCTTGTGATTGAGATGCCCCAGCAATCCTTACAAGTTGTGCACATTTGGATGGTGAAGCTCTGCTGACTTTAACTTTGAGGTGATGGGGCCATTTCCTATTGATCTAAAGCTTCTTCCCTCCCTCTCTTCCCTCGTTCCTCCTAATCAAGGCAGAAAAACATAGCCTGGAAAGCTTTGATGTTCCTCTGCTTTACTTCTCATTATTTTGATCTTTTAACAATCCTTCTATTCGTGCATACTTGTAATAAACATTTTCACTGTTTATGCCTTCTGGCTTCAAAAGCTTTTCTACTCGATCAAGGTGGTTGTTTTTTGCCTTTTTTCTTTTTTTTTTTCCTCCCCAGAAAATAAATGCTATGTGTGATACTAAGATGCAGATACGCCTGCTTTGATTATCAGACAGGAACAGTATATAGCTAAGCTAAAAAGAATGGCTTGCTTCCATGTATAGAATTGAATAAAATGCCCTGCTTTTGAAGGAAATCAAATATATGTAATTTATCTGACTTACTCTTCATCATCTTTATCTTCCAGGAAGACTACAGATTACTGAATTGCCTCTGGATAAAACGGTGCACTATACAGAGCACTGTCAGGACAAATTTTCTTAAGAGTCTCCTCAATTATTTTGTTGCTAGCATAAGACTGCAGTGACAGAAATGAGTCGGAGTCTCTCCTGCTAGTAGTTAGCAGCTATAAAGTAAGGTCATGCCAGTTCTCTTACAGCTGATATACTTGAGGTGGAAGCTGCTCTGAACCTAGAATACAACAGCACTGTTTTAAGTGCCTGGCTTGCAACGTCCGCTGGCATTTCCCAAGAAAAAAAGCCAGGCAGTCCATTATCATTCTTTTGTGAACAACCTATCACTGGAAATCAGTATCAATCTTTCTTCCCCTTGTCCTATCAACGAAGACCCAAGTAAAGAAAAATTGGTCTATAGGAACACATTACGTGGAGATCAGTGGGCTGCAATGCAACATGAGGACTATTTCCAACCCCTGGATCTAGCTTCAGGTCCCGGTCCTGTGCTGCCCATAGCTACATGCATATGCTACGCTGCCAGGTTTCAGGAAATGGGCCTGGAATGATTCCTGTAGGAGGAGATGACCTCAGTTCTCATAAATTAGACTGCTTAATAGTCAAAGGCAGCCACAATATCCTCAGACTGATTTATCTGCCAAGTCTCACATCGCCTCATAAACCTGTTACCCTCTTCTCCTGCTCCGGATCAGTTCTACTTTCCAAAGCTTGAATAAACCCCATGGTCTGTCCATCAGTCAAGGGAACAGCCTTTCACTATAATTTCAGATTGTTGCAATCACAATATAAGAACAAGACTTAGTCATATTTTGTTAAACACACAACTACAAAAATTGTAATCCATTATTCAAACAAGTGTTGGTTTGGGTATCTAAACATACTCCTGAATGTACTGGAATACCACATTAGTCCTCTCATCTCTTCAAACCCAACATATTCAAGAGGTTCCACTTAAACTTCATGAACAAATCAACAAGCATGTGGCTGTGCTTCAAGGAAGTCGTACAGTTTTCTAACCGGAATTACTAGAGACATGTATAAACATGCAGTTCCTGGTTTATACGTTTACTTATGTTTTGCATCCCATACTGGCTTAAGCCATATAATTAGGTTTATTAATGAATTATTGTGCAGCAAAACAGATACAGCTATACTTACATAAGTTATATTTTCAGCCTTTTATCACTGAATTTTCATTCATAGTTCTTCTGCCAGTGGCTAACTTGCTTTATTTACATATACAGGTGAATCTCAACGAACAAAGGCAATGTATACGAAGACTCACTGTGATTCCACTTAGGAGAGGGAAGTTAAAGATTGAAGGGAAAGAAAGATTGATCTCCTCTGATAACTGGGATAATATTTTTACAAAACAGCAATTAAAGGTAGAGAATTCCAGACATTCTGACAGTGAAAAAAGATAAGAACGGCAAGAAAAATTAATACAAGATTTTATGATTTGCAATTTTTGCAATACCATAATGCTACTAACTCATAATCCATAATTCTTAATTCGACACCCAGCTCTGCAGTATTGCTGCCCGGGTTTGTACACAGTGTGAGTGCCGCACATTTTCTATTATTGTTTTTAATGAAAACTTCACTTTTATAATGTCAGAGCACTCTCTGATTACCCAACGTGAATCTTTATCCTGCTTTTTAAAGTATCCCCAACCTGCAATCTGCCCAGATGTGCTACAGATGTGCCATTTCGTTACCTTCATTGTTAGTGAAAACACTGAAGGGAAGGAGGGGAACGTGCCCCGTGGGAAGCCAGCTGAGTGGGCCTTCCAGACTGACAGCACACAAGTGATAACGGAGCTCTGCATGTGTTTTTTTGCACAAACATCTTATCCGTATTTCTCCAGGACACGCTTCCCTATTGCACACAGGGAGGATAATGTGTGGGACCGCATTCCATTTCTTCCTAAAATCAAAGGAATATTATCTGTACTGCTTTCCATGTACCTTGTTGCCTACCCTCCGGCCCTCTGTCTTGTTGTAGAAGAGAAATTAGATTATCAAGAGCGAAGAATAGTAAATCAATTCTGTTTTGGTTGTCTCTTATCACCTTATTTCCTTCCGTGTGTTTACAAGCTAAAAATTGCATTATCAGTGATGAGAAAACAAAAATACAGATAAGGCTGAGCTCGAGAGTTTATAATATTCTCTAGGAAGGCTGCATAGGCAAAGGGTCTGCTGAGCCACCAATGTACACGTGCTGCGAGGGCAACACGAAGGAGATGCTACAGCGTGCGCCAAGCGAGCCGGTCCCCAGGCCGGCAATACCAGCAGACATCCAGCAAGGAGTACAGAATCCTCAACGATGCTCAGAAGAGGAGTCAAGTCCTTTCCGATTGATGCTGGTATCAGAGGGATCTACTCATGGCAGGGCAGCTGCTGTCAACTGGACAGACTTACACCTGGGACTCTCCTGTGAAATACTGCTCCTAAAATGTCACCTCCTAACGGCACACGGCTGTCTCTGCCACATTTACTATCACACGTGCATTCAAAACCAAGGCTTAGGTTACCACATAGTCTGCAACCTGTAAATTATAAAGCAACTCCAGCACGTAACTCCCAAAATTGGTATTTCTGTGCAAAAGCTTTCTGTAAGATCATACAACTGAAATTATAATGAACATACCTGCTTACTTAGCTAATCGGCAATTATATTAACCGCACACGTAACAGGCAATAAGATGTGCTGGCTATTTACCATGATGATTTTTTGATGGCAAATCTCATTACAAATAGGCTACCATAATTTCAGTAGAAACAAGGGTAATGTACCTGGCCATTACTGTGCTGCAGCTTGAAAATACATTAGATAATACACCTAAAAGATTCCTGTTTGAAATATATTCGTAAATGTAGTGTTCACAGACAACACTAGAATTCACTCTTTCATCTTTTTTAGGAACAAGCATTAATTTATATCATTAATTCATTAAAAACTATGCTTGTAAGAGTAGCTCTGTTTATACTTTAGATTTTAATTTTAAATTTTAATTGAACAACCTCACACTTAAACATGCACGAAAAAAGATTTTTTTTTTCTCGTAAAGATAAATGTCTGATGAGCTTAGTCTAAAACCAGCCTCATCTGCAGTATTCCTAGAGCTGTCGCAAAATCTCCAACCTAGAGCCAGAAACCTGGAAGGAAAGGGACAGAAGCCTTAAATTCCCTCAATTTGGTGCTGCGCAGAACCCTATTTTTTCCCACCAACTCTTATATCCACCTTTTCCCTGAAATGGATGGTATTTATCCCCAGCTATCTTAGCAACTTCCGTGAGGCATGAATTTACCAGCCTGTTAAAGGAGGGAAGCAGGAGAGCACACGCAGCCATACGGATACAGATGCGACAAGAGCAATGCGACTCCGTATCGATCCTGCCCGTGCCTCAGGTGGACAAGGCAGAGCGCACTTCTCCCAAGCAGAGCAAGTAGCTTCTCATTACTGCACGGGTGGCTTTATTGCTGTTTCCCTGTACATAAATCAAGAAATCATTCTCTACGAGTATCTGCTGCTTTGCCTCACAGGGCTTCCGGATCCCCGCCGTGCAGTGTTACAGGTCCGAGATGGACATGAGGTCTGTGTTAATGGGGGGAAAACATGGTCAAATCCCCAAAATGAATCACAGTCACGATGTGGCAAGAGCAGAAGAAGTAAGACATGACGGGTTCCACTGCCACAGCTTCTTTGGAAAGTAACTACTTTTTCATAACTATGTTGTCACTGTATTTCCAAGACTACAACTAAAGTGGAGCCTCATTACATCAGTCTGGTCTGTAATACATGTCTATTTATTTTATCTCATAGCTTTTGAAACAGCCTTCAAAGCCACTTGCTTAAAACAGGCTTTCCATCCACTAATTAAATGTTAACAATTCCTTGTAATGAGCAACACATTTTTCCCCCAAAATGTAAATGTCTAAGGTGGCTGATCATGTCAGCACTAAAGCGACAGGTCATTTCTGGAGGATCCTCCATCACAAACATCAGTGAATACTAAAGTCACTGAAGGGCATCTGAAGCAGAAGCAATTTTCTCACAGTCTTGACACCTTCTAGTAAATTAGTCACTTGTCGAGGAAAATGACAGCTATGTAGCAATAAAAAAAAGCTTGTAGAACTCTTCATTTATTCTTGGAAATGTTGTCTCTGTCACTGCCAAGCAGCAGCAAAATCCCCACCTTGTTTTATTCTGGAGTGCCCTAACAGGAGGGCTTTTTGCAAATCATTCCTTAATGAAGTTTAAATAATAAGCCCTAAATGCTATTTTTCTCATACCTGTATGACTGTTGTCTGCATAAGTTAGTCCACTGAAGCCGAATATAAAACGAAAAGCTTCTGCAATTGGTATTATAATGTTATATCATTCCAAGACAAAGCCAAGAGAACCGCAGCTTCAGAGGGCTGTCATCTATTTGGCTATTCTGCTTATTATTCACAGACAAACTCCAGTATCTTCAACATGTTACATGGCACCCCCGTATGCAATTTCAGTGAAAATACTCATAGACCAAGATACTGTAAGAAGCATCTCGGAATCTATCCTAGAGAAAGAATAAACCTTGAAAGACATTTCAGACTTGTTTTCCCTCCACATATGCTCACATTCAAAATTTAGAAGCAAGTGATATGAATTTAATGCCTTTATAATTGGCCAGATATGCCAGTTATTGAAAACTGAAATCCTTTTATTTACATGTCATGATATGGATGGGAGGAAAAAATCTAAAAATGGGTGCTCTAAAATATAGTAAGATTGATTATCTGCAATGGCAAAAGGGTAATTGCTGTTACATGGGAAAAAAGAAATTGGGCAAATTCATATAAATGCTCTTTGGAGAATAAGCACTTAGTGGCTAAACCGGCTGACATACTGTGCACACCAATTACGGTGCAAACCAATTACTGTCTGGAGTGCTGCTGGTACCTGGAATGCAAACTCAGGCATAGAAAGTCTGAATATTACAGAAAAACATACATATAAATATATATATATATATATATATATTTATACGTATGTTATAGATGTATCCATAACACCTGAAGTCCTTATACTGATGGAGCACTTTCTCCTAAAGGACTTTCCTAGACTCACAGAATCACACAATACATATTTCAGTTGGAACGGACTCCTGGAGGTCCAACGTCTGCGCAAGGCAGAACTGATCTCAAAGGAAGAAAGGTTGGTCGGGACTCTCTTCAGTTGAATTTGGAGAATTTCCAAGGAATCTACAGTCTCTGTGGGCAATCTAGGAGTCTACCTCACTACAGCTGTGACCAGCTGTTACCTTTTGTTATTTCACTGTGCACCTCTGAGAAAAGTCCAGCTCCATCTTCTCTAAAAACATCCCTCCACCCCCACCAAACACTTGAAGAACAGCCCCCTTAGCCTTCTCGAGGCTCAACAAATCCAGCTCCCCCAGGCTCACCTCACACATTTGTTTAGAAGTCTCCACGGACCCCCCTCTGGCTGGAGAAGGACAGGATCACAAGTCCTGAAGTGCTGAGATCTACGAGCAGGGAAGCTCCTCCAAGGTGTGTAAGTGCCCAGCGTGCTTGGCTGCAGGGCTGCTCACTGACTGCGTGGTGGCACATCCACCCTCCTCACACACTAGATGCTCTTGAAGACTTCAACAAGCAGCAAGGGGAAGTAGAAGCAGCAGCTTTCTAAAAGTTTCCCTCACTAACGACTTTATCGATAAGATACAGATTCACTGCAAATCTAGCAGCTTTATTTTTCAGAAGCAGCATGGTTCGAGCTAGCTTCAGAGCTAGCTTCTCCATGGAGTTTGCTGCCCTCGTTTGCAGAAAACATCCTGAAAATCTTACACTGATTTCACCCAAGGATTCATCTTCCTGAAACCCCATTCAACCTGAATAATAACCAGCAAATTGGTTCTATCGTATCATATAATTATGAAAACCAGAGCTCTAATGAAAACTCATGGTTAAATATAAAAAGCGAACCTGGCACTGAAATAATTTTTGCTTAAACCCACCATGCTAGCAGATTATTTTCCCATGATTACACCCAAAACAGCAAACACCTTTCTATTTGAAGAGTTGAGAGCTGAAGAGCTCTTCACAGAGCAAAAAAAATAAGCATGATACTACTCGATTACTCTTAAAATTCTGTCCGAGTAATATTAATACAAAGTTTTTGCATCTACTGAAGCATAAAGATTACCTTCACATATAGAAGCAGGAATAAATTTGAGGACAATTTACAGAGCTCCCTTTGAGAATGTTGAGGAAAGGCTCCTGGTCAAAAGCTAGTTAAAGCCATTTCCTCTTTCCAGCATTAGTTTGAAACATCTTTTTTTCTTCCAGATACAGCCCACATACTGTCAGGGCTTTTCTTTCTTTTCCTTTGTTTCCAGATTACATAACAAATTCAGTTCGTCTTTAAAGATCAGGTTCTAACCTTCTAAAGGAGTAAAATACTATGTCAAGCTTCTTTAGCTAGCACACCTATATAGTATTTTTTTCAATAAAAATAACCTTTTGTTAAAGGTTTTATTGGATTTCCCTGCAGACTGACAACAGTCAAATCTCTAAGCCATCTGCTGCAATCACTCCAGACTCTGATCTCACAGTCTCAATCGTGAAATTCGTCTTAATACTTTTGTTCAGATACTTTTGTGCAGATCACTGTATCTTCCAAGTGCTTAATCACACAAAAGGCAGGAGCCCAAAGCCTTTACCCACACTGAACTTCTCAAATAGTCCTAAGGCTAATTTGGCCTCAAGCAAACTACTAGCAAATCTTCCTAAAATGACGAGAAAATTCCCCTTTTCATTTTGTAGCAGCAACCACAGATTACTCCGTAGTGACCCGCAGGCACTTCTTTCTAAATCCATGTGCTTCATCTTTAGCCAGGAACAACAGGTTACTGTAATGATAACTGCATATCAAGCATATATCCCTTGCCACAGTATCATGATATTGGAGCTTTACTTTCCAAAACAGCAACGAAACATTATAACAGGACCACTTCCCAGAACACTTCACATCACAGTTGAAGTACTTGCGTTATCTTGTTTCTAAATCAGCTGCTGTGAAAGAATAAAGACCCTACCTAAATGTTTAATACACCATCACCTTAAAAACTTGGAGATTTCATGGAGAAATTTTACCTCTTGATTGTAAACCATGTCCGCAGGCCTCACTGTGTCCTAGTACACCCTGTCTCACTGAATCCGGCACCAGGACACAGTGACTCCATCGATGGGTCTTCCACCTGTTAGAAGAAAAAGGTTGATTCCTGAAGTGGTGAAAACTGGAAGACAGCTAATACTTACAAGCAAAAACTTCAGAAAGCTGTGTTACCAATGATGAGGTGCTGCAGAAACTTGAGGAAAAATAGTTTTAAAAGCTAGAATTACCCCAGTATAAGCACTGCCAGGCAACACCCGGATTCAGGGATTAACCTCTAGAAAACCACACTCATCCTCCATCCATGCTGCCTTTCCTCATTTTTGTAGGGCATACTTCAAAATGACATAAAACAGCTTCACTGGGCTTTGCAGCCAGGCTCTCCTGCAACCTCCTTCTTGCGGAGCTGATGCTTTACATAATCTGGCTTCTGTGTGATGCAGTACAGAGTTCTGCAGAGTTGAGCGTTATTACAACTGCTGTTTTGTCACCACATTCAGTTTTGCACTGTGCTTTGAGACCATGTCCTAAAGGACGTGTGGGCTGAAGGTTTATACAGAAAGATCTAATATATTTCTATTTACTAACATTGTGTAGCAGATGGGTCATAGAATTTTAATGAACAGTGGTGAGAAATTACCCTATTGTACTGTTTGTCTAATCAGAAATTTTTGAAGTGCATATTATTCACTCCAATGAGAGAGCTTGGAGAAAAGACAAGGTTTCTGCAATATGCATACAATTATGATACAGGCAGTTGAGTGCCTGTGGTCCCAAAATAGATTACAAAGATTTTTGCATATATTCAGGGTGGAGTTCCTAGTAATATCTTTCCTACATATTTCAAACCCAGAGGTTACCTTTTTTTAGGAGGTGTGATTACTTGTGCTTTTTTTGATGGTGCCAGATCTACTGAAATCTCCAATTTAAATTGTACTTACTTGTGCTATGCATTTTACAAGAAGCTTATTATTTACACACTGCGATTTGCTTCTAACCCTGCATTTTCCAGTTGTGTGTTATTTTCTAGTAAAAACTGTACAGGATGATCCCATAAGATTAATTTCTAGAAAATCAGAAAGCCCCTGGCAAGAAATTGGTTTGAAGCTATTTTTTTTACCTATACACTGGACAGACAGGAATATCTTCACATTCTCTTTCTTCATACAAGGTGTCTGGGCAGGCTTGTCCCCCATTGGCAGCATCTTGAATGATTATCCTGTATCGAGACTGCTTTATTGCTGTGGCATTGCCTGTAAAACAAACAGAAATTTGCCTGCCACACAGTTGGCACCCTAAGTGAATGATCTAGCTGTCTTGGTTAAAAAATGTCTTGCATTACATCTATATTTTGAGAACATGAGCCCTCTGGCACAATCCAAAGAAGCAAGGGGAGCAGTACTTTGTAACATAAGATATCACTGCCTGCTTTAGAATCACAACCAGTTCAAGAGAAGTGCACCTGGAAGGTTTATAAATCAACAGTCTCAGAAAAAGGGGGGGGGGGGAAAGAAAAAAAAGGCTTTTTTATAGAACATCAAATCAGACATGAACAAGATTTAAACAACTATCTATAATGAGGAGGAAAAAAGAAACTTATCATGAAAGATTTTGTTCTCGAGAACATATTCTGGTGGTCTCAGCTGCCAGCAACTCAGCTTTTAGAGGGCCTGAAAATTATAAATGATAACTTCTTCCTAAGAAGGGCATGAACCAACAGAGGGTAATTCTAAACTTAACATCAGTCTACTGCAAGGCCAATCCATCTAGAAGCACAGTTCACAAAGTCTGCAACAGAGCAGTAGAGCACGCTGGGTGCTGGAACGCGGCAGCAGTGGGGAAGAAAAGAGGAAGGACCAGTGTCCCTCCATAGCTAAAACAGATGGGGTCAGATGAGCTCCTTGGCTGTGCAGGGGGTTCAAAGCGGAGCCTGTGAGTTGGTAGAAGTGAGACGCACAGCAGTTGTGCTCTTACTGGTCCTGCATTCCCCTTCAAAAACAGATGCCAGAACATTGAAAAGGGATCTTGATAGAACTACATAAATTACAGACCAAGAAAACATGCCTTATCATAGTGGACATCTTCAAATCTGACTTGTCCAAGAGAGAAAAATGGTGCGTAAAATAGCCCGCTTGTAAAATTGCTATTTTGAAAGCTCAAGATAAAGTCAAACAGAAGATACAAATCCAACGAATTGGTCGGCTCCAGAAACATGAGTTAAGCAAGCCTTCATTCTCACCAGACTGAGATCACTGCAAAGGAACTTGGGACCTGCGAGCTACCTCGCCAGGAGGTTGTCCACGTCAGCTCTCCCCGGCAGCAGCAGCAGCAAGCCCAGGGCAATCCCCAACAGCCCCAAGACACAACAGCCACTCCAGCTGTCTACAATCCCCCTTTGGATGCCTACTGCAGTGCTAGTAAAGCCTCACAGAGAACTTGTCCCTGATATCTAACCCAAATCACCACTGCAGGAAATTTAGCAGATCCCTTTTTACCTTACTTCCCTAGACATGGAAAAATGTGTGATCACTATCTTCTGCTGGCTAGCCTTTACAAAAGGTGAAGACCTTACATCCATCCTAAGTCTTCCTTGTTCTAAACTAAGCAAAACAAGCTCTTTATAGGTCCTACTTTAACCATCTGTCATTAGTGACTGTCTTAAAATACAGTGCCCAAGGAATCCCACCTGCGGCCTCACTAGTGCAATGTACAGTAATACCTTGGATGTCTTATATATGACTAGACCATTTAAAACCAATATGAGTTTTACCATTTCAAATTGTTGACTTTCATTCATTTTGTAGTCCATTATATCTCCAGGGGTCCTTACGACAGTACTGATGTCTTTACTTCCCATTTTATGCAATTGATTTTTCCTTCCCCAGACACATTTTGAACAATTTCTCAAAGATTTCAACATCATTTAATATATAGCCTACTGCATCTGCTACCTTTTCCAGCTATGTATCATCCCCAAATGTTATTATTCAAGTTCTGAGGTTGTTAAGACAAATACCAAATAGAATTGGACCAAGAACAGTTTCTATACAACCCCCCTTGGCACATGTTCCAGTTTCATCAGTCAAAAATCTACCACTTCCTTCATATTCACATTAGACCAACTACGCTGTCAAGAGAAGAGACTTGGCTGAACTCCCTGGGCAGTTTTTTGTCTCAACAAATCCACATTGTCCAGTTTATCATTTTCATATTTAAGATGTTTATAACTTGACTAATGTTTTTCCCTTTTTTTTTTCTACACAATTAAGATCTCTAATCCAAAATTTCCTTTTTTTTTTTTTTTTTTGATGCTGTTTTGTTATATTACTGGGTTTTGTTTAGTCCATATCAATTTAGGACCAATCAATGTTTAGGACCTATCAATTTCTATCCCAGCAGACAGTCATTAAATGCTTTGGCATTTTATTATTACTTCCTTTTCTATTCGTGCAGACCCACTGATACGAAAACACCCATTTTAGTGAAATCCATATTTTTAGTCCATTCCTTTCCTGCTGCAGACTGAAAGAATGGCAGCATTCTCTATGCTGCCTTTCCCTCTTTCCTCATTAAGTAATGGACATACATTTTATTTAGCTTTCTCTTATAGCTGCTCTATTTATGCAATTCTTGTTATTGAACATCCTCCCATTACTTACTCTGCCTTCTTGATATTTTTAGGCATTACTGTAAACCCATATTTAGTTACACGCTTGTTTCTCATTTTTGTGAAACACATTGAAAATCAAAAAAGAATCAGCATTCTGAACAATTCTGATGATGAAAAGAAAAAAGAAACAGAGCCATGCTAGCTGTGTTCTTGGTTTTTCTCTTTTCACAGTTTGAAGCCTGAATATTCAAGTTCTCTACAGGCATGCACACATTTGTTCACCTCTGTTACCATCCCTATCTACTATAGAAATAGTTTCAAGATGGGAAGCAGCATAATTGCTCAGTCAGGCTTCAGACCTTCGAACAGTTTTTCTTGGTAGCTCCCAGATTTTCTATGCTCCGTTTGCACAGAACACATTCCCACGAGGCATAGCCACCAATTCTCTAAGTTTGTTGAAGTCCATCTTTTTTAAACCTGTCTTGATGATATTGCCATTCTTTCCTTCTAAGAATCGTGAACTCGTGTCACTTTGAGATGATTTCCATTCAAATTATCTTCCACCATTAGAATTTTAGCCATTTCCTTTCTATTAATCAGTACCAAATCTAAATGAGCTTCCCATAGCAATTTTCTCCACCTCAGGAAACTAAATTATCCTCCACATCTACTGCACATTACTCAGACCCCATTTTCAAAATTGAATTTCCTCATTGGCTTTTCTACAGCCTTCATCACAAATGTTAATGAACATAGTTTTTATATATCATTTGAGATTGTTATAGTCTGATTTTCCAGAGTATTAGCATTATTTAGTACTTCACTTTTAAAGCTCAACTTCAGCTGATTTCAAGTACAGATATGACTGCTTGCCCTCCTGAAAGATCAAACCCCAGGGTCTCAAGACAACCTTAACTCCTGTGTCCTTGACTTTGCAACTTTGATAATGCCACTTGAGAATGTTTGGGGTGCAGGCTATTTTCTAGGATTTTAAAAGTCATCTCTCTTCCTTTCTTCAAAGAAATGCCAATACGCCATCACAGGGACAGAAGGACAGAGACATTTAGACTATGCCATTTGAGTCTACGGGGCGACTGACAGTGCTCATCACCCACTGTGCTGGCTACTGCACCTGGATGCTTGTCATATCCGTATCAGGCACTCGGAGACCGCTGTGATAGGAATGTGTGGAAAACCCATGAATCAGGCCACTTTTAAACTGTAAAATTAAACTTAAGTCATTGATTAAGACCACTCTTAATCACCACTACATACATGAAGCTGTTAGTCTTTGACACCTATATCCTAAACAGGCTGTGTGGATACAACACCACGGAGTCAGTGCCGTATTTTCTGCTCTGAGGGCTACACTTGTGCCCTTGACTCGCCTGCCCATCAACTCCCACAACTTGCCCCAGGGCAACTGCCCAGGGCTCTGAAACATGAATTGCCACTGCCAGAAGAGCTGCAAACTTACCATGACCAAAAGTCTAAGTGAGCTGGGCCTGTTTAGCCTTCAGAAGAGAAGACTGAGAGGAGATCTGATCAACAGGTACAAGTACCTGAGGGGAGGATGTAAAGAAGATGAGGCCAAACTCTTCTCAATGATGGCCAGCAACAGGACAAGGGGTAACGGGTACAAACTGAAACACAGGCAATTCCATCTCCATGTGAGGAAGAACTTCTTTCCTGTGAGGGTGACAGAGCCCTGGCACAGGCTGCCCAGAGAGGCTGTGGGGTCTCCTTCTCCGGAGATCTTCCAACCCCGCCTGGATGCCGCCCTGTGCCCCGTGCTCTGGGTGTCCCTGCTGGAGCAGGGGGGTTGGACTAGATGATCTCTAGGTCCCTTCCAACATCAACCATCCTGTGATGGTGTGATTCTGTCTGGCTTTATTTTGCCAGAATAGTTGGGGTAGCTTTCACAGGCAGCATTCAGCTTCAGCCTCTTTGCTCTTGACTGCAGGGGCATGCACAGGCCAGGCAGCACAGGATTTGTGAGCACAGGCATGACTGGGGTCAATCCTAAAGATTTTAGGCACCAAAATCAAAGTTATCTCCAGTACTTTTGTGGGGACAGACCTTTTAATGCCTTAGTCTTTAAATCTAGCCAACTCTGCGTGAGCTTTTTTATGAACAGAAAATGGCAGATCCTTGACAGAAACTGTCCAACACAAAGTAAAGGTCACTAGAATTACTTACCATAGCTAGGCCATAAATTTTTATCTACTTCAGTCCCAACTCATTTCCAAACTGATTTAAATCATGGGGGAAATAAATTGGAGAGTCACAGGCTAACATTTCATGTAAACTTGTTTACAGTATTGAGCAGCAGTGAAACCACTGGCCTGCGCTAGAAGAGGAGAGGGGCTGCGGGGGCTCCGACGCAGCGCGGAGAAAGGGAGCTTGGAGCAGCCACCACCTCCTCACGCAGCCTCCGGCCTCCCCAGGCGATCAGCTGCAGAACATCAGAAAGCAGAAACCTTCACCTATTTCCTTACTGATTAGTTTAATACACACACACACACACACACACCTTTCTCAATAATAAAAGTCAGCTGAAAATACATATATATATATATAATATATATATGTATGTATTTAGGTATTCCCAGCTTTAGATAAGACTGATCTGTCCAGATGCTGTCACTTTATGCAAAGCTTGTACTTAAACAATCTGTTTTCAAGAGGGCGATGAAAAACGGCATTCATTGTGGTTTCTTTAGGTTGGTGGCCAAGTTTTAACCTTTCCATTTTATATCTATGCTGACAGACTAGAGAACATCACATGTGCCAAAACCATTTACTGCCCCAGCACACCTTGGCCACTGGGTTTGCTGGTGCTGGAGAAACCCTACCTGCTGCCCACTCAAACCATTTCACATTCGGGAACCTGTATTTTGATTCGCGTCTCAGTTTATCCTCAAAGACCAATTAAAAGAGATATATTACAGGGGAGCGCGGTAGACAGTTGCCACCTTTAAGTATCCGAAATGGCAGAGAATCAATAACTTGTAACAACGTCCCTGTCCCTGACTCACCAACAGGTGTTTGAATCAATTCCACTTCTTTGGTGAATTATGTTGTCCATCCATCTGTTACTGCCCTGAGTTCACTGCTGTCTACACTCCTGAGGTGCGAGATAATCCTTTGCCAGAAGACAGTCTGTTGTGTTGTCTGATGACATTTAAATGCAGGGGAAATGTCAGCTTTTTTTTTTTACTGTTAGATAGTAAAGTTGGATGCATTTGCTCAGATAAACTACAAACAGCTTAACTGGTAAAGTTCTGTGTAAACCTGATTTAGAGACTGCATGTTTGCCTAAGCTCTGATCTTATGCTGGTACACATTTAATTTTACACTTGCCATTCAATACCCGCTCCTGCTTGATCTGCTTAGTAATTCACCATCTGTATATTGTTTTCATTAAATACAACTTTTCTATAAAAAATCAAAACACTCAGCAACTCACATACGCATAGTGTTTTCACAATTTCATTATCATGCTGAGGGTTTTTTTTAAATTGTGCAATGTGAATTAAAAAAAGAAATCGTACAATGCAGCTGTATCAATAACAGATCAGTCAAAAAGCAAACTCCCCCATCTAAGAAGCTTTAATTTAGAATTATATTAAAACGATAACACTGCCAAGGAGGTTAAATAATTAATTTCTTCTCATTTTAATTGTAGACTATTATTTAATAAACAAAGTAATTTATCAGGTAATTTATTCTACTTCTTCATAGGCAGCTCATTTAAAGTCTAAAAATAAATTGCTAATTAAAACAGGGTTCACTGTTTTAGAAAGCAACTAATTTTCCTGTAAAATCTAACAAGGACTATGCTAGAGCATCCACTGAGAATCTTTGAAGAGCAAGGAAGCTGCCAGCAAAAGGGCAGTAATCTGATAACTAGGAGGACTTTCATCTGAACAATTGCAGAA
>VZSV01000117.1:2304929-2336304 GCA_013398735.1 Nothocercus julius
ATTATAAAGAAACTTTGCTAAACATCTATCATACAAAAGCTTACCAGCTAGATGAAAGAGTGAAAGAGGCACTGAAAAGCACAGGAGCGACTTGCCAAGCCCTGTATACTCATCTGTGTTTGTCAAGAGAAATATATTTCACGTAAGACAGCAACTTCATATATAGCAATATAGTGCCGGGGACTTGGGCTTCAGTCTGTTTCGCAGGCAGAAGTACAGAAGAAATTTCAAAAAAAAGAGAACCTATATGTCCAAATCTGTTCATAGGACCCACTCCTCCTTAAACACCTCAGTGTCTCCCCTATCCTGCTCTGCCTTCCCTGCAAGAAGGAATCCTCCCTGATCCCTGACAAGGCATTATATTTACATCCCCCGTGTCCCTCGGATGTGACAACAGGAGGGGCTCATGTATTTGTCCTTCCTTCCTCTCTTTGCTCACTAACGTGGCAACATTGGTCACTTCTGTTTGCCCCGGTGCAGGCGTTTCCCATCTCTACACATGCTGTCCAAGCCTGCCCATGAAATCCCCAAGACCCGTTACAGCAGCATCTGCTGCCAGGACCACAGGGATTAAATAAATGTTGAGAAATCTTTCAGGCTTCTGCTTAGACCTTTTAGTCTATTCCCTTTCTTCCCTGTGAAAACATGAAGTCTCTGCTTTTCAGATGTCGCCAGAAGTCTTGGCAACAAAAACTGAAAAACTGCAATTTCCAGTGGCACTTCCCTCAGTATTAATGCAATGACATATATTTCTACTAGAATCCCAGCTCCTGCATACGTATGAAACTTTCTTTCTCGAATAGCCCAGAGACAAGGTCTCCGAGGCTGGAGTGCAGCTGCGAGATGGACGCGGTTGTGGGTGGAGGGACAGTTCCCAGGCCAGGAGCCCTCACTACAGGAACTCAGACGATTAACAGCTCTAGCAAGATACAGTTGGAAACCAAGGGCAGCACAGTATAATCACAGGTCAACATGGTTTACCCTGATTTAAAATGAGCTAAGATCTCCTCTAAGTGGGTGTCTGATTAAAAATAGTTCAAACATGAATGAGTTGCTTGAAAAACATGTTTAGGAATGGCTAAAGAGCTTGATTATGTGATAAGACAGACCTTTCCCTCAAGACAGCTGTTAGTTATCTGAACGCAGACTCAGAAGGTATAAAGACTCATCTGCTCACCTATGTATTCATTATTTAGCAGTACTGTGAGCCACAGGAATACTCTTGAAAACACATTGTGAAAATGCCATGAATAACGTTATGTTTTTAACAGCATGCCCAGTATTTCCTTCTCATTTTAAAGGCTTACCTGGTTGACACGTTGTTGGGCAGAGAGTCCACTCGCTGAAGGGTGTAACAACACAGTCCTTCTTGCAGAGCAGAGGGCACGGTCGCACCGTTTCAGGTCTGATGGATTCTGGACATCTATTAACGTGGACACAAAGATACCGCAGCACCAGTCAGAAATCAAACTGCAGGAAACGCCTTCCTCCTCAGACAGTTGTCAGGCCGCGTGTGTGTCACAGCGAGGATCTCACTCCCGCGCACAGCAGGCCGCACTTCTCTTCTCTTCTGCACTCATATAGCTGAACTCAATTTTGTGCACTTGCACAGTTTAAAAAGCTGTGAAGTTTGGCCCGCTGACTAAAGGCTGAATGTAACTTTCTATAGGATACTTAAAACACGATGCTCACTGGAGCAAAAGAGCTGGGTTTATTACTGAAGAAAGCCAATGGTTGCGTTCTTCAATAACAAATATACCCTCCTGGGTATGATAGGAACCTGCAGGCACATCTCACAACAGAGGTCTAGATTTCTATTCAAAACGTTACACAATATAGTATAGTAATAGGAACGTTGTGATTTTTTAATTAATTTTTAACTTCTAAATGATGAAAATATAATGCAGATTCTAATAAAATTTTCAGAAACAGTTAATAATTAAAACCGGAAGGGTGGAAAAGGGGCAATATTTGGGGATTTGGCACATCATGCATTTCAAGTGGGGGAACATGGAGAGAATTGGCCTTTTCTAATTTTTAATAATTTTTTTGTAGACAGGCTACCTGAAAATACGTAGGAATGCATGCAACCAAATGAGCACATTTAGAAAAGGAATATGCCACTAAAGCATGCTAGAAAAAAAAATCTTGAAGTCATGAATCTGTGACTGAGATGATAATCAGATACTTAGAGGTAAAATTTAAAAGAAAATAAATACAAAGAGACATTTCCTCTCATTAGCATGATTATTCTAGAAGACAGAATTCTGTTATCTATCCACTAAGATGTGGAAAGGTTTTTCGGCACAGTTCTTGGTTTTATTCAGTTTTCTTCGGCTTGCGCTTTCTTCGTAAGGTACTGTGTAATTTTTCTTTGTGAAATCAGGAAAACCACATAATAGGAAAAAATCAGTACGCCAACACCCAGTGGTTATTTATTGACATAATATAACCTATTCCTGAAGCCGCAGCACTATAGCTGCAGCAGCTTTAAAAACCCAACATTACTTTGGATCAGCTTTCATAAGCTCTAATATAAAATGTGCCCATGAAAAATCTTACTTGGTTTCGGCAGTTGCAGATTAGCTCTTGGAGCCCAAAGGGGCCCAACCCGCACAGTGCTGCGGGAGGGAAGGAGACCTGGGCTCTCTCCCCCCTTCTCATAGCCTGACTTCCCATGAATATTTACTATCCTCTTTCAATTCTGTTTCCCCTTAGACTCCCTCAAAAGTGAAGGGGACAAACAACTATTTAAACATTACACAGAACTATAAACAGTATGTTTAAGCAGGCAAAGCTACAGCATATCAATGGACGCTAGCTATAAATGAATACAGGATTTCTTTCCTTTTATTTAATTAATCTCATTAACCTCAAGAATTTTAATTAACTTTACTGAAATCAACTCAGTCTGCTTATATGAACAGGATTGTTTTGAGAGCTACAATAAGAAATGAAACTCAGCTGTAAGTCTCTAGACTCATTAACAGTGCAAAAATAATTAGCAGTATCTTAATTTTTTTTATATTAGGGAAAACATCTGTGCTACCCTTTTTCCTAGTTTAGTAAAGCAAAGCCAAACTCAGAATATGTTTACTGCAGAATATATAATCTTATTGGGTTGATACCACAACACAAAAGCCATATAAATCGACAGAACGATACGTATCACACATATTTTTCTGCCTTATTATCGGGTAAACATAATGCAAAGCCTAATTATTTTTTTTTTATTAGACCACTGTTAGCATTTTTTTGACAAATGTTATGCTCAGGTATAGTCTATATTTTCCTCAAAACTCTCTTTCAGGAAAAACATTTCCCCAAATTGTGAACAAGAATATTAGAAGAGCTAAGGCAAAAAGGCTATGCCGCAAAGTGGGTTTCCCTTGCTTTTAGGTATAGAATTAAAAAGAGACCAGTTGTTGTTTTTTAATCAATATATATTAGTAGCTGTTTCATAGGAGTGAGGGAATAGCAGAGAACTCGCCTGGAAATAAAACCAATTTCAGAGCTGTAGCTTCCCTAATCCAGCTGCAAACGCTCCGTATTCCATCTATTTTAATTGTCAACATTCGCTCAAGCCCTCCGCAGCTGGGGAGACCCAACACTGCAGCGACCAACCGGGACCTTCCCGATACCTCTTGGGTGCAACGTGGCCAGAGCCGCTCCTGGCGCAGGAGACGCTCCTGCTCTGCAGTCCCATTCCGCAGGCGGCTTCTGCGCTCCAGGCCACGGTGCCGTTGAGGCCGGACGCCAGGGCCCCTTCAGAGCAGGCGCTCCAGGGCGACGTCTCCCAGAAGACGGGCGCGCACGGGTGCTCGTTACACACACGGTGCTCCCGCAGGGCGCGCGTGGGCGGGCAGGCTTTTCCACCTGGAAATGGTCCAAGGAATATGATAAAAATACCTGGGAGTCAACAGCAGGAGGAAATCATGGGAAAAAAAATACACAGAAATGACAGTCCCGCTCAATGCCTTTTTTTCCTGTTATAAATAAATAAATAAATACAGCTTAAATAAAGCTGCTGACCTTTATGGCTGCAATAACAACCTTTTAAAATATTGTTTCCCCATTAAACTAGCCTTGCATAAAATTGTATTTGGACGTATAATGAAAACAGAAAGAGGCGAAGCGCATTTCCCAGCTACCTTATGGATCCTCCCACACACAGCCGGCACCACTCACCTCCGCTTAAATGCCCGGATCATGCAGCAAACACATTGTCAGGTTTAAAGATAAATTAAACATTATTTTTATGCTCATTCTCCTTACTAATTCTCCAAGGAGGGGCATTTCCAATACATAGATTCCCTTCATGCACGAAACCAAAAGCACAGGGCTGTACACAATACTGCACCACAGTTTTGGATGTTATATTCCTGTACCGTTTGTTACCCTCATCTGCGAAGCAAGGGGGAACGTCTTGAGAGCTGGGGTTGGAGTTAGAAGCCTCACTTTCCGGAGGCGGACACTTTCAAACTGATGTCTAAAGATTTGGTTAAACTACTGTAATTCCAACCAGCAAGCTGAATTTATTCCATAAAAGAATCAGACGTTGAAAAGCAAGGAAGTAACCCAGTGAAATCCTAACAGTGAGTAATGTCTTTTCAGGATGAAAGGAGGAAAAATTACTAAAATCAAAATCCTTCTCCTCCAAGAGGGAAAATTTGCTGACTTGTGACATGGCAACGGTACATCAAAATTAGAGCTACAGGTTTTAAGAACTAAAGCATTGGGATCGCACTCCCCAAGGCAGAGAGCACCTCCATGCCCCACTAAACCCGTGGGGGGATAAGGGACACTGCTCCTCAGAGGGCCGCTCAGCACCCCGCGGGACTGAGTCTCTGCACACAGCGCGTGGCCCCAGTCAGTCACACTGAGAAAGGGGAAAGAAGAGCAGTCATTTCTTGGGCAGCACACTGATTTGGATAATCAAGTCCATTACTGTGCTCTTTCTCTTCTTTTCATGGAAAGGGACTGCTCCACGTTGTGTTCACCCTCTGATCGGTTTAGTCCCATGATGGAGCTGAAACTGGGGAAGTGAACTGGCCTCTGCAGCGAGCGTTCCTTCCTGGAAATTTCTCCTGGGCAGGAAACCTGCAGAGCAGCTCTTGCTCTTGCCTGTTCCAGCACAAGAGCCTGGCCACGTCCTGCAGCTCACAGCAGTTGAACAATAAATCTGGAGGGTCCATCCCCACCGAGCCCTATAAGCAGCCCTACCAGGGACCTCATGTCCACAGCTCTATCTTAGGCATTTGGAACCCCCTTTAGTTTCTTTAGTTTCCTCAGCTGCCCCCTGCTCCTCATACGATGGGATCTGGTGAACAGCTTGAAGAAAACACCCAGTGTTTGAACTGGAGTGAGATCCAGAAGTCCCTCAGACTTCAGACCAGAAGATCTCAGTACTTCTGGTCTTCATTTCTTAACATTAACAACTATTCAGACTTTCTTCTACTTTTCTAATTCCATGCTTATCTGTATTTTGTCCCCTCCATGGAAAATATGAAGAAAACTTCATTTTTTCATTTGAATTATTTTCTAGCCCAAACACTTCTTTAGATATAGTTATTATCAATCTACAATTACACAGAAGTTTTCATCCTGAAGGATTCCAATTTTCTTTACAAGTGCATAAGGATGTTTGTATGAATAAAGACCATTCACATGAGTAAGGGTTTGCAAGTTCAAGTCCTTCCAGTGCCCCAGGAACAGCAGGCAGTCTTAATGATAATTGCCAAAATTGCTTTTACCGGTGCTTGTCCCAGACTAGATCTGCATCTGAAGTGTTTTGCTGCCAGATTAGCTGCACATAGCACTGACAATAATGGGTATTTTCTTTTGTGTCAACAAGGCTTTAGTCTGTTGAACCCGAGAATGTTTTATGAATTGTATGCACTCTATGTGGTATCCCTGCAATGCTGGGTGATAAACCAACACGCTCAGTGAATTACTATACATGTGTAACTACAGTTGGAAGATTATAAGTACATTAAGAAATAGTTTGTGTAAAAAAACTGTCACTGTAACGTTGAAATGTTTAAATCCAGATATATGATGTTTCAGTGAAGATCCAGAGGAAGTTATATAAATTCATCAAGGGCAATTTAACTAAGCCAACAGAAAAAGAAGACCGACATACTTCAGGTTTGTAACAACAATAAAGGTCCTCTGCTATTTCCTTGCTTTCACAGCTCCCTCCCTTCTAAACCAGTACTATCATGTAACTACATAAAAACACTTATATGAGGAGTTTAGGTCATTCAATAATTTAATTAGTGTAGCATGCAGCTGAAGTACATTCAGCCCAGGCTAGGCTTTAAATATTCAATAATTTATAGGCTAAAGTAAATAATTTTGAACCGTGGCAGAATTTCTCCAAGTAACACACACATTAATTCAAGCTTGTAAAAATCTTTTAGTTGCTGGGCATAAAGTACAGACAAGTACTGGGTTAGCTCTGATCCAAACACTGTCTGCTGGAGAAAAGCAAGGCAGCTCCTCGAATGAAAAAGCAGCGACCAACATGAAATATTTACCACTCACCTTCTGCGGGAAGGGCCACGATAGACCTGCTCCTGCTTTGACTCCCCTCGGCATTTTTGCCGGAGCACGACTGGGAGCACGGAGACCACTGCGACCATTCGCTGACGACGCAGTCCATGGCACAAGGTACTTCACAAGCTGCTATTTCAGGACGGAGATGCTCCGAGCAAAGGCTTTGTGGCACTTCTTCACCTGGAACAAACGAGGGAAAACTAAATAGGAACACGGGGGAAGGGTAGCCTTGGTTCAATATCCATAGTCTGTAGCACACAGACAGATTTGTGTTAAATGCCTGTCAATGGAAGAATATACTATAAAAGAACATTCGGTTAGGCTTTCAGGCTTGACAGTAAAGTACTCAGAATAAGCAACTGAGATGGTTCTTCAGAAGAGCAAAAAAGAAAAATGTGCTTTAAGTTTGAGGCAAAACCTCTTGATTTCAGTCTGTTTCATAAAGGTGGCAACCACGAGGGAACAAGATGATTCAATCAGTGAAAAAATATAAAATCAATTACCACCACAAGCCCCATATTCTTCATCTATACAATCCATTTTTCACAATGTGAACTGCACAGGTCCCCACAGAAGATGGTTTTCTCCCACCAGCTGGCCACAAAAGTGTCTCATAGACATTTTGGTTGTCATTCTTCACCTTCATGGAATTAGCCACATGCGGTTTCCAAGTGTCTGCAACCCCGGGAAATCCAGAATAATGGATCTGCTGGACCTCCCCTGCCCCACCAGGAAATATTTGCTAAAGGAGATGAACCAAGGGACTGGGAACAAAACCATCCTTCCAGACCAGAAGCATCTCAAGCTGAGAATGGAGATGGGGGCAGCTTCCTAACATCTTGGCCATCCCTCCTCCTTCTCGGCCCTGGGAAAGGATAACAGCAGTGAATGCACAAGCCCCTGGAGTGCAAGAGGAATAAAACTTCCCAGCAGTTCCATGGCCAAAAAGGGATGAGACAGAGGACACCTCATGTATGTGTATGACTTTCCACTGTTGATGTGATCCAAACATACATACTAGCCAGATGAAGAGCTACACCTTTCAAAGCCTATGGTCCAAAATTATGTTTTTAAAATAAAAAACAAAGTAAAATAATGAAAGAAACATCCAATAACTTTATTAATCACATAGATTTTATGGCAAATGCATAATTGATCACATTTCATAAAAATTAGATGAAATGATTCTTTTTTTTGGCACTGAATTACACCTAATGTTCTGTAGACATAATTCCAATGATAGCAGAAATTAACTCTACAAACTCTGGACAGATATGATTGACTTTGCTACACTGTGCACTCTTGCTTGCTGCTGCTGGACCCTCATAAAACTTCGATTACAAATCCGAAATTTCTTGAAGCTCAAGTTGAGCTGTTTATAAGCAACAAGCTCACTCTGACTGTTATAATACTTACGATATTTTCCTTTGAGGTTTCTTTAATTATGAATCTAGAAAAAAAACGCATAATGACTATTCAGGCTCAATTACACATTGAAAAAAAATTAAAATTCATAATGGCAACAACAGAACAGCACAAGTTCTTTTGCCTCATGCGCTACGGGAATGGAGGTCTGTAACGAGGCAGCCCAGAATGCAATTATAACTACGAGGGTAGAAATCGGTATTGTTTTTGCAAGACAACACATGCACCGGTGAGTAAACACGAGAGGCAGGCAGGCTGCTAGCAGGAGTGCATCAAGCTGTCAGTGGCACCGTGGTATCACCCGCAGTCGCATCCCGAAATGAAGACAGGCTTATTGCCCCTGAGGCACAAATAAAACTTTTCAAGCATATTATGCGAATTAACAGAGAATCCAGCAGGCTATCAGGCTGCAAGAGATGTCTGAAAATAATACATTTTTTCCCCCTTTGCCTATGGTCATCAGGAAATGCTCAACAATGACCAGTCATTGTAGAGCTATTCTAAAACTGCTGAATACCAAAACCGAGAGCGCAAATCTCCCCCTGCAAAGGCTCCAGGCGCGAGGAGCACAGGCCTACAGCTGTGTGGCGCTTGGCAGTCCTTGCCGGCTCTCCTTACTGAGTCACTCACGCTCACCCATCGTCACCAGTGCGGCTTCGGACACAACGCTGAGAACTATCTTTACAGAAGAATAATGTAAAATCCCAGATAAACCCACAGGCCTCATTCCAGCTGTCTCCTTGAGTTATTTTAGTGTCAAAGTCCCTGCTAAGATTTTGACAGCTTGTCTGTATAGCAACAAATAACATGAGGGTATCCTGGTCACGCTTGATTTTAGGAATCATGGATGCAGTAACGTGAGGAGATTACACGCGTTGCTGAAATGAACAGTAAACACCTATGCTCCTTTTCCACGCTTACATTCCCAGGAAAGGCCCAAAGGAGGCGTTCCCAGCACCAACACGTGGCACGAGGCGGGTGGCGGGCCCGGGATGCTCCCGCAGGCTCCCGGCACGGCCAGCGCGCATCCCTCCTCCTCACACGTGCGAGGCTCTTCCTCACGCCCGGACCTGGGCACACACGGACTGCGTGCAAAGGAAACACCAAAATGCTGAAGCCACTGGAGCCTTCCCACCAGCCTAATCTGACTTTATAAAAGACTTCCAAGCACCTCCTGCCCTGCTCAGAAGAGAGCGTGAAACACAGCGTTCTCCTTGGGGGTGCCTCTTTCCACCGTGAGCCTTGGTTAACAGGAGGCACTTGTATTTCAGAGTAACCATCCCATGGGAAGCGAGGCAAAGGAGAAAATTCCTCTTCCCAGTGTTTCTTTTATTTCTAGATTGGCTTTACAGCAAACAGCAGCAACAGCAGCACGTCTTACAAAAGCTGCAATCCGTGGGTCCTCAGCAAAGAAAGGAAGATTTGAGTTTTGTTGCAAAGAGTTTCCCACCAAGCGTTGAAGGTGTTAATCTGCCTTCACTTCTGTGATTTACCTTACAGCTCTATTCACTGCACTCAGGTTTAATTATTAGCTTGCATTAATACAGAAATGTTACATTTTGTCTGTACCAGCTACCTAGGAGAGAATTCTCAGAAAACTACTATATATGAGAAAAGGCAATAGTCTTTCATTTTCCATGAAAAATACCAAAACAGGATACACCTGAAATGTGCTTTATGCATTGACACAGATTTACAGGGGACATTACATTCTCCAGAGCTTTCTAGCTGTTCATCCGGTAGCTCAAAGGTATAATTCTTATCTCCGATATTCTGAATAATCTTCCTTGAGGAGTTTTGCTCTCTCTGCTAAATAAGACTAATGTCTTTAAGTACCTAAATACCGCATCTAAACACAATACAAATTCCCCTCTAAGCACATATCTAGGTCTCAGATGTAGCATTTGAAATCACGCAAGGAGAGCAGTGGGATGGCAGATCACATTACAAGGATCCCAGTCTGGATTACTTTCAGGAAACACAGGCAGAAGGATAGTACTGATAATAGCTTAGCTCCCTATCGATATGTTTATTTTTTTGCCTGAGAACAGAAGATGATCTTCCAGAGATCATCTTGGGCTACCCAGGAATCACACATAGCAGCAGGTGACAGCAGAGCAGGACTTCTTCATATCACTGGTCTTTCCTACGTAGAGCCCTAAGCAGGTCTCTTGGTGGGTAACTATACACTGGGTGTTAACTGCAGTGGCCTAATAAACTTTGAAGACTGCTCGTTAGTACATGGAGCTGTCAAAGACAAAAGGACAACAGGCAATTTCAAAAAAAAAGAAAAAAAAAAACAGTTAGTTTCAACTAGATCCTGCCGATGGAATCAAACCCATCAGCAGTGATGGCCACTGTCTCCATTGGCTCCCTTCAGATATTTATTACTTCCTCATTTCACTTTTTAACTAATGATGAAAGCTAAATCCGTAAGATATATTTAACAAGATAACACTCTCAAAATAGGTTGGATTTAATCCTCCTTCTAATATCAGGGTTCAATAATTCTGGGGCAAATAAGGCAAAAATGGCATTACTGCAAGTATATTTCCTGATAAGGCTGCATTATTACCTAGTCCCTAATTTGAATTCTGGTAAAAAGTCATGAAGAAAGTGAAGAAGTGACTACTACCCCATATGGACAAATAAAATTCTGATTGGAATTTTTGGTCCCTCTATATTCATATGAATGAAAATCTTCCCAGCAAAAAAGGAACACTACAAAACTCTCTTTGAAAGAGTGAGCATATTTTTCCAGAAAATGTAATTATTTTCCTACTGCCTTCTGAACGCTGAACGGACAAGCCACTTCCATGATGCTGCCGTTGTGAGGCATTAAATCATCAGGAACATTTTAATCCAAGTCAGCTCAATGTTAACCCGCAGCTGCCTATTTCACACGATGCCTCCCAGGAAGCACAGCTCCGACACATCATTTTCCTTTTTCCCGGTGACCTGAGTGCTCAGCTCCCAAGACACCCTTTAATTACACCTGCCACTGAAGTGCCTCGTGGCTCTGCAAAGGTGTTACAACCTGGGAAATGCAAAGAAGCCAATCTGCAAAGCAGCCAAGTCGACCGGACAGGAGAAGACTGAAGGAGCTAAAAAAGCAGTCCCACTAGGCAGCAGCAATTGAAAGATCATTAACTTAATGAATTGATACCCTCCTTTTGCCGCTCATCACTATTCCATGTTCATTTTTTTTCCAGTGGAAAATTTGAACTATTACTTGGAAAAATCTCTGTTTTGCACATGTGTGTGCAGGACTCTGCAATGGGGAAAGGCCCAAGGCGAAGGAACTGCATTTTCGATGCTGCTGCATTGCTACCAGGAAGCACTGAAAATTTATTTTTTGCACAAATGACTGCTGGAAAAATGCTGCATATTTAATGACAATTACCAGTTTGACATCAATATTTCTCCTTGTAGCATTTGAAATTATTCTCTGGAAATAATGAAGCCGTCATCTAAAATACTATACATATCGTAAAATTTTATGTCCCATTTAAATCTCAGAAAAGAATGACAATAAACTTTGATTAAATGCTTGCCTGTAACAGAATAAGATGTCAACAGACAGTAGTAAATTCAGAAGAACTCATATTGACTGCACGCCAGTTTGCTGACGGCAACGGCTATCTCCTTCGGAGAAAGCAGTCTGATGACAAAGCCTTGGCCTAGACATCTAATCAGCAAACAGAAATCCTACATTTAAAAGCAGTAACAATCAAACTATAACAATAGGAGAAATGGGCTACAGCTGCTTTGGATATGGACGTGTTTTACCAACATCACTGATTTTTCTCCGACGTCGCACTGCTGGTTTCAGCGATCCCTCATCACATCCCCAGGCTGCTGCTGCTCAGTCTTCCTGCACACATTGACTTTTGGACTGGAAGACCAATGTCACACTTGACTGAAACTCCTGGCTCCTGGTTGACTTTTGTTAATGCCAGTCAATAGGTAAGAACATCTGTGACAAGTCACATCAGTTTGTCAAGGAAAGCAGTGGTGTATGGAATAAATTTAATTGCAGCGGTCCATCACTATTATCAGAATCCCATAACAGAAAACAAGAATGAAGTAACAAAAAAGAAGAATGAAGGTAAAGAGCTACTCCAAAAAAATAAAACAAAAAAAAAAAAAAAAAAAAAAAAAAAAAAAAAAGGAAAAAGATGGAACTGAGAGGAAGAATAGTCTTTTGGGGGGAAGGAAGAAATAAGCCCAAATACAGCCAGGATCACGCTCAGGGGCCAAAGAAGAAAGCAAGGGAAAAAAAATGGTCCTTAGGGGTTTGAGTTGGAAAACTTCTTTAAAACGCAATTACGAAAAAATGCATTAAGTAAAACTTTGTAGACAAAAAGGAAAGCAAGGCAATAGAAAGAAAATAAAAGTAGATTCTGTAACAGAGTAAGAATACAGCAACAGATAAAAGTAAAAACTACTTTCAACTGCGTCATTCACAGTAAAGAATAAGGAACACAGAAGAAAATTTCAAGAGAATAAGGAAAGAGGAAAGTAAAAACATGAAGTATGAAAAAAAAACAGATACAGGACAATAGAGAGAAAATTAAGAGAAGAAATACTATGTTTGGCATACCTAATATAACCACTGGAAAACATGAAGAAGCTCTGCCCTACTGCCTGCAGCCCTGGCCACGACCACGTCCCTGGGCCGCAGGCGACGCTTGGGTCATGAGGAGAGCGTGGAAAGGAGCGCTGCTGGGGTGTCTTTCTTTCATATCCCCAACTGCGGTTTGGCCGGTTTACCCTTTCTTACTGGTGCAAACAGACCTGACCAGAACCGCTCTGGGCCTGAGGGGGTGTCGGGGAAGGCGCCGCGGCAGCAGCTGCCCTGCCCGGGGCAGCAGCAGCCGGGGGATGGACAACGCGCCGGCTTCCGCACGGCCTCCCTGCCGCCTCCCGTCGCGCCTCCCGTACTGCTTCCTTTTTCTGCATTATCCCCTGCTACATACAAATGGAGACTCTACCCAGGTGGGTTGATCAAGACTGATTACAATTAAGATTTATCGTCGAAATTGATGCTGCAGCGTAACTATGAAACAGGTGTCCCTCTACCTCCTTCTCTCCATTGCTTTGTGGAAAACGGCAATCAACACAAAATACTGCAGAAGCCAATTACAGGAACTACTCAACTGTATTAAAATATTATGTTCTACTAAAATATTCTTTTATTTCTACATTTCTAAGATAAAGCAATCATTAGGAGTCCGCATGGTTACTTCAAGAGCGCACAGACTCCACCTCACTTTGCGTATTTGTGCAGTGGGCAGCACAATATCTGTAGTAGCATTTGGGCATTTTAATTCCAGATAAAGAAGGTCATTTTTATCACTGATAAATTTACACCTGTGAGTTTTAAACACTCTATTTTTACACCATTCAGGTGCCATCTTCATTCTCAAAACTTAGGAAAAACAGCAGAAGAACGAACAACAGCAATGGTAGGTGCCCACAAGGCTTTCATGCTCTAGGAAGTGATGCAAAAATAAAAGTGTGTGTGCACGGAACGTGCACTTTTATACCCACTGTTCTGATTGCTTTGATTTTTGGTCTGATTATGTTACTCTTAATGACATACTTTGACGGTTTGTTCATGAAATCATTCAAAATCCAAATTACATTTCCAAAATAAGTGTTAGCAATTTGTGGAAAAACAGAATCTTCATTTTTTCATCTAACCACAAAAAACTGCCCCAAGAGTGAGGTGTAATTAACATCAGACACTGAAATATTGCAAACAAGAGTAGAACAGGAACGGTTTATCTAAGTTGGCAAAAGTCCTGTTTTCAGATACGGTGAATGCTAATGATAATAAATAATTGCAAATACCATCTGGACTCTTTGAAAAACATCTTTCTACAAGCCTGCAATTGAATCTCTACAAAGAAGATCAATGCAAAAGAAAACGAAAACTGTAAATTAAAATTAGATTTATGCCAACTACTTAAAAATAAGTGCTCATTTAGAAGCAGTTAACACAAAAAAATGTGTTCAAGTTCAGACCGAGTGTGGTCTAATCCTGTAAAGCAATTCCAAGAGCTTCCAAAATATATCAAGAAATGTTCAGAATGTGGAGGAATGAACTCTAGGCTATTGCTAGACTATTTTTAACAGATACTAACAGTAGTTAGTATTTTGGTTTGCAATTTTGCCTCCAACTGATCCACAAAACTCACAATGGAACAATATTAAAATATGTTGCTAGACAGCTATAAAAAGATCAAAATAAAGAAGAAAATAAACTCAATAACACAGAACGATCGCCAACTGAGGGTCCAAATGGATGACTGAAATCTACTGTAAGCACATGCAATAAAAAGCCCAAACTGTGATCACTGGTAACCACAATATCGGCAGGTATCAAACTGAACCGGGGCGGTAAGCGAGCTCTCAGAGGGGTTAAGTTACACTCAGCTAACACACTCTGAGCTACCCTCAACCTTTTCATTATAAAAAGTGGTGATTTTAGAAGAGAAGCATTTAATTCCTCCGGTATTTTGTGTAGAGCACTCAGTACCTAAGAGATATCAAACAGTGCCAGGAACCCAAAATAAATACTGTATTTTCCACGGACTTCCACTTTGCCCATGCAGGTGGAACTTTGATTACATCACTAATAACTATGCTACCCTTACAGCCAGTGCTGCGACACTCCTTTAGTGCCATTTAAGGCATGTCACATCCCTAAACCATTTCACCTTCTATAACCAGTTCACCGATGATCCTGTAACTGCAGGCTAATCCTGCTCACCATTCAGCTAGGCTGGCATCGGCAAAAGAATCTAAGGGAGGGAATCGTTTATGACCTCAAGTGTGCAAGGTTTATTTGGCAAAGTTTCTCGTCATTCTGCTGCCTGAGAGAGTTTACACAGATTTAAAGTTGACTGCTGTTCTTTGAAAAAAATCTGCCATTTCCCCCCCTTTATTCACAGCCCAGAATGTTTCAAAGTCATCCAAAGAAAAAATCTAAGAAACTGGAGACTGATTATTTCTCTCACTCTGACAAAAACCTATTGTTTCAAAAAGAATTCTTTCCTCGTAAGCAGTGCAGGTGAAGCCCTTGTATTTAGATAGTGTAATTAAAAGGTGGCAGATAACAGATCTACCAGCGTGTGGGAGCGACACGCTGGGCTGCGCTCCCAGCTGCCCGGCGCACACAGCCCTCGCCTGCGGCTTGCTCTAGATTTTCAGGTCTAGATAAGGCACCACACTCTTTTTTTCTTTTCTTTTGGCTGGTGAAACAATTTCCCAGGAAATTTTTCATACTTTTTCTCTGCTCTGATGAAGATGAATGCTGTCATGTCATTCGAATATCCACACAGCAAAATGGAGAAAAAAAAATGCCTGGAGCATTGGCTGGCACGACTCTACTAGCCCGGGACATGTGTGCAGAGCAGCCAGGCCGGCAGCTACCAGAACATGAGGCTCCAGAGCTTGTTCAGACCAAGCAACGATGCCAAAACCTGCAGACTGTGTTCAAAGGCTTCTACGAAAGGCCACTGCTCTGCAAACCGAGACCTCCCCTCTGCTCACAGGCTGACAATTAGGGAAGATGAGAGGGGACCACAAAAACAGCAACTGGAGAAAACGGAGGAGAAGGAATTATCCTTGACGTCAGCATCTCATCAGGCCAGGCTCTCCTCGACCGCACGAGAGCTGAGCTGATGTGCTGAGCCAGCGGCTCAGACAAATGCAGCTCATCGAGCCGAGAGGCACCCACGCCAACCACTACCGCCCGCAACAATCCCTCATGCTGACCTATTACTTTTGTTTCTGCTTTGGAGTAGCACAAATAAGATGTATGAACTGCAACCGGGGCCTGCAGAGACACAAACTAGTCATTCTAAAGAGTTTTTCACCTACTCTTGCAGAACCACTATTTTAACTTTACTACTGGATTAAAGGAAAATACAGAATCAGGAAATGAAATCAAATGTAAACCTCTCTCTTTTTAAGCATCCTGAAGTGTCAAGGCTGTCAGGAGGTATTTGGACGCATTGTTCAAAAGCAAGAACTGAAACAGGAAAAATGGAGAATATCTGATCAAATTTGGGTTTCATCCACTAAAGATTCTTCCTACGAAAAAAGCAATAACTGCTCTGCAACTTAGAAAATATTTCTGTACTGATTATTCAGCTATTAAAATGGGAATGTGTCATTTTATGACAATAGCTTTCGGCAGGAGATATTTTACACTTATATTCTCAAGGAATATGTATGTAAGAAAGAACAATATTAAAGCCTTCAGATTTTATCTTTATTTCCAAACATAAACACATTTTGACAAACTTTCTAATAGATGCAGTGTTCAAAATTCATAACATATATGACCATGAACACATTAATTTATTCTTTCTCTTCTCATGCACAGCAATAAAATTTTACCTTTGAACTTCTATTTATTACTGCTTTTACTCAACAGAGTGCGTACGCACATAGAAATATAGTAAAGTTCTACTAATTCCATACATTACTGAAATCCTAGCATTGCAAATGGTACCCTACTGTCTTCAGGTATACTTAAAATTCCAACTGAAAACCCATTTCATCAAAAGGGCTGGTCAGGCTACAACATACACTCATGTGAAGTTTGTGCATTAATATATAAAATATTTGGGGAAAAAAGGCAATGCTGGTGTTTGTTTAGAAGCTGTAACCAAAAGGCCTGATCAATGCTAACTGAGGATGGATGGATGGCTCCATCCATCAGGCTGCTAAGCACTATAAAAGTGTAAAGAAGCAAAGGATTAGAGCGTAGCCTCTGCTCCCAACAGGCTGTTCTAAAGTGGCCTTATTCCACAGGCAGTGAAATCAGCGGTAAAAATCCTGCCAACTTCACCCAACTAGGACGCGTTCATCCAGGACAGTGGTGTAATAAGAGCTCCAAACTCAGCTAAGCACAAAAATCTGAGCTCACAGAAAGAATTTAGCTTGCTCGTAGATACTTAAGTGTAACCCAGTGAACACCAGCGTGGGGACAAGGCTCAGTATTTTCAGAACCAACAGAGATACCTGCTGTCAGATGGAAAATTAAAACTGAGAAGCCAAGAAGATCACATGAAATCAACTGTTAAAATGAGGATGGGACATTGTATAAGACTAATGACATCTGGGCAATTAAAATATCACAACTGGCAACCAAGACAAAATTTAGAAATCACTTAACTTGGCTGATATAATACTAAATGATATGGCAATACAACTCAATAAGGTAACAGTTTACATAACCAGCTACACGAGAAAATGCAAACGCTGACTCAAGCTGCACGTATAATATTGGCACAACCTCCCTTTCTTCGGAAAGGTCACTTAGCACATCGCCTTCAGTGTCACTGACTAGAAGCCGAGATAACTGCCACTTCGAGGGACCTCAGAATCACTTGGAAAAAAAGGCAGTGGCTTGGCTTCCTGCACACAGCGCCCTCATGGCGCTTCTCGCAATTGTTCAATCATAGATAAGGTGGAAAAAGGAAAAAGAAAATCTTCTTGGCTTCTCCAGCAGCATGGCGAGGCAGAGTTTCGCACATCCTGCAGCCTGGACTGAAGAGATCTCCCAGGCACCGCCGGCCATCTCAGTACCCCCAAGCAACACCTGGACTCTGCCCTCGGGCGAAGCCACCCGGTCAGACGTGGTTCAAGCAGCGTTCCCAGGCTCATGGGGTCCCTAACTGCTCCTCTCCTGCGGACGCGACTGTGACACACACCGACAGATACACCCACGCTGGCGGAACATCAAGCTCTACCTGAACTGCAGAACTGTGGTCAAACTTTGACTTTAATCCACCTACCAGACACCTTTGAGGTGCACCAACATTTTGATCTTTGTAGTGCTACTCAACACTGCAACACACCTCCCTGCTGCAGTCACATACGGCTGCTAGAGAGAGCAGCGTCTGAATACATTCAGCCAATTATACTTTTTGACCATGAAATACTAGAACATGCTGGGGGAAACAGGTGAGGGTTATATTTTAACGGAGTTCAATCAAAAGCCGACAGCGGTGATGAAAGTCAATAGAATTGATCACATTAAGGTTACTGAGCTCTTCTGTGCCACTGCAAGCCCAAATGAGGCTTCCCATGCCTTTGGAAGGCAGCTATCCCAGCTGTAGACCAGAATCTAAGAGCAAACCACACTGAACAACACAGCCAGAATCACAGACCTTGTACTATGACAGCTGTCAAGTGGACTATGCATCAAGGGGAAGGCAAGAGATTCTGTACCAAAAGATATGGGCACCGATATACACGGAAGAGAAGATCCGCATATATTGTATAAAAGGCAATAAAGTATTCCAGAGGGTTGGTGCTGACCACGTTTGTATTGTGAGGAATACTTACATGTTAAGAAGTAATGGGCACAGTTTCTTTGAAACAAGGTAAACATGGCAAGATTTTTACTGCCCGCAGAGAGTTAGTTGAAATGTATTCCACTGCAAAAGGAAAACACTTTAAGTCACCTCACTAGCAACATAACCTTGCAACATATTGAAATTTGGCAGGAAGTGTTAAATTAATACACACACACACTAACAGGCCACTCTACAATCAGATGCTTAATCTGATTTTTCACTAGCTGACCCAGTATTTAGTGACTGCTATATTTTTTAGGACTCTTGAGATATGGAAAGAACTAGAGGAAAACTACTATAAAGTAAGGAAATGCATTCAGAGAAAAAAAACCTCTGGAGAAATCCCTGAACAGAACATTATGAGTAAAACAGGGAAGATGGATAATGTTAACATCTGGACTGGGATAGAGGAGGTAGAAAAGGGAGTTAATAGAAGCACCAGAGAAGTCTGCTGGTATATTCAGGAACCACAGGGTGAGATGATGTGTAGAATACTTCCTAACAATATATAACATGCTATTGCTTATGTACTATGTATATGAAGAGATGCAAACCAAACGAGTTTTCGGAGAGCGCATAACACTGGCTGACTGCCCAAGGTAAGTTATTACAGATCAGCCAAGTGTTGGAAAAGGAACTTTTTACATACCTTTCGGTCTCTTACCCATACATCTTAACGTCCCAGACCATGACAAATGATTGGATAACAACTTTCACTCCTCTTGTCACCATCCATCTTCTTAGTAAGCTTATTTCTTTAAATTCTCATGATGAACCTCTGTAGTCACTTATCTGAGCAGCCAAAAATTTATTGCCTTTACTAGAAAATGAAATTCTCCTCCAAGAGAAATAGAATGGACACTGAAGGGCAAATTTTCACCCTGCGGTGTGTGGATGAGACTATCTTTAGTGGGAACTATATACATTTACTCTGTGTCTGAATTGGGACCAAAGGGTATCTCTTGTATTAATAAGAGTGGGTAATTTCCAATTAAAAGGAGTCTACAGATGATAAAGATGCCCTGATGAGAAAAAAACAGGTCCCGTAGCAATCCTGCTTTCACTGCACATATTTGATAGGGCAGCCAAAGTAAAGTCTCCAAAACACTTACTAATTACTTTGGACGGCCTCCAGCTGCTGTCACTGGCAGGGAATAGGAGAAGCCTTCAAGGAAGCAACGCACCAAGAGTTCAAAGATGATATTGATATTTTGGGAAAGCACTGAAGGAGTCAAGAGACAAGAGTAAAGTGGAACAAAGTATTGCGGGACTTACTCAGATAGGGAGCACTGCCAAAACCTGTGGGCTTCATGAGTAGCTGTATTAAAATGTTCTGGCTGAGCTGGGAGCAGCTCCAGAACTGACAGGATCCGAAGTTCACCCCAGCCAGAAACTCCATGGCATCCACATTGGACTGAAGTGTGTGGTGCTAGAGCCTGCAGCAGAGCTGGGAGCTGAAGGAATTGGTACCTGTTTCACTTGGTGTTCAACAGCAAGGCCTGACACTTGAAGAGTGGTAACTCCCAGTGCAGAGGCCACGTTAACACCACAGGATGTGACCGAGGGAGCCGAAGACACATCAGCCAAGGAAATTAAATCCCTGCTTCTGTCTGATCAACTAAGAGCTAACCTACATGAGTCACCTGGGAGTGTCGGAAGACACAGTGTTAAGAGCAGTTCTTCAAGACGTAGTATCGAGTTGCACAGTTACCCTTACTCAGCTCACCGCTAAAAACGCCCCTTCCTGCTCCACAGGACAGAAAGGGTGGCAAGAACTGCAGGTGTCCCGAGTGCCTTCATCAATATTGATCACAGCCCAGGTTCCACTTCATTAGGAACAAGGCGAGCAATATTTCTCAGAGGAGAGGAAAAAGCTGATCCAATTTTAATCAAACTGCTGTACTAAAAAGCAAACTTTGTGGAATATTATTTTAATTATTACTCTTTACTCATGCCAATTTAAGCCCATAAAGAGGAAATATTTCTGGACAGGCAGCCAAAACCCTGAGCCACCAGGAACGTGTAGCCAGCGCTGCGGTTTCCAGCACAGCCCTTCATCCAGCAAAGAGTGGGAATCTGAGCCCCGGAACCGGGCTAAAACTCTGCGCTACTCCGGCTATATCCAAGATACAAACCAGGCCTGCCATGAAAAGGCCCGTACAGACTTATTAGCCTATTCTGATCTACCTACCTACTACAGTACATAAACCCTAGGGCATTTAACCTTCAAAGGATACACCTGGGAATACTGTTAGGGAATCTTTGAAGGGAATTACAGGAAATGTACTAGTTGCCACTGAAAATGAAAATATGGATCTCAATCCAAAGTCTATGGAAGGGGGATTTTTTCCCTCCCACCTGCTAGTCCAGCAACCAAGCTGAACTGAGTGGAGGCTGCAAGACAAGAGAGGGCAAACCCATGTTTTTAAAAAGCTATGTTTTATCTACTGAAATAAAAATCTTTTTTTTTTTTCCTCCAATCAGAACATAACCTCATTAAATGACAGTGTGAGAAAAGAACATATAAACTAGGAAGAGAAGAAAAAAAAAACTTTCTGAATAAATTAATGCCTATTGCTTTTAGACTTTGATATCCTGGCCTTTTCTACTTAGATGCAGTTTAAATGTATTACTTGCCACGGCCTTTACATTAAACTCAATAAGTCTGGCAATTTGTGATAAAATTCCTTATCTTTCTCTCTCTCTGAACTTATCCAAAGATCCAAGGTTAATTTGCAGATAATATTACTTCATGAAATAATTATCTTAGTCTATGGTACTTAAAATAGCTAAATTTGAAAACAGATATTGAAGCCAGCGAAGCTGTGAGGACTGCGGGATGAAGCCTGCGGCGCTCGGAGATCGTCCCCGCGCTGCCCCCAGCTCCGGGGCTGGGGACCTGACCCAAAACCCTCCTTTTCCCAGCCAGGACACACCAGGAGAAGCAAACACCCTTCCCAGGCCTGCCAGAGAGGACGTGCTCCCTGACGGGAATTTCGGGAGCTCCTGGCGGCCCCGTGAGTGCAGGTCCAGAGCCGGGGGCAGTGGCGTGGGAGCCACCCGCCCAGCGCTCCCCAGGAGCCCCTTCCCTGTAGCAGCGTCACCGGTGACACGGGGGACACAGACGTTCCCAGACCGACCCCCCAGAGCCTCCTCACGCCCAAGCTCAGCAGGTCCCACACCCTTCTCACGCTCTTCCCATCGTGTCTCCCCTTGCAGCTCATTCCCGCTTTCCCAAGGAAAGCTTAATCAGCCCAAGCTGCTCTTTTCCTTGCGCATCCCTTAGCCTTTTCCAAACCCGGCACCACCTCTTTGCAGCCCCCGCACAAATGCCTATCCCGAGCCATTCTTTCCTATCCTTCTAATTTTTCCCAACATCCTCCTGTTAAATATATTCATTTAGTAAATATCCCATTAACCAGGCCAGCTTAAGTATTCACAACTTATTCCAGAGCAGCTCCCGATGAACCACGGAAGCAAACACGCAACCGTACGGCAGGCCGCTCGCTTATCTCCCCGTGTGGCTCAGGACGTACACGCCAAATTCATTCCCAGCCCGCATTCATTTCCGAGCACCGCGCACCATTTGTTCCACCCTCGCTTACACAGCCCTCTCGTGTATTTTTATTTGTAAGCTTTGTGAACTGTCAGGAAATATGAGCTCCGTACTTCGCCCTCCATCTAAGTGCATCTTGCACAAAAAAGTAAAGAATTGAAGACCCTTTCAGAACTATTAAAAAGAGGCAGTTGCAGAGAAGAGAAAGCAGCAAAAAGGCTGTGAGATGCTATAGTTTCGACAGAAAAAAAAAAATAGGGCTTTTTAAGTCACAGCTTTATTTCAAGACATTCATTTATCTAAGCGTCTTGGGAAAACAGGTTGCCAAATACTATTAACATACAAAAATATGCTCTGTCAACCACATGCAGTACTACAGACATTTTGAAGACCTAAATAAATAATGTATTAGAAGATGTAGCCTAGTCTGAATTAATGCAGACTACTATGATATAAATGAGCAGCAGGAGTAGAATTATTTTCTTGGGATTTAAGTTGTATATAGCATTAAAAGTAAAGGTCTTAAGATACTTACTTATTGATAGGTAAGAAACTATTACCTTCAGATCTATGCATGCCCAGGGAGCTCTCTGCTAAATTTACAGCCTCAGTGAGTTTCCAAGACAGTTACCAAATCAGTCAGCTTTATTTGTAAACAACAGGAACAAGAACAAAATGCCCTCCTGGCTCTCCTCTCCTTTGACACAGTATTAAACACACAACAGAACGGAGCTAACGTTGTATTAAATGGGAAATTTGGCGAAGCCAGGCGCAATGCTTGCTTCATTGCATTTTGCACCTGATAAATACAGAATTCCAGCTTACGGGATCACCTTGTTTTATACCAGGCACTACGTTACAGGCAGCCAAAAGGTCTGTCCTCAATGGCTTCAAACGCTGATACAGCCCCTTTAGAAGAACAGCCCAAGAGCGTGACTGCAATTCTTGAGGACTTACCAGCCCTACCGGAGCTCCAGCTTTTTCCTCCAAAAATGACTTGTTATTTTATAGCTGTTTTATAATATGAAAGGAAAAAGCACCGCTTTCAGGTGCAAACGTGTTGACCCAGGAGTCAGGGGTGGGTGGACTGATTCTTCTTGTTTCTTGTTTTTTCTGGTCCTGGGCTCAGTGATGGCTGGGTCAATATAAGGGTGTCTATGGCACCCTTATGCATTGAATAATGCTTCTTTTGCTATGCCAGAATGCAATTGATGCATTGAAATTCACCAGATGGAAGGAACCAGCTTCAAGACTGGAAAAGGCATCCCAGCAATATGGGATGCTTTGCTTTCTAAAGAAACGTCGTCTCCTACATACGCTCCCTTGGCCAACTGCCTGAAAACACAAATTGAACAGTCTGTTTATTTGAAAAGGAATTACAAAAATCTTATCCTCTTGCTTGTTTAACTCTTGTAAACGAAGTTTTAGATAATTACAGATGTGCTTTGTACAGACAGAAAGCAAGAGAAACACTGAACGCTGGCACTTTAGTTGTTTTCAATCTTCTCAAAGAGCTAATCTCTCTCAATGCACCAATTCGCTTTCACTCCAGTACTTCATAAAAGCTCCCTTTTATTAAATTTGTGAGTCAACCCAGAAAAATAAATGTGATAATTGTAATCTATACTTAAAATAACAGTTTGGCTTGCAACTTTCAGTAGAAATAGGAGCTTTTCCTTTTTCTGGCTGCTCATAGCCCATTACTTCATGTTACTGTAACCTAGGTCCACTGAATGCGGTCCATGATCTATACAAGGATCTTCTGCAGGGAGCACCAAATTTCGCCAGAAAGTATTAACTAACAGTTAGAAATTGTATCCCATGTATCCCATGGACACTTTCACTGCAATTTCTCTACTGTATCAGCAGATGCTTTACCCCTTCCACTAGGACCACCTGACAAATTACAACGGCTGCCTATCAGAGTATCTTGGTTTCATAATATTTAATTAGAATTAAGAGGAAGATCTACTTTGAAAACGGGAGAAGAGCATGCCCCAAAAACAACTCCTTCAGTGCCAAACTGGTTCAAAGTTTCCAACTACTGAATTCCTCAGGAAAAGTTTGTCAAAACATTTCATTCAAAGGGAAGAGCCCTTCACTTCCAGCACCCACTAACCTCAAAACACGCAACTAAATTTGTTTCAATCAGTCTGTTTCATAAACAGCTTGATAGGAAGAAACTCAAGGAAAGTGCAGTACTTCAATTTTCACTCCATAGCATTGAAGATGATTGTAAAAGGGCTGCTCAAATAGTCACTTACAAATAGCCGAGACAGAGCACGAGCCCTGCAGGCTGCTCCCGCCACCTCTTCCTGCATCCATCTCCACACGTGCAATCGCATTTTGTTTATTCCCTTCCATATTATCTGTGAGACTAAATTCTCTGAATTTAAATAACTCTACCTCGTGCAAAATGTACTTAACTCATGCTGGAGCTTTCCTTCCACGAGTTACAACCTCACTTGGATTCTATCCCACTGGTCCTCACATATGGAATGTAACAAATTATAGACAGGCATTTGTTTACCCTAACGATCTGCTGTAGGCTTAAATTCTTTTAGAATTTTTTCTGAGTCTCTCTCCTGGAAAAAAAAAAACTTTCATTACCAATTCATCAAAGCATGCTCAATGAACCAGACACTGGACACTTTTTCATCTAGTAAGAATAAAAAAATATTTTTCCAGTGCATTACAAACCATCTTTTGGCTTGTTTTAGCATGTCTTCCTCAGGAAAGGAGCATACGCCATCACGCTGCTTATCCATCTGCCAAAGCCCAGAAACTTGCGAAGCTGCTTACTTTACACCAAATTCGACAGAGCGGTCAGTCCTTTAAAGATTTACACATCTCCTTGAACCAACAGCTGAGTAGTTGGGCAAGTCTCAAGTTCTTGCCATCCTCAGGATGGTTCTCCGCCGTGCTTTGCTGGCTGCCAGGGGGGCACCTCCTGCTAACTTCAGCCATCACCAGGTCACAGCTCTAGAAGAACCTGGTCCCTAATTCTATGTTTCAAAATAATCCTTTCTCTTCTGTAAGCAAATATTAGTCTTTGAATTAATTTTAGTCGTGGTCCTCTCCCTATCATTTAAATATTTTCAAAAAGACTTCAAAAAGGAGCCTATCTTGCTCACTTACATCTTCCCTTTGTTTAATCAGTGTTCCCTAAGCAATACAATGAATCTCTAAAAAGAAAATGAACTCAACATGCATGTGAAGTCATACTCAGTTCAAGGAAAGCAGCCTAAAAAGATATTTTCCACTGTATGCTCAATTCCCCTGAGAAAACAAGGATTGCTACTTGAACTTAGAGGTATTTTTCTTGTTTCTCATTTAAGCAACATGGGATTTTTTTTTTTTTTTTCAATATATTGTGAGGGGTAAAAAATCTCTCTTAAGGTTTGCTTTCCAGATTAAAAAGTTAACTGCAAATACATGTGCTGTTATAAAATACAACGAACATTATTTCAGTCTTGTAATTGGGGAATTAGAAAAGGAGTCAAACTGAAAAAAACAGAAGACTCATTTGACCTGAAAAAATAGTTTAAAAATATTTTTTTGAATAAAGAGTTTGTTATAAGATCGATTTAATAAAAAACAGCACTTACTGCTCCTTTCCAACAACGCTAGTGGGAGCTGGATCTTTGAAAATATCGTCTCCTCTCTTCTGGGACGGTCACAGGGAAGGAACTGCCTTTGCCTTCACCACCTGAACACTGTTCTGAAGTCTTGAAAACATCTTTTGGACACATTAGGCACTAAAAGGAGCAGTAGCTACTGAAAAGGAACTTGTTTTTTGCACAGAAAGTCACAGAAGTGAATTGGGAGGCACTTGGCACCGTACCTCACTGATCTCTGCTGGCAGATATAAGCATCTTCAGAAGCAGACCTTCTACCGAAGGTCTATACGTGCAGGATATGGCCACATGCCTCAGGAACGCAGCACTTTTCCTTCGGGATCACCTGTCCCTGTTGGCACCTTCGTCTGCCAGCTACACAGAGCAGAATTCCCTGCTGGGTCCCAAGTCTACCTGCCTTCTGGCTGAGCGACCATTCCCGCTGCCAGGACAGCCACAGCACAGCTGGAAACCCGGCAACTCACTTGCTTTTAAAAATAAAGGAAACTAGTCCCAGAAACAAACTATGTGAGGTTACCCCCTAGACTGATGCCCATAACTCTTCCGTCTTCCATCACTAGATACTTCCCCCTGTATTTTGGCACCGTACCCCTGACTCCAGCGGTTTCGGCAAGAGGGACTACTCCAAGAACTGTGGAGTTTCTGCCCTCGTGGGCTTGTGGGGGAAAAACACCCAGTAGCCAAGGTAGGGGAAAGCCCCAGACAGGGGCAGGCTCAGCAGTTTGGTGCAGGAGGCCAAGTACTCCAACATGAATTGAACTCCCAGCTTCCAATAGCTGGTCCCTGATTTGTTTTATTGGTTGTGTGTTGCAAGTGCTTTGGGTAATTGCATAATTTTACCTTTCGCTAAGAAATCAACCCAAATCTCACCATCTGAAGCTGTCAAGGCTCCAGTCTGCACTTCCATGTATAGTCCATGGTGGAGCATAAGCATGTGAACCAGACCGTATTCAAACAAAACTCCCACCGTGAGCTCTGCAAGCTCCGCTGAAGATGACAACATGTAAATTTTATCCCCGAAGTGTACAATTCACTGTACAGCCTTTTTGAATAACAATAATTTAGGAAGCAGAGACACACAGTTTCTGATCCAGTGGCTAAGCAATATAACTTTTATCTATACCTTGTTCTCTCATTTATTCCTTATCACTGGAAGCACGTCCTTCACCTGTCCTCCTCACTAAGTCAAAACCCTCCCTCCTGGGTATGTTCAGTGTATAGAAGATCTTGAAAAAAAGCAGTGCTAAAAAAATGTATTTTTTTCTTACTCCAGGTATAGTTAGATTAAAGACAGGTACGTTTCCATGCTAACTTGAAAGCAATTATTTTAACTTTACAAGCAAAATTGCTTCCTTGGTTTCCAAAAGTTTTGTTTTGTGAAACAAAGAATGAATACATCCTAAGCTTATGCTGCTCTTCCAGAATAAAACCTACTATATTCTGAGGTGTCACTGGACATTATCTGTCACTGGAGATGTAAAAATTTATTCTGGCATAGCAAAAGAAGCATATTTAAAGCTTTTTTTTCAGTAAATTTAACACAGTAGAACATTTTTCTGAGAAATTAAACAGACTGCAAATTTATTCTACATCATTAATCCATTACGACATGAAAAATCAGGGGTTCACTCCAACTCAAATAAGGACATGGACTGTGCAGAGATTTATATTAAATCACAACTTTTCAGAAAGCTGATAGCTCCAGGCATTGAATCAGGAATAAAACCAGCCAGGTTTTGTATTTATACTGTCATCTTTGAGAAGAACTCAGAGCACTTTTAGAGGCTTTGTACATGCTTGTTTTGTATTTTCAATTTCCAAAAAGCCCGATACATGCTATCCATGGAATTACTTGAGGCTAGGGACAAGACCAAAAGCAAAGTTGCCACGAATGTTCATGCCTCTTGCAGTGCTCCACACGGAGCAGCACACACATTGCAAGCTGTCTCTGCAGACAACCATTTTTGGGGACCTAAAGATACAATGCGATTGAAATGGAAGTATAGACAGGTAGCTAAACACAGCATTATTAATATTCTACCCCCAAAGAGTCCTCAGCCTTCTCTAAGCACAGAGTTTCACTGTCAAGCTCTGGCAGAACACAATATTGAATCTTAAAATAACACTGCTTTGATTACCTTCCTTCCCTTTACTCTTTGCTTGAATTCCAACAGGATTTTAGTGTCTGCTCTGTCAATAGAACTGTGTGAATAATGGGTTTCTGTTTGGGCACTGAACCAAAAAAAGAAAAGGAAGAAATCTGCAGAAGGAAAAAAAAAAAAAAAAAAAAAAAAAACAGACTGGAAAGACACTGGGAGAGGATAAAGGAAAAAAAATGGTAATTTCAGAATGAAGCTAAATATTTGTTTCAATCTAGAAAAAATCTTTTGCTTTTATAATATTTATATCCTCTTTAAATATATATGCACTTCTTAATTTTGTTTTAAAAATGGTCTTTTTCATTTACAGAAAGATAAACACAAAATGCTTAATCCAGCAAAACCTGAAAGAAAACATTTTGACTCAATGAAATCGCTTCTCCAGTTCTAGTGATAAACCTGTCAAATTGAACTGAAAGTTGGGAATAGACATATTTCATCCCAATACGTACACTTTTCAATGAACTGAATAATGCTTAAAAAGAAAAAAAAAAAATCAGCTGCATCCTTAGGAAGTTCCATGTTCTAGGTACTGACTGCCTAGAACCAAAGAGATTACACAGATGAATAAAAGGAAAATTAGTATTAAAAGAATACTTTCTTCAACAGGAAGCAACCCCAGCAATTTAAATTCCAAAAAAAATGAAGTAATCCAGACAAGCAGATAGCACAGAAAGGAATGGCAGTTGCTCAGCAGCTTTGGAGAGTCAGATGCCTTGTTTCATTACTAATCTGCATTACACTTGCTTGATTACATTTATTAGCTGGATATTAACTGGAAATCAAGTAAAACAACCTTAATTCAGTAAAATCAGAATATCTTTGAACTAAACACTGTTGCTGATCTACTGATTAAAAAAAATGAAGCCCTTTTCGATACAAATTTCTACTTTTGATTATTTGGACACAAGGTTATTCACAGAGGAACTGACTTTGCTCCTAAAGCCTCCTCTGCTGGTATTAGAGCAGCCACAAGCAAGTTAGCCAACGACCACCAAACCAATGATGGATATGATGCTGAATAATAACATTTTACAGTCTATGAACACTGCTGATAGTTGAGACTTTGTTTAGAGCATTTTAAGAAACATTTACAAAATGTTTGGGAAATGAATGTATTGTATGAATTACCTGTATATTTGTTATTCCAGGAATTCAATGCTGTATTTCTTTTACACAGGTTAAATGTGCAACCCAAGCGTGCCCAGGGTGGACTGTTCCCCATAACCACTGCTCTGTCTCCAGCGCACAGTGTGCAGTTCTGCGTAGCAGTGTGGTTCAACATTTATCTTGTTTCAATCTACTCATGTATTTTTAATGCAGCTTAATACAGGTGTGAAATAACACTAAAGAGGGTTCCTACTTTCATCAGACTGAAGCCAAACCACTTTCGCACACTGATTCCACTTGTCTTTCTTAGCATCTAAATGGGAAGATCAGAAAACAGCCGTGCAGGTGTACGCCAATTCCTGCTGGGCCTGATGTTTTACCTGCTGCCCCTGAGCCAGTTTAACTCTCCATTTTCTTCAGAGTGCTGCAGTGTCAGGTTGTTTTCATTGGGCTTTACTCAAGATGCCTGCAGCCATTACAAGGGCACAGTATATGAAAGATGATTATTTTCCCAAAATGAAACAAAATACATTTTTGCTACTGTCCAGTTGCATTTTAAGATAAGGAAGTTTTACCCATGTTCGTGGTTTTGTATCTACTGAGCATCAATACTTACAGAAAGCAAGTGGCATGTTTTCAGAGAGTTATTTTCATCCAGGCAATGCACAGGGATGTTTTTCGCTTCTAATCAAAACTGTCCAAGTTTTTGAGGACAAACACTTGCAACAATCTGATTAGGAATACCCTACAAACAGGAGATTACTCGATTCCTTGCTGAACAAGTTAAATAACAAACTCTGAGAAAAATCCTGCAGGTTTTTTGTGAATACAAAAAGATTTCCAATACAGTCTCTGATGTGAATTCTACACCCACGCACCTCATCACAGAGCTGTATAATGTAGCCGTCAGCACCATCACCCATCTTTCCAGACCTTCTGATAATCTTTTGGCATCACAGGTTTCCCCAAAGAAGCCTTTGTCCACCACAATAGTTTAGTAACTAATTAATGAATAGCCTGATGAATGATTTTCTTTGGAAGATGCACCTGAAGAAGCTCCCTTCCAATTCTGCCCCTAGTTCCTTGCTATTTTAATTACACTATTGCCTTTGGGCCCTGCAGAAGAGGAGCCCTCCAGGAATGTGGACTGGACACCAAGAGCTTCTCACAACCGCAGCACAAGCCCCAGTAAGTCATGAGCAGGGAGGAGACACAGCAGGCAGGGCTGGCAGCCGCAGAGCAGTGACAAGACGCTGGTCTTTCCAGTCCTCCAGATGTTCTCACCTACCCTCTCTGCTGCAAATCAGAAGCAAGAGGCTCTGCGACCTCTCTGCTACGAACGGGGCGCCCAGCTTGGCCACTTGCAGCCCCTAAGGGCAACTCAGCTGGCGGCCTGCAGGGGACGAGAGCATCATGCAAAAACCCGGCATCCACAGGAGAAGGGAGGCGTCTCGCAGGCAGGGCAACACAGCGGCATCAAGTTGCCAAATCAACACACTCCCACCCCTAACAAACCCCTGCCCAGGGTACATAGGAGTTTGTCACTCAGCAGGGTCCAAGGAACATGTGTTTTATTTCTTAGACATTCAGAGGGAACACCGAGTAACCACACAAGGCAGGGGCTACAGAAATTCCTGGATTTTAGGACCCAGATTTGAATTCTGCAAAAGACACTGAAGTAAATGAAATGACACGAAGCAGCTATCCAAAATGCTTACAACAGCACAGTTACTTGCACAGTATTGAACTTCTGTATAAGTTCTGAGCCCTTCTGCTGTTTTACCCATAGCTGATTTGTATTGCAGTTTCTCACGATTTCCTATCACCTTCCAGCTACCAACCAGCCAACTATCCCAAGCAAAACACTCTGTGTAGCTCTGCTGCTTACTCTGTTTTCTTTATCCTGGAAAATGTAACAATTATTTCAGTGGGAATCTTGTTAAGAGAACATTATAGAAGGAGCAGAGGTTATACACAGAGCGATTACTATTACTGATTGACAGAAAGATAAACAAATTGACATTTTCAACATTGCCTTTAAGGATGTTGACAGTCCTATCCTACTGGATTAAAGATTCAGAGAAGCTTAAAAGTAGTATTAACCAGTGCTTCTAATCTGCCTAATGAGCTGGATATTTCCTTGTGAAATCTTCAAAATTGGAAGTGGACAAAGTTTGAGCATAGTGACAATGTATGCCCTGGGGACCAGAGAGCGGGGGAAGAAAGTTCCAGCACGGCTTCCTGCAACCAGAATAGGCACAGAGACACAGGAATGAAAATGGTACCGTGAGACCTGAAGTATCTCGTGGAACACTTAAGTGCAGGAAACGCCACTCAAAGGCACGAGGCCTCAGGGAGCCTTGCGCCAAGAGGCCGGTTCGGCAGGAGCAGGGAGTATTGGCCACGTTAAAGGGCTTTCCCTGGAGCTGCTCTCCAGCGGCTGCACAGAAAGGGAGGCTGGCACAGCGCGGACAGCACCGTGCGGGGCCTCTGAGCGACACGAGCGCCCACCTGCTGCCGGCCGGGGGCTGCAGGCGCCACCGCACAGCC
>VZSV01000117.1:2337420-2355940 GCA_013398735.1 Nothocercus julius
GCACACACAGCCCGGGAACCGCTCGCACAGCCCGGCCCAGCACACACAGCCCCGGATCCACTCACACAACAGCACTTCTCTCCACTCTCCACTTGATTCTGGCTACGATTTTGTTGAGCATTGAAAATTCTGCCACATTTCCACAAACTTACAAGCAAACAACATGTATTTCTTAATATATTTCACAAGAATGTTCGCTCTTCAGGCAAAGCTGCTCTTATTTAATTCCATTCAGTTACTAATGCCTCAGAATAACCAACTATTTTTAACCACTTACCAATTAACGCATCTTTTTATCAGCTTGAAACAATTTCTTGTGATCAGTTTAAGCACCATGTAATAGAAAATTTCTCCATCTCAGATTTAATACTAGGCTCTAAAGCTCTAGTTTTGCCTCTTTGAGATGATACTACAGTCTCAGTGTGCCTAAGGACTGCAAAATGGGGCTCGATGTAATTGAATCTAAAGATCTGACAACACTGACCTTATCAAGGAATGAAACTCCTGGCTGAAGTTCAAACCATGTACAAGCAATAAGCTCTTGCTGGTTGTTTGTAAACGTCATATAAAAATGTACTTATTCATTATTAACAACTTGTAAACTGAACATGCTGCAGGTCTCAAACTGCTGCCAGGCGAGTGAGGTATTACTCTGTACAATCAGCTCATTTATATCACACCTAATTCTTGTATTAATTTTGGCAGCACAAATAAGCATTCCTTAGCATGATCTTGCAAGCGGGTTGTTAAAACAAGATAAGCATTCCAAACACACTCCAAAACCTCAGGCTAGAAGAAAAGCAAAGGTCCAGATTAATTTTGTTAATGGTCATAGAGCTTCTGGCCTCAGTAGAAGCCCAGAAGGCTCCAAGCAAAATCCTGGGTGGTATTAGCACTATGCAGAATGTCACAGCCAACTCCAAAATGTGGCAGCTTCATAAAAATTCAATGAGGACCTACTGAAAATAATTGCAAAAAGACATTTTGAAGGGAGGCGCAATAAATGAGGGGCTTTTAAGACAAGGCAGTTACCCACCTCTGTAGTTCTTGCATACAGCCTTCAGGACGCGATGCCCAAGCCCACATTTTCCATGGTCAGCCACACACACTCCTTCTGAAACGACCCACTCGTAGCACACTGGGTCTTCACAGGGGAGAGCTTCAGTTAAATGCGGACAACCCACCAGAGCGCCCACAGGATCTGCGATCACGTGTCTGTGTCTCATTCTAAAGCCTGGGAAAAGAGAAACTGAATTAACGTAAAAAATGCAAAAAAGAAAGGTCTTCCTATCAGCAATTTGCTAGCGGGAGAACTATACAGGGCATGCAGAAGTCAAGGATGTAAACACAGACAAGGGAACAACACTTGGAACCAGTGAATTGACTGGGATGGTGCCTGGCTGTAGGCACCTGCGGCCTGAGCACACAGAAGCTGGTGCTGGGTACAGAATTCCAGAACACAAATTTTTCACTTTGCCTTCTCATTGACTTAATACATCTCCAAATACAGAAAACAGCAAAATGGCCAGATATTAAGGTAACAACTACATTAGAGGAAAAAAAAAAAAGAAAAAAGAAAAACCCCAAAAATTTAAGATATAAAAGGCATCTACATTCTGCCAGGTAATCCACTAATGAAAAGACTCATTATGAGATACAACAGAGCAGTTTACCAAGAAATTAGTATTCCAGCTTACGAAGGTGTAAGGATTTGTGATACATAATGCATATCAGACTGCTTGGAAGTGACATCCTATTAAATTGGTAGATTCAAATGTAAAGTGGAAGAAAAAGGTTACAAAAATAATGAAAGAATTGTTTACATAATCTATGTCCTTCTGAATAAATCCAAAAGTCATACTGCTATATAAAATGCAGAACCAATATGCAAGAGTCTTTCAGCAAGTTTTCTTATGTAAATGCCAAGAAATTAGAAAGGCAAAAGAAAATATGCAGTAATCATAAAACAGAAAACAAAATAAAAAATGAAACATTCCAGAGAATACAAAAGACTGAACTTCATGTTTCTCCGACTAGTAAAAGGAAATAATTCAAAACAATTTAAAAATGAAAAGGTTTTGAAAACTTTGCATTAAAAAAAGTATTTTAAACTTTTTCAATTGCAAAAATTCTGACCAGTCCTAATCTCTTAAAAAAATTGTTTTGTTTTCTGAAAACATTGTAATTCACAAATAATAACATTCAACTCTGTAATGAAGCCTAATGTGTTGCAAACAAAGAATATATACTCTAGGCAATTAAGAACCAGGGGGGTATTAAATAATATTTGCATGCTCTTATTCCAAGAACTTAAGCAAAATGCAGTCCAAGCACAAACTGCCAGGTCAGTCTCAGCCACAGCCTGGCAGGGCTGCACGATGGATCTCAGGTCCAACTCTGGCATTCTCTCCCTTCCCTCCCACTTTTTACAAGTTCAGTATAGGATAAAAGGCCCAAACTGGGCTGAAACCTACCCTTCTTTTTTCAAGAATAACTGCAAAATCCTTTTAAAGGTAATATTCCACACCTGTATGCACATCTAAGAGTTTCATTCAATAGGAAATTAATTTAAGAAGGAAGCCGCTGAGCTGCCCGGTGGCAGGCGCTCAGTCCCAGGTGGGTGTAAGTGCTGCAGCCTGCGCCGCGGCGCCGCTCACCTCGCCTTGCCGGGCGCTCCGCGCACGTCTCGGGAGCGCAGGGGCCCCACGCCGACCAGGAGGAAACGCTGCACTCCGAGGGACAGGGCACGCTGCACGGCTGCGAGGCCGCGGGGACGGGCCCCGGGCACAGCTTCCCGGCAACAGGTCTCGCAACTAAGCAGGAAAAGGAGGGGAAAAAAGACAAAAAAAAAAAAGTTAATTTTGCAAAAATTTCATCCATCTTCAACGGGAGAGTTGTAGTGGTAACCGAGTGTTTTAATGGCAAGTTGAGCGCCTATTTTCCACCATGCTAGAGCAAAGGAGTGGAGCTGAATGCCCACGCACCCGCAGGCCTCATCCCACGGCACCGGAGCACGGGGGCACCAGAAGGGAAGCCCCACGTTGCTGTGAGGGACCAGGCTCAGCTCCACGCCAGACTCCCGACTTCCCAACCACCAACAGTGCCGACACAAGCCATAAACCCAGTTCCCCTTGTATAGCCATTTACTGTAAGAGATTTCCGCTTTCAATTTATTTCTCTCACCTTTTAACTTACGGGGAGTGGGGGAACAGCAAAAGAAGGAAGGCAACTCTTAAATCTATCTTCTGAGTCATTACATGATATCGCATTTTAATTACATTATGGGCTGAATTTGGCAGTCTCTTCAGATAAATCAATATTAAAGCAGTCTTTCAAAAGGCAAAGGCTTGTTTGAGTTTACTCTGCCATGGTATTACCACGACTTCATTAATTTTTATAGCTACTGAATTTGCTTTATGCTCTTTTTTTTTGTTATTTTTTCAAGTCTATTTTCTTTGCTTCCATGCATGAAACTGACTTGAAAAGGATTTTTAAAATATGTCCAATATATTAGCAATCTTTTCTTTTGTTGATATTTTACAATCGCCTTCAAATGAATCATTTAAAGAGAAACACAGCTTTCTCTATTCTACACAGGATCTCAGCGCTCAAAATCCCAATAAATTTTCATCTGCAAGTATTGAAGCTGAGACATAAGACTAGTATCAATGCCTATGATTCTGACTCCTCAGAAGAGCTGGATTAAATATTAAAGTCTGAAATTTAATCCTGACCTGAAAGAGAACACTTTAGTAAAAAAAAGACCATTTTCTGAAAGATTTTGGAGATACTATATGGCCTCTGACATGATCATTTAGAGATTACAAGTCAACATAAATCCAATTCACCTGAATGCTAAAGTAAACAAACCTTTTCTAGAGACTGTGTAAGTAAAGTGATGGGCAGAATGAGATAAATATTAGAGTTTTAAATATAAGAGTATTTATTTTACCAAGAAGCCTCACTCATCACTTAACCTGCCTTTCAGCATTAAGCCTGGCAAAACTGCATGGCGTTTTTGGAGAGTTCACTTGCAGAAATACATTGCAAAAATACATTTCAGAACATCTAGTCGACTCAAAGAATTACGTCCAGTCCCTCTCTGCTCTACTCAAGGTTTCATTGCAATGTCCCTTTCCCCTGTATGAATATAATAAAGAAAAATTAATTGTTGGATCTCTAGATAAAATTTATCGCTAGATAAAGCTGCACTTCAGCACTCGATACTAAACAGCTACTACCACTGGTGCCTAGAGTGCTTTCAGTGAATTGTAGTGTGAGTAAAAGCAAAAAAAGAAAGAAAAAGGAAGGTCAAGAACAAGCAAGTTGAAAGGACAGGCGATTTTTATTAGGTCCAATAGACTCCTTATTTTGGCAGGAAATCCCTACCTTCCTTGTCTGCCGGCGCAGGGACGCTCAGGAACAGAGCTCAGGGCAGGCCCAGCACACAGGAGCACGGCTGCTGCACCCATCGCTGAACGCTGGGCAGCCTTCTGATTCTGCTCAGTAACGGACTTTGTAAAGGCTTTTTACAAAGAGCACTTTTTATGAAATTATTTTCTTTGGAAAAGTATTAGTCTGCTTTCGTGCGGGCAAGGAGGAAGGCAGAAACAAGAGTCAGGGAAGGGAAGGGGGAACAGGAGCCAATATCTCTGCTTCGGGCAGCCGTGTATTTATTTCACTTGTTCATATGTTTTAAAAATCATTTCTTCTCAATCTATAGACTAAATTTGAAAAAGCAATCAAGTGCTAATCTGGGAGCCTCTGAAACATTGCACATTTCTATAGCTGTTATATTGAATCTATCCTTTATAAATGTGACTACAGCTGTTCCCAGCACCAGTGTCTGCCTGAAGTTTGGGTTTTACTATTTGCTGTTATTTTCAGGTTATTGCTACCAGCAGGAGATAATAAATTGGGTTCTAAAGTATCTTGTTTCCCTATATATTTTTGCTGTGGTCCTGGGTACTGATTTTGGAGGAGATTGCAAGAGGAAAATCTGGTTTGATACAGTTATTTGCATAACGTATTTTTAAGCCAATAAATAAATTACCTGTAAATATAGTCATATATATTCAAAGCAGCAGGCACACATACCAATACTGAGTTACAAAGCAATGCCAGTCAGGACGTAAAGGGCTGCAGTTTGGGTGCAGCGATTCCTTTCAAATTAATTTTTTCACTCTCCAGGAGGTAAATAACTTTCTCCTGGACCTTAACCTCGTTTCCTCTTTAGAACGACAACAAAAACAACAACAACATATGCATATTTCTGATTATAGCAGCCCTATGAGATATTCCTAAATACCTCTAATATATCTGGCATACAAGTAAAAAACATCAGGTCCCTCTCTTCTCTGGGGACACAGGCTTTATTTTAGTTAACACTCAAATCTCTAGGCAAAATCCAGATATTTACCATATCTTTTGGCAAAGCTGTGTCAAATTAATTAGTATGTGGATTCAAGAAAGCAATGGTGAATCTTTGCAAATGTTATTACTGCCTGTGCCAGGACTTGCCAACCAAAGGCCCTCACATCACCAAGTGAAATTACTTGAGAAAATCACAAGGGAGTGAACTGTGTTATAAAAACACCTACCTGTGTATAACATGAGGGATTAACCAGCACAATATTTGAAAGTAATTCCTCCAACCTAAAAGACTTGTTTTTAGAGTGAACACAGGCTATTAGGCAAAGGAGAACTGGTGAGTGCAATTCAACTGGCCTGCAAAGGCACCAGTCCCGGCCCATCCGTTCGCATTCCTCTGTTCAAACAGCCTGACGCACCCTGCACCTCATGGAAAGGGGGAGGTTCTGCTCCCAAAAGGAATCAATTAGTCTGGAAGCCACAAGACACAAAGTTAAAGTCCTATTATCAATTAAAATCTACTTAATAGACAGGAAGCAAAGTATGAATAGAAGGCTAATCACAGCACAAAAGAAGGTTAATAGCAGACTGCCAAGAGGGACAATGGTTTAATGTATTTCTGAACAATAAAGACACTTGCAAAATTATTAAAGTGAGATAGACTATTAGCCCGTGGGTGAACAGAAGTTTCCCTGTGTCCATATATTCTGTTGTAGCAGGGGATCCTGATCCCAGCTGGGCTCTCTCCTGGTTTTGCAGTGGGGGAATTCATACAAATTATCACGGGAAAGCGCAAACGTGAGGAGCTTTCACAAAGCACCAGCTCCCCAACTGACCAGACTACGGCGATGTGGGAAGTTAACAGTGTCCAAGACAAAAAGACGAAGGAGAGAGGGAGGCAGAGGTGCCAAAGTGGACAAATCACCCAAAGCAAATCATCAAGTTCCAAATCAAACTAATCTAATGGCTGGGGCAGGAAATAACCACAAATCACAAATGCTTTTCACTTTTCAGATTTCAAAGATAAAGACCTGAACTAAAACCTCGTATCTCATGTGAATTGAGGGGATACCACGTGACCTGCTGCATACCACAGCGAGCTATATAAATAAACGTATTTTTCATTAGATAAATATTTCATGTAGCTTACTGACCAAATTAAGGCATATTCTTTTAAAGGCACATTTAGAAAGTACGTTTTCTCACCGTCAAAGTCTTTTGTATGTATTCTTTTCACTTCACCTTAATTAGCGTCTAAACATGAAAGAACTGAAAATATTATACCTCTAAAGTACACAGGTTGCATTTCCCTAATGAATTTGAACTCAAATTTTTGAAATGCACATTTAAACAATACCATCAAGGCAAAGAACTGAATAAATTTATTTGCAGTCTCGCTCCTAAAGGGTTCCGCTGAATAAGCCAGCTGTTATATATTTATTTTTCTATTAGCGACTTTAATCTTGTAAATTTTGCTCAGTGTTTGGTGATCTTAGAGATCAATAACTCCAGCAACCTGAAGCAGCCTTGCCTGAATATATTTTGCCCTTCAGAGGTATTTTTCATCTTTTCTAACGGGTTAGGTCATACGGACAATAGGTAACTAGTTTAAGGTAAAGGAGATTCTTGGGTATTTTGGTTTATTTTGAGGCAGGGGAGAAAGAGGGATGCCCCTGAGAGCTCGGTTAGGGTGAAGTCGATCAGCCAATATATGTGCCGGGTTATCTGCTGCTGCAGCACCAGCCAGACGCCGCTCATGCCACTGGGGACCATCAGTTACCTGCCCCCATGGTCCTAGTCAAGTTTGCTCATGACTAGCCCATTCTGACCCTTTCAGTTTTCATAAACCAGACAGGGACACCAGGATTTAAGCGTCAGACTCCCTAAATTCTGATTTCCTTAGAATAAGTCCATCTTTCCATTCCTGCAGCACAGAGGCTGGAATACATCTGGAAACAAGCGCCCATTTAACACAGGGCAGGGCTCACACCCAACTCATACCCACGGCCAACTACTACAGACCCCTCAGCCACAACAACCCAGTCCCTTCCCAAAAGCTAAGCGAGAAAGTGACGATCCTAAACGCAAAGAACCTGCACAAGTGCCTGCTTCCGAGCACTGGGAAGCGGAGGCTGGCACGGCAGCGCGCGCTCCGAGGACGCGCCAGCAGCCCTGCTCCCTGCCGTCTGCCGCTTCCCAAGCGTCTTCTCCACTTGCAGAGTCTATCGAGCAGGTGCCGTGTCACCAATCTGACACGTTAATCCCCCAGAAGGGGGGCCTTGCAAGAGCAGGATTCAGAGCACAACGAAGAACTTGCAGGAAAAAACATGGCATCCTCATAAGGAAATGGAGCATACCCAAAGAGAGGAGGTGAAAATGTGTATTTTAAGGCAAAAAAGAGGGCAGAAGGGATGAGAATAAATCCGTAAAAACAAAGGAAGTGAGAGAGAGGAGTCCTCAAATATATCTCAGAGCCATGCGAAGGAGGCACTGAATTATGGAAAATAAAAAACATTGCCTAAACATCTCCCATTTGGGAAATAAAAATAGTCCAAAAAATTTGCTCCCCAGGTAAGAAAGGATGAGTTTCTATCCATCAGAAGTAGGGAGAAAGTTCAACATTTTGTAGAAAAGAGGAGCGCCCTCCTTGGGAACCCAGACGCGGAGGCCTTGGAAGGCAAGAGTGGAGGAAGGCTTTCTGACTTCTTTGCGATGCCACTAACAAAGTGACTGGTAAGACAAACATATTCAGGGTGATACACAAGAATGGATCAAAAAATAACATTATTAAAACTGAAAAGATACTTGAGCATTTACCAAATGTTGAATTTTAAGGAGACTAAAAGAGTTTTAATCAACGTATTTTGTTGCAGCTGATGGCACATGATAGCGTATGAGAAAACACATCTAAGATGAACTGAGAAATCACATCTAGGATGAACTGGACAGAATCCTACAAATCTAAACAAACAAAAAAAAGTCTATAGATGAAATAAGTATGCCAAGAAATTAAGTCTATCGACAGATAATAGGGTGCATAATTTTTAAACGAAGGAGTAATTAAAATATAATAAAGACTACTGCAAGAAACACTTTTGCAAGGCAACGTTAAAAGGTATTTAAGAGTAATTAAGGCACAACTACTCCACTGCTCCCAAAAACAGCAAAAGTCAAAGATATCATTAGTTTGAAAAATCTATTTCTTTTGTCTTAAAATACAATATGAAGAATAGGAAAGAAGATACACCCAAATCAAAAATCACATAAAGGAAAATTATCCCTATACATTTTAAGAGGAGTCAAGGCTCTTTTTCATGGTTTACAGGAATTTTAATGTTTTGTTATGGACAGGTAAGGAATTTTGTTGGAGGATTTCAATTAAATCAATATTCAGCCTTTCCTGGGTTAAGAGGGATGAGAATGGCATTAGGAGAAGCACTTGAAGGGCTATTGACTTTTAGGGAAAAAAAAGGAATCTGAGTAGTATTTGGATATTGAGTGGTCTGTATTTAAGGATTGGGCTTATTATTCTAGAATATTTCACATATTTTTAATATGAAGGAAAATGTCAGGATCCAGGGGAGTGATCAGCTACTTCAATCATTCTCTGACATATCTGTATCGATCTGTATCAAAATACAAGAACAAAGAAACAAATACTATGGAGACTGATATGATGGAGACAAATATTAAGCAAACAAATATTAAGCAGTTTTCTACAGCTTTTCTACATGTATGAGAATTAAATTTTCAGGTAGAAAATTACAATATTAAGAAGACTGGAGAATGCAGAGTTGTTGTTGAAGTGGTGATACCAGATAAATTTTATTAGCAAAGTTTACTATGCTGGGAAAACAATAAAGAAGTCTCAAGGAAGAACAGCATTTCACAAAGGTCTTTTCAGTCCTATAATTAAAACTTAAGCAGACAGGCTCCAATAACTTTATAAGAAAATTCTGAAAGTGAGAAGTAAATTGGATCTCATTCAAAGAAGTAAAAAAGAAAAAATGTCAAGATATATAAGGCACAAATCTTATGAAAGAATGACAGAGCCCGCAGATCCCTAGTTAGAAAGCTACAGAAAAGATGGAGAAAATGGCAATCTAGTCACTAGGGAGAGCAAGGGACGACCAGTAACTAGTTCAGATAAGAAAGAAGACACTTCTGGAGAACAGCATAAAGGATGTTATCCCCTAGACTACAGATAAAGGGTTATAATCTCTAGAAATATCCCAAAAGCAAAATTTAATTAAAAACCAAATGGATATACCCTGGCTTCCAGAACAGAAGGCAAAAATTCCTGAAGATCACACGGAGACACTTCGTATGTTCCTTAACAGTTTGAACATACACATACACACACACACACACACACACACACACACACACAGAGACACAGACCCTGCACTCTAAAAGAACTGTCATTCCTATATTAGTGGACATATTTAATCTAACTGGGAAAGCAAGAACAGTTCCATGTCGAAATGAGAAAAGAATTTGCATAAATTGATCATTTTGTATTGCCTTCCTTACTTCTCCCAAGCGTATATATTTTTCAGTACACTGGGGATTGTGAGAGTTAGTGATGCTCATCCACATTTCTCTTTTTTTTTGTGGAAAATTATTTGAATAATTATCTAATGTTACTGCATTTCAGAATATATTTATAAAAATCTACACTCTCAAAATCTTCCCTTGCTCCAGAAAAAAACACATCCAGAAGGATGAATACCTTTCTATGCTAGCAACATGCAGCTTTGAAAAGCAGGTGAAGATCTGAGTTGGTGCTTTATTTTGAAGTTTATTTTGCTAGAGCTTCTATCTAAGTAAACAGATTTATATTTACAAAGAGGTACTAACAAGGGTAACCACCACCGTTTATTTCTAGAGTTTTCTCTATGTTTGGGACATCTGGGAACAGGAAGCATCCTCAGATGATGGGAAGACAAGACAGACTGGGCCCATAATGAAGGGTGGTTCATTTTTTGTGAACTGCTTTTTGTGCAAAACTTTTTTCCTCCTTAAAAGCAACATCATTTCAAACTCATTTACTGCTTCTGTCTCTGGATATTAAATGAATGACAATAAATCATGTATTAGGTGACTACCTTTCAGTGAAAATTAAGCCTTATAAATGTATATGGTTTAAAAATTTTAGTGAGATGCTGAACAGGGAAAAAAAAATCTTTTTAAACCTAATTATGTAAAATTAACAAAGTCTTACAGCTGAATAACAGTGTAGATTCCTTGGATGGACAGAACAGCTAGCATGTAAAATAGTGCAGTCTCAAAACCTAGCTTTTTATACATAGGCTTATCCATATATAAACTGAGATACAGGTATCTGAATCACACAGTACCTTAAACACTTATCAAGCATTCCCTATCCACTTCAGCTAGACACATGGAAGAGTCTCTGAATGCAACAATACTGTAAAGGACTTCAAGGACTGCAAGACAGTGATTCATAGATTTGGAAGCAGAAATTCTCCAAATAGCAGATCATAAACTCAGCTAAGGCAGGTATGGGAAAATTACTTCAAATTATTTATTGATATGAAAACAGAATAGCACAAAAATGTTTTCTTAGGTGAAAGTTGAATAGAAAAACAATTTAAGGCACTTTGTTAACAAACCTGGTCAGTCTTTCGGCAAGTACGAAAAGTTCCTCCCATTATTGCCCACGTTACAAGTACGGAATTCCTCCCTAACACCTAAGCAATAACTAACTAGACTAGGGTCATCACAGGGATGGCTTAGGTTACCTCATCGGGGGGACAGATATGAAATCTTATTTCAGAAATCTAATTTCAGAAATCTTATCAATATATTTCTGAAATAATAGCAGGATGAATGTTGTTACTTTCCAGTATTTTCAATTCAGAATTATATGATCAAAAAAACAGAAATATTTCAAGTAGACTTAACCTTCCGAATCACCGACATAGAGGGACTGAAGAAAACAGGAGCTGAAATCTAAATATACATGTTTTAATAAAAGAAATAGATGAGAAAAACGATCAAATGAAAGCATGAGAGAAATACCCTGCAGGGATAAAAGAGCTTGGAGCAATATATATAAATATTTCACAGATGGTACCTGTCTCCAAGAACAATTCAATATATATTATTCAAGAATGTTGCTGGAGACACCATGGGACAAAATCTTATTTTACATGTGTCATTGTGCTTAGGTCCAAATACTCAATGGAAGTGTATCCATTGTGGCAGGCAGTAATATCCTGTTAGACTCACTTGTAACCTTACTGAATGATCTCTTCAAGGCCATAAAAAACTACTGTATTTTTGTTAGTAGCTTTTAGACTCCACATTAGCTTTAATATAGAAGGATTAACTTCCTCATATTCACCCCAGCACCAAAAAAACAGTAGAATAAAATGAGATACCCTAGTGATGAATAAAACTATTCTATCAATTCAGACAACCACAAAAAGAGGCAAGAAAAGCCATCACTCCTTATTTACTCAAAGAAAAAAAATTAATTATACAGTAATCAGTGAATCAGAGACACTGAATATTACTGAACAGTAGGGAAGGACACTAGTTTTTCCCTCTTTGTATTTGTGTCTCTCTATGCTGTTGGTGATGTTCTTATTTTCCAAGGTCTACTGCAAATTAGCAGCATTGCCTCAGTACAGTGGAAATAATTTATACCTTGTGCAATTGCTCTACATGTTTGGTTTTTAAGTTGCTAATGATTTTGATTTGTTTTTATAGAAGTAACCATTAGAGCAGTAAGAAGGAGTAAGCTTTCTTTCTGGTGAGTAAGGGGCTTGCAATTTTTAAATTGAATTGAACTTTGAACAAAAGGAAAACCTACAAGTGAGCATGCACTGGATATATAGCACAAATCCTATTGCTAATTACCTTGGTCTAGGACTTTCAGACAATGGTCTTCTAGAGTAACTCATAATGTCAATTTTTTTTATTATTTTTAAAGTGAATCCAGTCAGAAAGTCAACGTTTACCACCCACCGACCTGCCCCACGGTGGTTTCCTGCATCACAGAGGTGGTCAGAAGGACGAGGCAGTCAAGAAATGCTGGGCTCCTGTCACCAGGAGAAGACTTTTCTTACTTGGAAAGGCATGCGCATTGCCTGCTTATGTGGAACAACAGAGTTTTTTTTCATGTTAGGAGAGCAAGGTAGATGTTTGGAAGAGGTAAAGCAGGAACTATGTATGGGCTGAACAGAGATTAAAATGGGTCTGGTTTTCTATAATCTTAGTGTCTGTGCAGGATGCTAGGACACACGAGGTGCCCAAGGAAACATTTGCTTTGGCTTTGTAAGCAAATAAATCTAAGGGATGATGTTGTGTTCTTATTATCTTGCCATCTCTGCTCAAAAGCATATTCTGCAGGAGCACTACATACAGTAAATAAAATAGACCGAGATGAATTATTCATCATGCATCTGTATCTACTCATTATTCTTCTAAAAGGAAAATAACTCACATCCAGAGTCCAAAACCTGTCTGTCTACTCAGAAGTTGTGACAATATTATTTTGGCTTTCCCCTTCAAATCAACAGAAAGATTGTGTATCAATTTGAAGCCGAGGCTGAGGCCATATCCGGAATGGAGAGCGACATCTTATTTTATACTCTAAACCAGGACTAAAAATACAGATAAATGGATTCAGCTACCAGGGGGCTGGGCTACCTGATATATGAGACAGGAAGGAAACTCAATTACAAGGAGGACTGGTAGACACAGTTCTTCCCCACCCTGCAAGCCCTGCACGTCTGTAGCCTCAGCAGGTTGCGGCCTTTCTTGCGTCCCGGGCGCAGGTGGCCGTGAGGGACGGGGCAGCCCGGCGCGCAGCACGAACCTTGGTGCGGCCGGTGCGCGGAGCCGGCGGGCAGCTGGGTGCAGAAGACGTCCCGCGTCTGCACGCCGCCCCCGCAGCGCCCGCGCTCCCGCCGCGACGCCTGGCAGCGCCTCCACTCCGACGTCCTCCAGGAGAACCTGGGCAAGGAACAGAAAAGTCACGAAAACAAGAGATCTTGGAAAGAGAGCGGGGGAGGGACGGGTGGTTTGTGAGATGAAAAAAATGGAGTTCTGCAGAATACAAATTGCTTTCTTCTTTGCAGTGACACTTCCCTGTTAGAAACACAGGCTGTTTGGAAACATGTTAAATATTAAATCTGTGGCTGTTAAATATTTGTCATTTGCTAGTAAGACTTGTAAAAGTTTTCACATAGTACTAATCTCCAAAGCATCCCAAAACACTAAATCACCCTGACAACACCTTTTCAGAAGGGTGCAAAAAAAGGAACAAAGATTAAGAGGTTTGATTAAGTGTGAAAAATAATTCTGTACCCTGTGCTCAAACCACTAAACCACCTCTCCTGGCCAATAACGAAACATCTCATTCTGGAGTGCACTTCATAGCAAAAACCCTTCATACACTAATGGAGCTCCAAGCACTGGGCAGTTTTTCTATAGGTGACAGATTTACAAAGACCCAGAGTCTTACTAATTCTTTCAAGGAATTGACCAAAGTAATTGAGTTCTCAAATTTTTCTTTCTAGGAGTTGTGATATACATCAAGATCTAGCAAAAAATATTTCTATTCTATATTCAGTTCACCTGGAAAGAACATGCTTTTCAAGAAAGGGTAAAATTCTTGGGCACAAATATGGGAATGCTATATGAACAACTGTCATTGCTGTATTCTCACTTAAGTGCCAGGAAGAACATACTAAGCTGTAAGGAAAGCAGTACTATCTACCAAAGAAAGAGAAAACTGTCGTGTCTCAAAAGGGAGGGCAGATTTCTAATAAATAGAGCAGTTTCCACAGATACAATTCATTTCAATTAACAGCTCACAGTATCAGTCCAGAAAACAAGAGCTAAAGTCTTCCTGCACCTCCCTGACTTCAAATCTTAGGACACACTGCTTTTGTTAAGCAATCTCTTTGCATTTCTGCTGCCTAATATTTTGCTTTTCTATATTTCACAGTTTACTCTCTCCATAGAGTTTTTAGTGCTGTAATATGTGCAAAATAATTTCCTTCTTTCCTCAAAACAAATGCTCTGTCCTCTAACATCAGTCCCACAGGCTGTTAAAATGCCAAATGTTTGCTGCCCTGACGACTGACTGCTGTAGGTTCAAGCTGGATAAACCTACAAGAAAAGTCTCCGTCTTGCAACTCTGTGCATTCTGCATAGCAAACACCTGTTGCCTGACTATGGGACTACAGCTACTGCCAAGAAACATGCATCTCAAAACTATGAAAAATAAATACATTAGTTTGCCTGAGCACACATCAGTGTTTACGTAACATCTTATTTTGGCAAATATAGGCTAAGAATGATTTCTAACCACAAAACGGTTATGAATTTTGTTACATACTCACAGAAAATGCTTGTGAATGCTGCCAATTACTTTTATTTTACAGGTGCTTTCCAGAGGAGCTATCACGCTGTCTTAAATTCTACACAGCACCACGTGCAAATTCAGATGCGCTCACAGGGTTTACTGCCGACACAGACAATACACTTCTTACATGACAAGCCTGAAATAATTGAACTCCCACAACATATAAAGCACAGCCATGAATCCTTTCTTCTGTGCAGCTCCTCCTTGCACGCTTTGAGTGTGCAGAGCTAAAGCAGCCTCCCGGGCCTCAGGAAGGCAAAGCAAGCGGTGCCTCCTCCAGCATTAGATGAAGAGAATTCCTCCTCCGCAGCGCTTCAGGACACACTTTTCAGGGCTGTATTTTCAAAACTAGGAATCTAAACACAAAGCACATGCATCTTTCCTCAGTCACAGAAATACCTGTTTCAGGGAAGTACTTCTTTAAACAATAATTGACTAAGACAAAATTCATTATCAGTCCCTAGCTGAGGGAGTCACCTGTGAATTCTGGCCCCTAAACCGTTGGTTTTGAAGGTGTGAGCACCGGCTTTGTTATTCAGCGTGAACTGGGGGAGTTAACACCTATGAAAATTAGGCCATCAGTGATTAAAATTATGCAAAGTAACTAAATCTGAGCATAGAGATAATTAAACCTCATCAGCCTCTGAATCTAAAAAAATCCCTGTGGATTTTGCCCCGGAGTAAGCGGATACTCCACTGCGGAACGGCGCTTCATGAGCAGCTGCCGGCTCTTCTGTGGGCACCTCTGGAGCCACCGTGTGTCCAAGCTGTCCTGCTTGTTGCAGCTGGACAGGCCCTCAACTGTCAGGAATTTTAGGAAAAAAAAAAAAAAAAAATCTGGTCATAAGCATTAGCTGCTGGTGCTCTTTAACAAGCAACCACACTGGAAACATCTCTGACCTACTGTTATCCCACTGAGGGCAAGACCCTGGGTAAGAGCTTTTTGGGGAGCAAACAGTGATCTCAGACACTGTTTTGCAGCAGAATCTCTGCAGGCTTTTAAGCCGACTTGCTGATACTTCCCATTACTTTGCCCATCCATGAGGCATCGCACACACAGTTGGCATTACTAAGACTGACTGCATAATCTCTGTTTAACTTTAATCAGCCGCTTGTAATTAACGAAGAAGTAACCGCAAGCCTTCTGTAAAAATCAAATCTTCAAAATTTTTCCATTTTCCACCATTTAGCTTCTGAAAAGCTTTGAATTTCCAACAAAGCAAAGAGGGTTTTTTTCTCTAAATCCCTGTCTTGTAACATAGCAACCACAACCAAAATGAAAGATTTAAACATATAATCATAATTCTGGAAAATCTATCTATTCCCAGTGAACATCAAAGTTGCACATCGAGGATAAAATGATATAAAACATTGTTTTTAAAGTGATGACTCAGTGATGTCTACGCAACAAATAAGCACTCAGTATCTTTCTAATATTTAGCACCATCTTGGCCCCTTCAGGCTATAGGACTTAGAGCACCTTTCTGGGAAGTGGGAAAGCAAATAAAATACCTACCCTAAAGATTTTAAAACTAACCGGATTACATGCAACTCTGAAATTCAAGCCAGAAAGACAGCCTTACACTGACACCTCACTAATGAAAGAGAAATCCTTTAATTTTTGATACTGAGTTTCCTTAAATTCATTTTCTTCTTATACGGCAAAAAAGAAAGCAAGCTGTCTGGTAAAGTTCAGTAAAGCAACCAACGAGGCACCTACAATTCAAGGTGTTCTGGATATACACTGCAAAAAGAGTGTGCTCAGATAAGAACAGAAGTCTCCAAAGGGCTTCCTGTGTTAAGTGTCAAAGATTAACACCACCTTCTTCTGCAGCCCAGAGCTCCTGCACTGCTTCCATTTCCCCCATCACCAGTTCCCAGGCCCCAGGTGTGACAGGCACAGATAACCTCCCGTACCGGCTGCGGATACACAGGTGACACGTTCAGCAGTGTTTGCCTGCCATTGGTTAACCCAAAACCGCTCTGCCCGCACGGCACCAGAGCGGGTAGCGCCCGCTAAATGCACTGCAGTTTCACAGCCTTTCACTTCCCGACACCTTCTGCCATGGTGAGGGGCTAAATGAGAAGTTTCCTTCCTAGGCAACTTGCCTTGCCAAGTTCTCTCTACAGCTACATAGTGAGTAAAGTTCATAGTCTATCAACTGCATTTTCAAACAGTGAAACCCTAGAAATAGCAAAATATCACAGACAGTTTGAAATACTGTTGGTCCGATGCTGTATTAGCCTGTACATCTCACGTTAATGTTCTGGGCTGGTTCCTTGGACAGTTTATGGCAGTTCCCACACACTTTGCTGGACGCACTGGGAATGCACAGGCTTGGCAGGGAGGGGAAGGCTGAAGACCCAACGCTCACAGAAACTGTGGCAAAGCAACTGTGCTATTCTCACAGAGCACCAGCTTTACCACTCTACCAAGAGTGGCCCCACGACAAAACCACCCGCCCAAAACCACCCGCCGTTTGCAGGTTCTCCCTTGGGGACTCTGCTGGCTCTGCTCCAAGCCCTTACCATCACTCACACTTTAATTCAGTGCAGGATCAAAAAGAGAAAAGCCGAGAGGCTGGGGACAGACAAGTCTGTTCCTGCCTGATTACCCAGGAGCCGCCATACCCCAATCAGGTGTCACCTGCAGCCAAATCAGCGAGGCAATCTCGCCAACTATTGTCTTTGAAATTGATATGCATTCGGGCAGGAGCAAAAATCACCCCCTAAGAGCTTTTTCATAGGAACTAATCAAGAAACCGAATATTTTTTTATATATACTTCCTCTCTTCTGCTAGCAGGGTGCACAGAAACGATCAGCATTTGATTCTGAATGAACTCAACAATGTAGTGACACTTTTACAGGTTACAACTTTCCAAGGAATGCATCTCGCAAGGGTGCTAGCAAAGGTTTGGGCAGTACCTACCAAACTCATGGCTTCATCACTGCATAGTCCTTCTGTTAAACACAGACAGTGAGATCTGACTACACGTATATAAAATGCTATCAGTCTCGAACCATTTTGCAGTCAACCCCAGAACATTTCACATGAAAAATTAAGCAATGTTTTATCTTCTTTGCAAAGCAAATGAGGCCCTCTCTACGCTAGCCTGACCAAGCATAATGGCACGGATTTGCAGAGAGAAAGGAAATTAGATCCTCACCTCCCACCAGAGCCAAGATTGAGGTAAACCAAGCAAGCACTCAGGGACTGCAAAGTTTTCTTCATTTTAAGAAGTGCCTGCAAGAGAGCTGCATAAAGACTGGTCTGTTACCCTCCATCAGCTCCCATTTTCCTCAAGGAGGACTGACATTTTTTTTTACAAGGAGATGAAGGGAAAACATTAAGGAAAGATTATGTTTTCAGAGCCAGTGAAAGCGGAGCTATGGAGACCTGCCCAGGCTTGGAGCAGCTGAGGAAATCCTTTTGAACAGAATCTGCAGCATCTGTAATTCAAACTTATTTCTATATAAAACTGTAATCATTGTTGCTGCAAGGACAGCTAATAGCAACGATCAGCAGTGTATTATTAGTAAGTGATAGCACTAATAATGATTAGCAATTACACAAGCAGTGGTTGTTACAGTCACAGATGGCAAGAACGGGACGCGACGCGCACACACGCACAGGGACACGGGGACACGTGCCAGGCAGCGGCGCCGGGCACAGCGCCGCGCCGAGGCGGCCTCGCGTACCTGGGGCAGGGCTGCAGCTCTCCTCCTCCGCACGCCTGCTGCTCCTC
>VZSV01000117.1:2364047-2389841 GCA_013398735.1 Nothocercus julius
GCGCGGGGCGCGCGGCCCAGCCTTCAGCGTGCGCGCACCACACGGCCCGGCTCCGGACGCCGCCGGCCCCGCACGCACCCACGCAGCGGCCCCAGGCACCTGCGGAAGAGAGAGCGCGGAGCCATGGTCACATTCCCACACGGAACACCGGGGCTCCTAACACCGCCACCAGGCTCCTAATCCATACATTCCGGCATAGTTTTAAAAGAAAAATTATTATCAGCTGGTCCCGAGGACTGGCCACTCTCTGAGACTTGGAGGAAGAGACCCGGCATTTTCCGATGTCCCGTAAAATCCCAAATCATAGGCGGGCCAGTGACATTTCCGGAGCAGTGAAACGCATCCCAAAGCCTGAGGAAACAGGAATATTTAATTTCACTTGCACAAATGAATATAAAAGTGATCATAAAGGAACAATAATCTAATAGGAAAAGCAAGTCAAGTTAGATAAGAGGAAAACATCCTTAATAGAGCAATTAGTCAATGGAATAAACCGCACGGGGAAGCAGCTGAATCATCATCTGAGGTGATAAAACAGTGCAGATAAATACTACAGCAATAAGAGCTCACACTTAATAGGAGCTTGAAATGGAGGAGCCAACTTGATATTACAGCGTATACACCACAGAAATAGGTCCCGCGGGGTGCTGCTTCGTGCACAGAGCACCTAATAGCCGAAAAGGCACCTAATAGCCAAAAAGGCACCTCATGCGCATCGAGTTCCAAATTACTCGGGGAAGTGCATTTAGCGAGTGCTTTCCATTTGCAGTACAAGGCACTGGAGGCACTAGTACAGCGAGTCGCCTGGGAAGGGAGCAAAAAGCAAAATTAAACCCAACAGTTGTTTTTTGTGTTGTTTTGGAGGGTACAATCCTGTAGCTGTAACAGTATTTGGAAGTGAATTTAAATTCAATAATGTAAATAGAAGGATTTTTTCCATTTTTCTAAAAATGTATCAAATCTGCAAAAGAATCCACATGCTATAAAATGCAAAACTGCCTGCAAAGTAAAAAGAAAAGGTAGAGAAAAGCACTCAGACCAAATCTTAACACACTGAAGGGATCTGGGTGATCATGTCTCCCCTTACTCCCAAGCTTAAAAATTATCCACCTCCTCCTAACAGAACCATTTCCCTTGTTAAGAGCACTGCATGTATAATACTTACTCGCAAATGCACTAATGATACCATTATCTTTACTTTTCCAAGCCACTTTCTGCACTTTGATGCCTACATTCCATTGCACTTTTCATAAAATGGAATTATATTATTATTTGCATTCTGCTGCTTCTTTTAATCGACTTCAGATTTATTGCAAAGAAAGTGTAAATTTAACATGGTTCCTCTAAAAAAAATTAAATACTAATTAAAAGGCACACTATTGACTGGAAGTATTTATATCCTTATACTCCGTTAAGCCACTGAACAGGAAATTGAGCTAAGCAATGAAACATTGTTTATTGCTGTGTCCAGAAAAACTTAGCAGGAAGTGGAAAAAAAATCTATAGTAATAGGAATCTGCATCTGATTTTCAGCCTTATATTTTATGCTTATTTTTTGGCATGTCAAGAACAGACTAATAGGCTACGTTTTAGGCATGTTTGACACAGAATAATTGCAAACTGTGGTTGTGTTTAATGATAGTATAATTACTTACGAGTCTTGCTTCCTTTTTTTTTTTTCCATTCTAAATTTGCATTTAACATCAAATTATAGTCAATTCTTGCTCAGGCTTCTTCTCCATCTCTCTCCCATTACTATAGGGATTTACAAATCTGCAGCCATTAGAGCCATAAGCATATTTGCTCCTATTTAATGAGCAAAACCTCCAAAGGCATGAAAATTACCAAAAATGAGAGTCCTGTGTAACAGTGAGAAACAATGAGAGGTTTAGTAAGAGTAATTTGCGCAGTTGTCTCCTATGACTGCTCCGTATTACTCCATAGGATTTTTTTAAGCTGCATTTTTTTGGGGAATATGGATATAAAATCCTGCTGTCCTAAGAAATAATGTGTTGGGAAGGAGTTATCAAGATGATGGATGCTGTTCATAGCAGGACAAGGCGGGCGAAAGGTAGACAGCGGACATAGGCTGAAACAGGGGAGCTTCCAACTGGATATAAGAAAAAAACATAGTACAAGTACATACACTGTAAATATACAAGAAAAAATAAATTTTGGAACAGGCTGCCCTGAGGGAACATAAAATCTCCATCCTTGGTGGTTTTCAAGATCTGACTCGACAAAGCCTTGAATTCATTGATGACCCTGTGCTTGGAGCAGGAGGTTCAATGAGACGACCGCCCACAGTCCTTCCCAACCTGCATTATTCTAGAATTCCATGGATGAGCATCTAACAAAATAAGGGTTTGCCCCATAGGACTTCTTATTGTAATGAAAAACGCATTTTTACAAGGAAACACTATGAGATACCACTGAGAAGTGAAAAGTACCTAGGAACCTAGTTGTGCAGTTGCACAAATGAATTACTCAGTCAACCAACCCAGAGAGAGGAATTCAATCAAATCACTGTTCCTGGAAATGAGAAAGCTGAACAAAGGATCACTGCAAATGAAGACGTACACTGCTTCTTACAAGACATCCGTAACACTACAGGGTAATGATGACATAAAAGAAATTAATAAATTAAGTCACTCTAACAAAGAAAAACTACACACCATTTTGTCTTCTTTTATCTGACAGAAAGAATACTGTATTATCCATCTGTACCGTTCCCCTAATCCAGTTACAACCAAGCAATTGTCATGGGTTTGACGCAGCAGGCACTGACCTGCTCTTCCCGCCTGCAAGACCTACAATTATGCAATGATTATGTCTGAATGGGTATAATGACATCTGGCCTTTGACACGCAGGGCACAGAAGCATAAGACGAGCAGATTATTCATTAAACACTGCAGACTACATCCCACAGATAACCCAGAACACTATGAATATCAAACCTAGCATGTGTATCCCAGTGACAGATCCATAATAAGCATGCTATTGCTTTATAAGGACTGCTACAACACCTATGCTTTATTAGCTTATTTCTAACATTTGAATGTCTATTTCTATTTTTTTTTTTTTATCTTTTCAGCTTTCATTTTATTTTTTTTTTCATTTACATTTAGCTTAACTGCAATCATTTTACCATGTGAGAATTTACTCAACGTAAGTATCTCCCACAATTATTCTGTACCTGTGACCACGCAGTGATTTCCAACCTTGGCACAAGACTAGCTATCAGTTAAATAGAGGGTTATCTTAGTCATCTTCTTCATACAGGTAACGGTTAATGTCCAAATAACATATAATACAGAGAATAGTGAAAGGACACTGAAAAATTAATGGGCAATTACTAGAACATGGATCTTCTAGATTTTTTTTTCCTTCTCCTTCAGTTAAGATAACAAAAGAGAGATCAAACTTATAAGCAGTTCTAGATCTAGATCTAAGATCCTCAAATATACTACCAATAAAACAGGACTTCATAACTGCCTTGCTAGAGAATGACTTCACCAGATATAACCTGAACTCTGGAAGATCACCGTGGTCTCTCTCAATTGAATATATGCGCTTCAAATCCCACATAGCCACTTTGGATGTTGTTCTAGCATCTTCCTCTCGGAAAGGAAAGCTCAAACTTCCTTGGTGATTTCTGGGAACAAATAACAACCAATTCAAACAACAGAAGAGCTTTATTCTTAATGGTATTGCAACCTATTTATTCTAATTACAAGTTTCAATGGCAAAAAATAAATTCCACTAACTGCTTTCCTCAGAACTGTTTATTAGCAGTGCTCTATCTAATGTGAATAGCATGAGAAAAGTATGCAAAACAGCATCTGTATTAATTTTTATGAGTTTTGGACTTTCCTAACAGCAAGCAAACTGCTGACTAATACATTTTCGTATTTTCATATTTCTCATCACTAAATTCAATTTTGGCAAAATGCAAAGATGTTTTACACAACAAAGGAAAATCTTTCAGACGATTTGGACAAAACCTTACCAAGCTGATCATAGCTATATAATTTCCACACCGTGCTCTCCCTGCCAGTGTATCTAGGTCACTCATGCGTTTGCCTAGTCTCAAATCTTTGGGGCAAGCAGCAGCCCTGTACTATATTATAGAGAGTCCACTACACCAGACCTGAAATATTTAGGTATTTCATATCACAAAGCAATATCAGTACAAAAGATGGTAGCATAACTGCTTTCTCTTCTGTTTCCTGGAAGGGCCTTGCTGTGTGCTTTCCCTGCATCAAATCGCCATGCTATTTCATATCTCAGCTTCTCTTCCTTACCTGTATTTGTCTTAATTATTTTGCTATGTTTTATTAACACAAATTCAGCAAAACACTTTTGACTATAATTTGCATGAGATGTATAATATGCATGCTATACAAAATAAGAGTATATTGTACAATTTGCAATGTGTCACAAAGGTACATGAAATTCCTATGGTTCCTGTTATTAATTTTAACTATCTGCTGCACTTTTTAAAACTTTCATGACCTACACTAATGAGTAATTCAGAAGCCTAGTTATTCATCTTACTTTAGATACGAAGAAAAGCGAAGTTCACTGACTTATAGCCATGCAGCAGTTTGTTCCAATTCTACAGTTCAAGGTTTCGCATCACTTTCCTCACGTGCGAACACTCAAGACACACTCCAGCAAGTAAGACACTGCAGTAAAACGTAATAAACACTGTTTATGAAAAGTCAGTGATTTACTAACTCTTGGCACTTGAAGGCAGGACTTCTCAATATTAAGCACTAATGTAAACTGCATTAACTTAATGTACACACCATGGAGACAGCCCAGGAAAAAATCTTTTTGCCTTTCAAGTTCAATTAAAAAAATCAGCAACCCAGACATCCCAAAACATTTCTGTATTGCCCACACAATGTATTTTGAGGTTAGCGAGTACTAGATTACAGGTAATCAAACTTTGGCCTCCTTCCAGCTCTAAACATTTATGAAAACTGATTCGTTTTAGACATAATAGCTTTTATAAGGTATTTGTAAATACAACCTTAATACAAAATGCAACTGAAAAACGTTTCTTCAGTCACTCTGCCTTGAATTAGGCGTTCACATTTCCCAATAGGAAACGTTATCTCCCGGTGACAAATGCCAAGGACCAGCGTAGCGCTGCTTACACAGCATCTCCAGCACTCACGTTACTTCCTAGCTGCCTGTCAGAACTGAAGCCTGAACGGGATGATTCTGAAGGGCTGCTCCAGGCTTACAGACATTCTTAAGCCATATCACGGTGCCTGGCCAAGATTTTAACACCAGCAACCTCTCCACAAAGCTTTTCCTGCTCCATACACAGGATTTGCCTCCTTGCCCTTCATACAAACAGTCTCTCCGGTGCCTTGCTCCAGCGTCAATCGCTGCCATCGCAGCTCCAGCTCCTAGGACTGCTGCAGAGGCAGCACCTTCCGCTATGGACAAGGGGCCCATCCAAATCCCAAATGATTTATAGATGAACACTACAGGATTCCTAACAGATCCATAGCAGGACATTTCTGTGAAAGGTGTATGGCCCTGACACAGCGCCTCAGTGGGAAAGGTAAGAGGGAAACACTGGAGTGGGTCACAGAATCACAGAATGGTTGAGGTTGGAAGGGACCTCTAGGGATCATCTAGTCCAACCCCTCTGCTCCAGCAGGGACACCTAGAGCACAGGGCACAGGGCGGCAGCCAGGTAGGTTTGGAAGATCTCCAGAGAAGGAGACTCCACAACCTCTCTGGGCAGCCTGTGCCAGGGCTCTGTCACCCTCACAGGGTGACACAGGGTTGAAACCCCTGTGTTTCAACTTGCACCCTTTACCCCTTGCCCCGTCACTGGCCACCACCGAGGAGAGTTTGGCCCCATCCTCCCTACATTCACCCCTCAGGTACTTGTACATGTTGATCAGATCTCCTCTCAGTCTTCTCTTCTCCAGGCTAAACAGGCCCAGCTCGCTTAGTCTTTCCTCGTACAACAGATGCTCCAGCCCCTTAATCATCTTTGTGGCTCTACACTGGACTCTCTCTAGAAGCTCCACATCTGTTTGAAACTCAAGCTCCAAACCATAGAGAGGATTCTATATCAATTCCATTGCTTGGCAAACACCTAAAAATACATACTACAAATCTGCAAAAAATACACACGCTCACAGCAAAAGATCACTTATACAGTATCTTCCCAACTGAATGGCTTATTTGTTGATAAGCATTGTAAGAGCTATGGAATGGGCAGGGTTTCCCGCGGTGCCCAAACTGTTACTAATTAGTATTTCTATGTAGATTATCCAAACTCAGAAAAGAGATGGCCTAGCCAGTTAATGAAAGACACATTTTTAAATACGTGCACAGTCAATTTTATAAAACCTGCATGCAAGTTATTGTACACTATATATATTGTCTGTTTGGATGCTTCCTCATTTTTTATTTACAGTCCACATTTAATAATCCAAATTCTTTTTCTCTAGACACTCTTCTTAAGATTCCAAATTCTATGGGAAAAAAAAAAAAAAGAATAAGAAAAGAAAAGAAACTGGAAAAGCAGAGATCTCTGCAATACTTGGAGATTGCTGTACAGTTGCACACAATAGGAAGAGCTAGTTTTAGAATGATAAGTGTTCTCCAACAGTAAATCAATCCGCTAGATTTTCTGAGAAAAGGCTGCTGACAGGGAGAATGGCTGAACTTTGAGGAGAGTCCAATCAATCCAAGAGGACCAAAGAGCTTAAGTTTCCAGACAGTGTAAACCAGCATGATGGGCTTTAAGGTTTAAGTATGTTTTACTTCAGGGAAGAGTGACAGGCATATAGCAAATAATTATTATTAGAAAGAGAGGGAGAGAGAGAAAGGAGAAGGAAGGAAAGGAGAAAGCCATTAAGCCACTAATTTGCACACCGAAATTACCTATCACATCATAAGTTTAACTTCTCAACTACAAGAACCTGAGGAATAAAATTATTAAAATATTTGAGTTGGCACTTGGAAAGCACGATCATATTATTTCCTTCAGATTCACAGGTGTTAGGCTTAGAAAGATCTTAGGCCCTCCTGTGTCAGGAATTACAAAATATAAGCATCACTTATCTACATAGATAAATGAAGAAAGGAAAATCCCTATCGCATTGGAAGCCAATTTTGTCAGGTTTCACTCAAATTACTGCAAACACAAATCAAAAACTAAAATGTCATCAGATTAACATCTGAGTTAGATTCCTTGGGGGCAAAAGCCAGCAAGTCCCTAAGTATAAACGGGAGAAAAGTGTCCCGTAATCTTGATCATAAATCTGTGTCAATCCACGAGCAGGAGCACGAGTTCGGCGATGGCTGCGGGGACACAACGTTACCTGGCAGGGTGGGAACAAGATCCGCCAGCAGAAGGGGCAGGTTTTTCTTTTCAACAGCTACTCTGCTGAACAAAGGAAAACTGAAAATAGGACTTCAGGTTCAAGGTGGTAGGTTTCAAACATTGAATCAAGCCCTAGAATCATTCAGAGGACAGCCTTACAATACAGCCAAAATCCTGCGGCCTCTTTGACAGTTGCATTTTTCGCTTTATCCTGAATTTGTAGTGCTGGCACATTTCTGAGCACTCCTAACTGAAAGACAACCAGATGTGCACCTCTACACACATTTTCACAAACCTCTGCACTGGGGTCAAAAATGCATATTTTTAGATGTTAAAAAGAGCTAAGAATGCCTTTGTTTAGGATAGATCCATTTTTTTTCCTCAAGACCCTCAGACATCTAGCAGGGTGCAAAGAACATTTCGGGATTCTGCTGGGGCTGTTTGCTGAAGAGAGATGAAGAATTTTTGCCTTGGGAGAAAGGAGGATTTAAGCATATCGGTCTGGCCATTGCTGCCATAAAAGATACCATGGTTATGATTTTTTTGTTTTAAGTAAAAGACTGGTAATGCAGAAAAATACAAATTATGGGTGCACATCTGTTGCACGCATATTTTATATCCAAACTTAAAAACTTAACCATCTGCTTTTAAAATTTTAGCCCACACTGCAACTGATGATGTTTAGAAACAAATGTTCTGATACATAAGTAATCATTTAACAAGGCCTGAGAAAATATAGCCCTTAACAGACTTAATTAACAGGGTAATGATGTGCATTGCATGCATGTTCTCAAAAGCAAAGACTTTCACATTAAACTTGCTTTCATTTCAGAGAAGTACCTTTCTTGCTTCTAGCAAATATTCTTGCAGAATATCTGTGCTAATTTAATTACACATCTGGTACGTCTGTTGCATTAAATTGCAGAGATATTTATATGCAACGGTACCAAATTACACAAGATTCCCTACCTGTTCTAGTGTTTCACACTACAAAGGTATTTGCATGGAATTCAAAATAAAGTTTTATTTTGTAGCTTAGGTAGTTCTAGTATACATAAAACGCTCATTTATCCTAGGCTAATCTAAGACTCAAGATACTCTGCCTTCTATACCCCTCCATAAGCTAAGGACGCCTCCATTTCAAAATCAAACTTTTTATAAAAGGACCAAATACAAATTTTCAAACATCTTTAAATTAAACATCAGCACCAGCACCCTTACTGTTACAACACTGCTCTCTGTCACCAACACAGCAATGTTACTTTTTTAAAATATCATTTCTCAGTGATGTTCGTTTATCATCCTCACGGTGACTAGAAATGATTGAGAACTAGGTCAGAATAGCAGAAACCTCCTTACTCTCTTTAGCAGTACTGTCAAGGTTCATCACGATAGGACCTGAAATCCCTCGATTTAATAAATCTTGAAAGAAACGTGTTTCGAAGGAGCGCACAAGTTGCAAGCCCTGACGGGAGGTTACTGAGAGCAGACGGCTCTTCTCAGGTAACCTCGAAACACCTGCACGCTCAGACTCGGGGGGAAGAGAAGAGAAGCCAAAACACATGTTCCTTCATAGTCTTACGTGCATCTGACAAACCAAAAAAAATAATAATAATAGAGTAAAATGAAGTGTTTATGCGTTAATATACCCTAGATATCGCAAGAGGAGGTGGGGAAGCACACGTGTAACACCAGGAAAAGTTAGAAACGAAGCAGCCTGTGCTTAATAACTTTAACCACGTTACTGTTCTTCCTTTTTTTGTGACAGTTAGATCTGGACTAACAACAATCAGCCTCCTAAGACGCTAGCTATAGTAACAATAAACTCTTGGCTTTTCTGAGGTAGGTGCGCATCCTTCCTGCCCTTGAGCAAGAGGTTGAGCACAGCAAAGGCTTCGTGGACGTCTCATGGACCTACACCATCCCATAGCAGAGCTCCCCATGGAGAATCTTTAACGAGCTGTGTTGTAAGCTAAGATGGAGATGAGGCAGCAACGAAGAGAACATGATTATAAAAAGCGAAAGGGGAGGCAGGTGGGAGCAAAGGATGAGATTCCTCAGACAGAGGTCAAACTCCTCCATGCTGAGATGCAGGAGAAGCACTGCTTGATGCCAAAGCCGAAGCCCTGAAAGTTTTAAGCAAATATTTCTCTCCTTGTGCCTACAGAAAAGCTACCCAACAGAAAGCACCGGCTCAGGAAGTGATGAGTGGCAGAGACAAGGGGGAGACACTTGAAAAAATACTCTAGAGAAAAGTCATCAGGTATCTCTGCATTGTGAAGACCTCCTCCAGTCCCTGATAGTCTATGTAAAGTCAAGTCCCACAACAAAAGGACAGGCATTGCGAAGGCAGGAAAGTGTGAATTTGCTTTAAGACAGACCCACTTCAATTCTGAGAGATGCACCCTCTTTCCCGGTGAATGTAGCTCTAGGGATTTTCATTCCTGGAACTGCAGCCCACAGCCCTATCACTGCCACCACGAACTGAGACGCAGGATCACGGTCTCACAAGCCAGACACAATGGGAGCTCTCAGCCAAACCGCTGGCGACAGCACACACGCAGGCACCCGAGTGCCCGCTGTACTGCACCGTCGTGAAATAGCTCATTTTTAAGAATAAATCATCTTCAGACATTTGCATAAATAGAAATACAGATGTAAAAGAAACACATTTTACAAATTTTTGCATAAACCCTGTTGGAAAGACTATTTCCATTTATTAAGTGCTGCAAAGCCTTAGTAAAACAAGTTCACTAAGGTTATCTCTGACTTGACTGCCAAGTTCAAAATCTTCAGTGGTACAACATATTCTAATGTAGAAGACAAACCTTTTCAAAGAATTTAATTTCATGTGTAATAATTAAAAAAATTATGCATGACAAAGATGCTTATCATAGCAGCTGGGTTTAGTTTTTTTAAATATCAAATGATCACAGCATTCTTATAAACTCTTCCTTAGATTAAGGCTATATTAAAGCCCTCCTCATGTTTTCTTAAGTGAATAAGCCCAACCAAAACACTAAGTTTGTAGTTTCTTTACCTTCTAATTTATAAGCAAAGATTTTCCCCATCAAAATGTTAGTAAGGCTTGGAAGTACCATTTTACGACCATGTTAAAAAAAAAAAAAAAAAAAAAAAAAAAAACCTTAAATCCTGCAATTATAATGAAACTGCTTATATAATCTGAATCAAAATATTAATTCAGCATATGCATAAATGGTATGCAGCAGTAACAGCAGCATATGTCATCTGACCCTCAAGGATGACAGTATTTAACAGCTGGACTGCTACGACAAGTCGCTGGGTGCCAATCACATTGACTAGAGATGGGTGGTTGTGCTGATCACGATGCACATCCTGTGCCCCCAGGGAAGAAGAAGAACAGCTGCTACTTCCTGCAAAATCTTCTAGACTTCCTTTCTTCAGGGAATTCAAGCCCCAGACAACTGAACTGTTTGGGCAAGCAGGAGAATTCTTTAAAAATGCTTTTTTCAACACCATGAAACCCACATTTTGACTCACTATATCCATGTTCTCCACTCACAGGGTTAACAGTGTCAGTGCTCCCAATCTGCAGCCGCTCAATCCGAGCGCTCCTGGCAACACATCCCAGAGGGAAAGACAGGTGGCCGAATCTGTTCCCAGTCAGTCCACACACATCCCACTCCTCCTCCAGCTCTTCTGTTTGGATTTAGGCCAATCACAGAATTTAACTGACAAAACTCACCTTGGCAAGAAACCTTTTAAGGGATGCCCATGAATTTCTAAATGAGTATCAGACAGTTAAATAATTTCTTTAAAGAGGGCATAGGAAGCAAGACAGTATCGACTTGGACTGGCTTCCAACTGATGCCTAATCCATATTAGGACAATATCCTGAATTACCACCAAGGAGTGGTTAGCTGTTGTGGTCAGATCACACGGCAGCCCAGCTGGCTCAAGCAGCAAGTAAACTGCGAGGGAGAATGGCAAATGTGCTGATTATGCAAATGTAACTGTTTGAAGTCAAAGATGTGGGCCTGTATTTCACTGATAAAAATGAGTAAAATAGAAAGAGACACTGAATAAGCAATTAAATTTAACTTTTTAATCAATGAAATGGAAACTGGGACCTAAATCCACTTTATAGGATTTAGAAAATCAAAGTCTTCATGCAATCAAAGAGAGCTGTGATGCCCATTTAACCAGAGGGGGGCTTATCGTAAGACAAAAATGTCACATTCTATCTTGATACTGCACATGAGAGAGTCACCTATCGTTACATCAAGGAAATTTGGTGGCGCTGATGCTCTGGATCTTTCGCTGCACTCTTTGCAACTACTGCAATGCTTGCAACAGTTTCGGTGGCAGGCTCTTGCACAGAGCTGACCGGTGAGCCCACCCGTCCTTTTCAGCACTTTAGGCCGGCCTTTCTTAGTTCCTAAGCACTCCGAGCGCTGCAGCAACAGGAAGGCTATTACGCTTTCCTCTTGCACGTCATTTCAAAGACCCCGGGGTTGGTGGAAGCTGGGCTGCTCCAGGCTGCTCAGAGCTGCGCTGCTCCGCCTCTCCCCTCCCGCCCTTGAGCACGAGGCAACCTGAGCTCTGCATGGGCAGAGATGCCACAAAACGTCAACTCTTCTTCACAAAACCTCACCAAAAAAACAGTGGTAACTACAAAGGCTGCTTATGCCAAACTCCCTTCTACTGCCCCAGGACACAATTTACCAACTTGTTTAATGTCCTACCTCTTATCAGCGTTTCATTCAGAGCATTCAATAGCAGCAGCCCTTGAAGTACCTGTACTTGTGGAACACCTGCACTAGCAACACCGGTACAGCGTTAAAGTTTTACTAAAAGAACCAGTAATACTTTTCTTGATAATACTTTCATATATGAAAAGAAACTCAGAACATGCAGTAGTTAGGACATGTATATAAATACACGCTCAGATGGATTTACTGAAATAGGAGTAAATAAAAAATATATATTTAATACACAAATATTCTAGGCTGCCATGGTCAGGCTCTGCCCTAAAACACAGATAATGACTACCATCTGCAACGATGCCTTTGATAGTTCACTAATTAATGATCAAGAATACATTTGCTTCAGTATAATTTTATGCTTTTATATCTTACTTGATTATAATTATCACAGACTGTAAAAGTTTATTAGGGCTAATCATTTCTTAATGTAATTAAAATCCCAAGAGAACAATAAAAACTGATTTTTGTTAGTAAAAACAAGAGCTTGTAACCAAAGGGGAGCCTACTATTCCACAGCAACTATTCCAAATCCCAAAATTCAAACAAACTATAGGATTTTTTCAATACATTTTTGCAAATACCCAAGTTAAGACAATCGGTACGTGTTACAGTTGCAGAAGAAACTGTTCTCAAAACGCTTTTCAGCTCCTTCCCACCTCTTTGGGGAATGGATTATGCAACTTTTTTTCCCTTCCTAGATGAAATCACCCAGTCCCAAAATAGCTCTCTGGGCCATTGCCTCTGCTTTCCAACCATTTTAACACAACACCTCTAATTCTCCTTCCTTCACAACACTGCGACAATTCCTATTAAAATGAACCCAAACTCATCTCTTTCCACCACAAATAATTGTTTGTTCACCCAAAGGTACTAACATGAAGATGGGAGGATCAAAATAATGAGCCTATGTGAGCAGACTCTGTGTACAAACATTTTATCCTGCTCTTTCAAAAACTTTTAGAGTACCTCTTACCTCCACCTCTGAGCTTGTGAAACAAATTACTCCATTTCCAATCCTGTCATTCCTTCTATTGTCATGCTGAAGCTGTTTTTTTTCTTTCCTGCCCAGAAAAGAGCCTTTCAGGTTTCAGTATGCTCTTTACCCCAAGACCTGCTTGGGAAAGGTAACACATAACAGGCTGATGGGTGCCAGAATGTGATTTATTTCCCCTCTCACAGTTTCTCCCCATTTTCCCCTGAGAACCCCAGCAATCATGATGAGGATACGTTATCATTGCCACTGTTTTAGTCCCAGTTGCTCCCCCTTAGAGTGTCTTTTGATTTAGCAACTTGCATTTAAGCAGGATAAAACTACAGTGCTCTAAAAATATTGAATTTTGAGAAATAAATCCTTAGTAAGACAGTCCATATCAAATGGCTGTTTACACAACTGCTTCAAAACAGACAAAATACAGCTACTGTTTACACCATTTGGTTATCTATTCAGGCATTCTGTAACTCCACTGGGTGAGACCCAATATCTGAAACACCAGATAAAACCTGGGGGAAACTAAAAAAAAAAAAAAAGAAAAAACAACCCTTTAGGAAAAATACCAGTAAAGACCCGCGAAAGCTGTGGGCACAGGAAGAGGCTCATGCAGAGGCACCAGACGGCACTAGCAAAAGCGAACGGCCTCTTTCTGCAGACCGCTGGCGCTGGCGGCCCCGCGGGGAGGCAGCGGCGGGAGGCGGCTCCGCGCCCGCCCTGCGCGGATTCACGCCAGCTGCGGGTCCCCAGAGCGCGCGTGGGGGCATCGGCACCAGCGCAAGGGGCAGGGGCTGCTCAAGCACAAACCAGCTGCTCCAAACCGTCCCTGGGAACGGCACGCGAGACGTTTCCTACCAGCACACGGTGACTGACAGGGAACTATTTCCCTAAGTATGTTTAACAGTGCAAAAGCTACGCGTCTCCTCCCGCGTCAGCACTCCGCGGTGACGGCTTTTCTCCTGAGGCTTGCAGGAGAAATCTCTCCTCCTCTAATCTCGTCCTCCAGTGACAACTCAAAATCTGCAGTGGCAACAAACAGGTTTCCTGGGGAAATTCACAATTTGTCAAGATCCTTTTTATTTTTTCCCCACTGCTCTGTTTGCAGGAGAAGGGGGAACCACTTCTGCTGAAATTATACATTTCCTGATTACTATTTCTGTTTCGTTAGGAAAATGCTAGGGTCATCTGAGATGGAAGCCCCCTTACAAGTGAGCTGTGCCGGTGTGCGTGCCAGGGCAGAGGCACTGCCGCTGCCAGGCTGGCCACCCAAGGCTGCCCTCCTCCGTTTTGCCCAGTAACGGCTCCACACAGGCTGCAAAATGCAGAAAATAACATAAACTGCAAAGACTTCTGCTTGTCATAAAAAAGACTAAGCAGCAAACTTTCTGCAATCACTCAGCACGGCCTAAATTTGGCAGATGACGGGTAACCACAGCAAGTTAATGCTTTCATAAAAGCAGCTGGAGCAACTTTTGTTGTGCAACGTTTGCCGCTTACAAACAGCAACAAATTCTCATGCAATTTAATGCTCATTGGAGCACCGAAAAACCAACACCTTGCACATCTCAAGAGATCTTGGGGCAGGCTTTAGCCATGGGTCTAGGCTAAAGTCACGAGGGTCACGAGGGCCAGGGCAGCCCAGCTCTGCCCGCGGGCACCGCCTGACGACAGAGACTGGGCCTTTCCTGGTGCCTTCCCTTTAACTGTCCGGCGCCGCTCCAAACGGAACGGCATTTCATGCCCAAGCCCAACGCTCTGCAGCCCAGCTCCACGCCTCTCAAAGTCACTGGAACACTTAGAAATACTCGTTCTGTATTTTTAGGATAAAAAAAAAAAAAAGGAAAAAGAAAAAGAAAATTCCGCACCAGCAGCATGACTCAATGCCAATTATACATTAACACCTCAGGCGTTTTCCTTCTGGCTTGATATTCAATTCCACAAATATAAGTTCAAAGTAAAGAGTTTCTTCAAGCCCACATCTGGGTAAATCATGCTTTATTTTTTCTATGAAATGGAAATCATTTTATCATTTTGTATCACTGGCCAGTGTACAAACCAAACTGTTTTCAAAAGGGAGAACATTATGGCCAAATGTCCTAAATAGATACTGAGGAATTTACATCCTACAATCGCCCTATGATTTCCCAGTGTTTATTTTACTTATTTTCTGTCAACTGGCTTACAGAAGAGCGCGGATACTCACGGAGGAGCAATCGCACATAACTAATTTTTGTTAGTAAAGTGCAGCGATCTAAAGCCAAGTCTGTGGTACTGCAGCATTTGAGCAAGTGAAGCATGTTTATGGTATTTCTCTAACAGCAAAACACTAAAACTAACATTATAAAAATGCCAGAGCTTGCTTTATTCACCAAAAGAGCGTAAACAAAACTAACCTTTCAGCAGCAAAGTCATTTTCGGAATAACCTCGGTATCTAGCATTTTGAGAGAGATTTCCGCAGGATCAGTTTCTTCAGTCCATACAGAAAATACAGTACAAGAAGAAAAAGAGGGGGGAAAAAAGCACTGAAATGCCAGGGGGAATGGCTCCTGCCCTAGAAGAGAGACAGCGCACGCGGCAGAGAATAACTTTAGGGAAGGAATGGGCTTTGCTGGAAGCAAACCCGAGGTGTCCTATGTGCTGCAAAGTCCAACACCCCGGGAGCCACCAAGGATGGAGCTTGTGGGAGCCCTTGGCACCCGCACGGGCAGGGGCCATGGAGCTGCTTTCTGAACAGCCCCAGATTTTCCAGCTGTTTCAGTAGAAATATCCCACAAACTACAGCTAGCAGTACCTGCTGTGCTTTTAGAACGACACGTGCACTAAAATCCCCTGGGGTGATTTTAAGCCCTTTGCTGGCCCTGTGAAGTGGATGCTGAGATGGGCTCTGCAGCCCCACGCTGCTCGAGGTTGGGAAGGTCCGTGGGGCTGGCGGGGAGAAGGGGCCAAGCAGACCCAGGAGGCTGAAGGCAGCAGCATGGGCGGCCCCTCAGCTGCCGTCTGCTCAGGCCTTCCCCAGGGAAAACTCTTCTCAAAGGAAACCTAAGCAGAAAATCATTTTGAATCTGGATTTCAAATGTGATCTTCACATCTCTGCAATCCCTCCATTTGCCCTTGGCACCAGATATTAGGGGCCTAAGTAAACAGTACAAGTTTCAGCTCTAGTCCTTCCACAGCAGTGCTACTCATCTTCTCTTTACCCTCAAAGTCAACTAAAATGTGGATGTCTTCAAAATATCACTAACCAAGTCCTAGAAGAAATATTACAACGACTGAAATCATCTGCACACACCAGAAGAACAAATTCCTCAAGTCACTGGTTAAACTGATTCTCTCTCCTTCACACACAGAATCTGTTAAGCCAGCCCCTCACTGTTTTTGCAAACCGTGTAACATGTTCATAACGTGTTGCCAACCCTATAACGTTAAAGTAACTTATTATTCCCTCCTTGCTTTTCACAATGAGCTGTGCTGCAGTACTGAGTTAAAAAAATAAAAATCTAATTTTAATTGAAAACAGAAGGAGAAAATGTTCCTGCATGTCCAAGTTTGCAAACGCCTAAGTGAAATTAAAGACCTCCCTGCTTGTCTCGAAATAAAGTTCAGCAATCCAAAGCTTTTAGACTTCAGTGTCTGCATCCCTCAGCTGAAACACCATAAGATCCATAAGGTGATGCTTTCCAGCCAGCACACTTATTTTCCCCTTTCCTTTTGCACGGGCTGCACCTACGGCCGGTTCCCTTGGAGGACGGCACCACCGGGCCCCCGAGAGCCGGCGCGAAGCTCAGCCCCGGCTGCCAAGGCTCAGTTCTGCCCAGCTCCAGCATTGGCAGCTTCGCCTTCCCCTACCAGCATAACTGACCTCGAGAACACAAAACGTTGTCCCCAGCTATACGGATGCAATTCCCAAAAGATCCAGCTCTGACCGAATGCTGTTTGCAATGTTTGCAACATCACTCCAGCAACTTACGAGAGACAGAAGTTCCTTACAAAGAACAAGTCAGTGTTTTTTTGTTGCTCCAGTAAATTTGCTGTTGCAATAAATCAACAGACTAAAAAATATGTTAGTAACTAGTTAAACTTGACTGCTGTCCAAGCATTTATGAATGAAAACAAATGACCAATGTATCTTTTACATATCTTGTAACCAAAAAAAAAGGCAGTAAATGCAACATTTTGCAGCAGGAAGTAACTCTATGCCCATAAGGGCCTGGTGCACCTTTTTGTGTTCAGTTTCTTCTGATTTCACTTGACTCCAAATTCTCATACAATGACAGGTGTCACATGAAAAAACAGAAGTTCTACTTTCTTTTAATTGCTCTCCTCATACTCAAAGCAAATTTCAAAGTGCAACGAGTTTTGTCAGGCAGCATTTCTATGTATTGAGCTTTCAGCATTTCAGAAGGTCTTGATAGGTTGCAAGGATCATTATTAACATGACAAAGAGTACCAGGCACAGATTTCATCTTGGTTCCTATTAAATGTCCCTTTATTGCTACATCAACCAACCAGCCAATTTTAAAAGTTTGGTATAAAATGCCATATTGGTAGAGTGGACAATGCACATCACGGGTGAAGTTTTAATCTGTTTACATCTTTAGCCTTGATGGTTTACATTGCTGTTGAAGTAGTTTCTCAAGTTTTCATTACTGTAGTGGCTAAAAGCCACTCCTTGCACTTCCCTGTCTGCTTGGGTAACAGCCCAGCTCAAATTAGCCATGCTGGCCTCCCACCTTTCAGATCCTCTAACTTTTTAAAAACTGTTAAAGGGACTTAGTTTATGTGCCTTAAGAAGACCCAGTCACGCATATTTTTATATACACATGCATAAATAAAAAAATCACCCATCTGCCACCACACCTATACAAGTGCAAGCCCTCTCATAAAGCAAGAGTTTATAGGAGCTTAAACCAGCTGCTGGAGCAGCAAGGTTATATTATTGTTATTATTTGTGCTTTGTAACTAAGCCCTCAGGCTCAGCTTGCAGAGCCATGCCATAAAAGCACAAAAGTCTAACTTTCGCATGCAGGCCAGGCCAAATAGCTCCTGAAATACCCGGAGCTATTTGGGCAAGCTTGGTAAACGCCTCCACTGCACCCCGAGCTGCTGATGGAGCACAGGCTTTGAAACTTCGTGGAAAGAGAAGCAAGCACGCTCAATGCCCAGTAGTTTCTCACTCTGCAAAAAAAAATTAAAAAATTTAAAAAATTTTAAAAAATTAAGACTATTCTACTGACTGAGATTATTTTTTTCTCATTCTTCCTCTCATATACATCACAGAATACATTTTGCTATTCATCATGCTAGAGGCCTTTTATTAGCAAGTGTACCACCGCTTTTTTCAGTAAATTTTACTGCATTTGATTTTATCTTTGACCTGACATGTTGTCAAGAAAACTTCAGATACAACACCTGCCTTATAGACAAATTAGCAAATAGCAGTAGCTTTGAAAGATCACAGGCAAAACTAGGAAATCTGACTCAGAGGTCCACAGTTATTTTTCTCCTATTGAAAGCATCTCCTACTCTTCAGCACATAAAGTTAGTGATTCGATAGATTGCTCTTTCATCTCTGAAGTCCGGAGGACTAAATGCCCTTCTTTATTTCACAGGATTAAATGTTGTGTGAAGATAGAAATGATGCGTGTGTTTGCATTGCAAAACTCTCACGCAAGGTATCTGAATCACAAGTTGCACCAAAAGCCGTACCCCAGCAGGCAGTGCCCTCCTGGAGCCATTTCTATCACTTTCTCACATTCACAAATAAAAGAAAAACTTGCAAACAGTTGCATCCCAATAATATTTACATTAAAATATCCCCACTGCAACACAGACACTCATTACTTCCCTAAATGTCAAAAACTCAACGCCAAATTTTACTCTCCATTAACTCCAAATTACTCTTTCACCTAAAGGAGGGCAGCAGGATCAGAGTCACATTTACTGAGAAATTCAATGAAAGTATTAAAGATGCAAAAGCTCAAAAGGAAGGAGACAAGACAGACCAAGGCCGGCATCACAGAGCTACTCCTGGGGACTACTGAACACTGTCCATCACACGAAGATTTTAGTTTAGCCAGAGCAGCACACGGAAAGGCATCCCGCCTCGGGGCGAGACCTGCATTCACTCATGCAATGGAAAAGCGCAGGAGCTACCTAGTTCTGATGCAGGACAAAATGCTCGCTCTGTCACTTGCTAACAGGATAATGAAGATCTGCTGTGCTCAGATGCTGGCATGAAATGCAGCTTGACTGAGAGCGCGGCTTGTCTTGCAGTCGCGCAGCTGCGCGAGGCGAGCAGGCAGCCTCTCTTAAAAACACACCCGTGAGAACGGCCTCTTCCAGGAACTAGCAGCCCAATAAAGCATTGCTAAAGTCAGCATGTCAAGAGATTAACATAATCTGCACACGCACATTAGATTTGTTTTATGGAATAGAGGCAGCACAAACATATTATGTAATACATTGCTGTACAACATTCAATTAATAGCAAGTGAAATGCTTTGGGTCATAAAAAGGATGTCTGAGAAATGCTCATGCCGGCTTCCTCCAGCCAACACTTTTATCACCCACTGGTCATCTTGTTCTAGCAAGGGAAGTTTCAAGTATAAAACAGATGACAATCTTTTGCTTTAGAAGACTGACTCTGATTCCAGTAATAAATGTAAATTTTGCCTCAAATTCTGCTGACACAAATCCATTAAAACCACATTACTAAAAACAAACTAAAAAAAACCCTTCTTGTAACAATTTTAGTGATACTGTTCCAAGTTTGACATTGCAATAAAAAAAAAAAAAAGTGCTATTTAGGTTTTATCTAAGCTCAATGAGATTTGCTCAAAGAATTAATACTTTAACTCAAGTTGCTCCTCTATTTTAAATAAAACCATGGAAGTTGCTGTTGCGGGGGTTTACTGCAGGCCAGCTGATCAGGAAGAGGAAGGTGATGAGGACTGATGAGGGCTTCTACAGAGGCTGGAAGTGGCCTCACCATCACAGGCCCCGGTTCTTATGGGGCACTTGAGCCACCCTGATACCTGCTGGGAAGACAACACAGCCTGTTTGGGGCTAGAGGTTCCTGCAAAGCTCTGGTGATAACTTTCTTGCACAGGCAGCGGAGAAGCAATGGGCCCTTTGGCCAAGAAAGCCAATGGGATCCTGGCGGCCATTAGGAGGAGTTGCCAGCAGGTCGAGGAGGTGCCCTTGAATAGTATACAATGGTGTAAATGCACGTGAAAGCATAGGGGGCTTTGTTTGTTTGTTTGTTTTCAATACACACTTTATAGATGGTAGCTTTACATTTAGGTGTGTATTCTACATCATCTGCTACACTGAAAAGAGATTTTCTTTATTACAGTAATACTTAATATCAGTCAATATTTATTAAGTACTCTTTTCTGACAATTCATTCAAGTCAGTTTTAATTATTTATTATTCTGGGTAAAAGAGATGCTTTTCACTTTTCTCCTGCATCATATTTTCTCCCTGTCTTGTCAATAGACAGTCATATTTTCTGTTCAATTTACATAATGTGTAGGCTCCCCTGAATCATCAAAAGAAGCTGAAGTAGCAGAGAAGGGACTGAACGTGAATATCAACTACTCCTATTTTCCGCACTGTGTGGTAGCTGTATGGAAGTCAGGATGCGCCCAAAAGAACACAAAAAAGGACAAAGAACGAAAGGCAAAAGGGCAGACAGTGCAGCCAGAGGTAGAGCTGGCAGTTAGCAAAGCACTAACTATGTAAGAGTCCATCTTTCCTGGCAGGTGGGCGTACAGGAACGCTGCACACGGCGTACGCTCCACGCGCCTCACCACGATCGGACTGAGCCAGCAGGTCTCCTAAGCACAGTTCAGCTGGGACCGCGGTGCAGCTCTGCTGACGAGCCAAGGAAGAGTTCTGCACGTCCAAAGAGCTGCGATGAAGGGAAAAAACACGAGGAGGAGGATGGCGGGAGCAGCACAACACAAAGCAGCTTCCCTCACAACTTGAGAAAGGAGATGAAATCCTGAGGACTGGCTCCATCCGTTATTCAAGAGGGGACTCTACGGAGTGCTCATCTGCTATTTCATCCCCTAAACTACCCTCTTCCAGCCAGTGCTGCGGGGGCAACAGCTGAAACAGATGATTGGAACAGTCTGAAGAGATATAACTTAAATCATCACCAACATCCCTCTAAAATTACGCCAGGGATCACTGCAGTAAAAGTCCGCCAGGGATCACTGCAGTAAAAGTCTAGGAAGTGAGACTTAATCTTGCTCAAGCACTTCTGTGAACGATATGCTGAACCTTGTAAATCTCACCTCAAATTTTGTTTTTCCTGAAGATAAGATGTATATCTCTGGCACTGAGGAGAAAAAGCCCGTTAAATCTTTCTAGGAGGAAAGAAAGTATTTTATGTCTCTCTGAATTTATTGGGAAATAATTTCTTTACATAATGATAAAATAGTAAAGTTATCCATGTTTAAGTGTAAGACAATGCAAGACATAAATGCATCTTTATGGGAAATGAGAGCGTGTTCCACTGTTCTGCACAACCCATTAGCCACAGTACCTAAACAAAGTCTTTATAATGTTATGTTTCTCATTTCATGAATTTTTACAGCTAATGTGTTCTCAGTCAAGAATAATGTAGTGATTAGAACAGAGCTCAATAAGACTATGTGACAATGTAATACACATAAAATTTAATGAATTTCTCTCCAACCAGAAGACAATTATTGATCATCAATTTATTTTGCAGCTTCAGATCAATCCTTACAATATTTAGCATAAAAAGTTTCTAAAATGAATTCATGACAAGGTACAGATAACAAGCTTTGAAGTTAACAAGATATTGATTTCTCCAAGTTTCTGAGCTAACTTCAGGATTTGACCACAGCTAATTTAACTAGACTAGTGCTTTTCTTTTTAAGATGCATACAGCATAGTTGAACACAAGATTCTCTTTGATAACAACATCTGGGATCTTAACCAGAAAATAAAATTGGGAGAACTAGAATTTTGTCCTCACTTGTGCGCACACACCTGTGCATGAATACACACACCAGCCCGTTTAGTGACAAAAATATTAACTGCAATACTCTGAAAAGAAATGAAGCAAGAAACGTTTCAGCGAGTAGCTCATTTTCCATTAAGAGCCTCCACTTAAAGTATAATTTGAAAATTCAAACAGTAGAAGATTCGATGTTACTTTGGTAGTCTTTAACATTATCTCATGTTCCAAGAGTTGAGTCATTTTGTGTATTAAGCATTTTGTGCCAAATTAATGAAACTTCAACATTTAAATAGACTGAGCAGTCATTCTACTCATTTGACAATTCCCCTGCTTTGGCATACTCATCTATTTACTAGGAAGCTTCAGCGCAGGACTAGATTCTTGGATGGGGATTTGTTAAAGGCATACTTCCTGATTCACAGTAATAAGTGTTTGGCCGCCAAATTAAATAAAATCTAGAAACCATCTGCTTTAGAAACTTAAATGATTAATTTTAGGAAGATGTTCTAAAAATGAGGTTATTTTTGGCATAGCATTTATTTATAAGACGTATCACTCGCAATACAGCATTTTTCATACCAGGGTTATAACTACATTTTCCAGTTATCCATCTGGGCCCTTTTCAATTCAGTGGTTTAATTAAAACTCAATGGTATTATCAATCTGTTGCATTTTTCATTTTGATGGTTATTACATTTACAGTACAGCAGGAGTACAAATTAAAGGAAGAAGATAAATCTAATCAAAAAATTCCATTTCTGTATCTTTAGTAACTTATGTTGTCATAATATTTTCTAGTTCATTCATGTTTATAAAACAGTCTTAATGATCTATTTTTTTATGATTACTATAAAGAAAAATAGGAAATAATTATTTTTCAATAGCTTTATCCATCTCATAGGACATCTCTTATCATTCACTCCATCAGTCTGCTCAACAGATGGGTATTACCCAGCAAGGTTGTGATAAGGTCTATGACAGAGCTGATATTAGAATTTTCTTTTCATCTTTTGGACACGGAGGAATTTGAGCAAGCAGCAAAGTGCACTTCTCCTTGGCAGAGAAGTACAAGAGGAGATTTGGGTTTCTCAAAACAACAGGTTTCTGATTCTCCTACCTGATACCTGTTACAAGGACACAATAGTGATATATAATTGACTTGGATAACACAGGTGCCCAAATATGCCACTTTAAAGGTATTCTAAGTTTTACACTGTTTACAGCATTTTCAGAAAAAGACAAAATTCAGTTTGATATAGGCATTACCTGTTTTCCTAGGAGCTCTTTCTTTCATTTGTCAGAGCAATAAAATTACTAAAATTCTAATTATAACCAAGAAAAGACAGATTTGTAGACATCAGAAATTTTTAAAAAGACACTGCAGGTCCTCTGCTCTGTGACCAAGATTTCAGAGAGTTGTTATTTATAGTTATCTGTGTGCTTTGTCCAGCATTCCCAATGCAGTCCCTATATCCCCGGGGAGACTATTCCTCTTTTCACTTCACAGTTCCAGGTTTCTTAACAGAGCTGCTAGAAACTCTGAAAATGGCACAGTATTTGAGCAATACCACTAAAGACTCATTAAACCAAGTTTTAGAGCTGTTCTTGCTGCTTTTGTTTGCAACCCCAGCTAAACAAAAGGGCAAGAAACCCTCTCTGGGTCACACATTCAAGCCCACTAAACACTTTAGGTTTTCAGGAACAGCATTTCAAACACCCCCTATAGAAGTAACAAAATAAGGTTACCTCCAGCAGACACTAACAAAAGTACTGAAAAGCCTTAGTTATTTTTATTAAAAGGTAAGCAGAACTGTTCACAAACAATATTATTTTCTTTCAAAATAGGAAGAGAGATATGTAACAGCTTTGGGCATAACAGAAAAGAAAGGATGTACAAGGCCAGTGCCCTATGAAAGGTTTTGGTAGGGCACATGGTATGGGAATGAAGAGGGCTAAGGACTCGTGCTGTCCGAGAGAGATACATTTGCCTACCTCCTTTTCTCCCTTTCTCCTCTTCTATTTTTTTTTTTTTTTTTTTTTTTTTTTTTTTTTTTTTTTTGTGGAATCAAGAGGTTTGAAGAAATCCATTACCATCACCAGTTCAATGCAAAGTCAGAATCATAGAATCATAGAATGCTTAAGGTTGGAAGGGCCCTCTAGAGATCACCTAGTCCAAGCCCCCTGCACACGCAGGGTCACCTACAGCATGTGGCTCAGGACTGCGTCCAAGCGGGGTTGGAAGATCTCCAGAGAAGGAGACTCCACAGCCTCTCTGGGCAGCCTGTGCCAGGGCTCTGTCACCCTCACTGGCAAGAAATTTTGCCTTAAGTTCCTGTGGATCTTTTGGTGCTTCAGTTTGTGGCCATTTCCTCTAGTCCTATCAGTGGCCACCACTGAGAAGAGGCCGCCCCATCCTCCTCACTGTCTCCCTTGAGGTCCTTATAGACACTGCTCAGGTCTCCTCTCAGACTTCTCCAGAAGAATTTAATGAAAAAAAAAAAAAATGGTAGAAACTATATCAACGGAATAAATAGATATACAAATAATCACAGGGAACAGTTAATATGCGATGTACAAAAGACCCACTTTTCTTCCACCCCACAAGACTTCACACAAAGTCAGTGGAAATTCTAGCCAACTCAACTGTTGGATCAGATCTAGTGCTCCCACAAAAGTAGGGGTTATAATCCTCCAGAGGGGAGAAAAAATAACCGCTTGGACAAATGAAGTCAACAGCTTGTGTTCTAATCATAAACATAAAAGAATAAAGAAGAAAACACTAAACAGTCATAGCACCAGGAGGGAAAGCAGGAAGACGAGAAGGTGAAGTCTGTGTCATGACAGTGTTGCCTACGATAGCTTCATATCTAAGGCCTAACGCCTGGCTTTTCCTTTTACTGTCAGCAGAGGGTTCCTTTGGCTCAATAATTACGAGAACAGTCCTTAGGTAAGACAAAAGTCTAGATAACGCTCTCTTCAAAGATCTGCACACAAATACTAAGTTTGCATTTGATCAGTTCTGTCACATCTGGCCGTCACAAATTCTGGTCTTCCACGGAAAGACTGCAGAAAGCCGAGAGCTCCAGCCCGGGCATCCCTTTCATTGACGCTCCTACCAGCGATGGGTGACGGGGCCGCTCGCGGTGCCCGTGACCCCAGCCATCTGCAGCCAACACCCACGCAGATGGGCACTCTGCTCCCCAAAGGAAACACGGCACTCTCTCCAACCTTGGTTTTGACACTCCAACTCAATCGCCTGCAACTTTGAAAAAAATGCTCATAAACAATAAAAGAAATCATCATGAAATGTGAAAATAACCGAATCTTGTACTAGTAGGAGTTTAACTAGTTAGCTTCCTAAATGGAGATTTTTGAAGGCAGAAAAGGGCTTGGCACTCAGCTTGCATTAATGCTGGATATGAGTCAGACACCTAATATTCTTTTGTGCTGTTGAAAATCCACCTTCATCTCTAATTTTTCCATTTTCATAAGAGTTGACATCTATTATAACACCTAGGGATGCAGTCAAAATAACATAACACTTCAGAAAAATTACTGGTAGTCATAGTTAATTGTCTGCAAACTTTTTCTTACAAAGCTCAGTAATTGGAGTCAATATTTTGGACATCTCTTCCATGCATTTTGTTTTTGGAGGAGAGCTTTGACTATCGGTATTCATAACAAAAAAAAAAAAAAAA
>VZSV01000117.1:2390011-2406915 GCA_013398735.1 Nothocercus julius
AAACAATTTTGAGCCCAAAAGATAGTAAAAGTGCATACACAAACACAACAAATGTAAATGATCACTAGAAACTGCTTAAGTAAACATGAAAAACCTATCTGGAAAAAAGGACACTTTTTTTTAAGTTCATAAACAAAAAATTGCAAAATATAAAATAATGGAAAAAAGACATAAAATAATAAAAACTAATACAGATGAGACTGTAGGATTTATCACAAAATTTAAGAAAAGAAGAAAATACGAGTGACAGTTAGCATGAATACTAAGAATAATCTGACTGTTCCAAGAATATAAGGAACCAAAAGAATCAGGAGAGCAATATGATTAATCGCAATGTGGGTGCTACCGAAGTCCTTATGAGACAACTTTAACTCATCCATCTCAGACATCGGACGGTTCTTGGACCCGAACTGAGCGCTTCGGTTTTACTGCACAGCTGAAGGCCACGGGCACAACCAGCACAGCACTTTTCAGAAGAACCAACCTGCTGCACGTGCGCAGCCAACGCGTGCACACACACTGCGCCCCTGGAGCCCCAGCCCTACATCAAATGCTCTTTAAAAGTGTATTTTATTCTCCCTCAGCTGTGATACTGCAGAGGCTCCTCACCACAAGGAGAGGTCCAGTGTGTGCCCAGCTACACTCCGCATTGACAACATCTTTGGAGAGCTTAGGTACCGCGTGGCTCATCGGCAGTGACTCCAAACACGCAGAAAGTGTGAGATATCTTAGATGGGGAGAATAAAAAGAAAAGTTAAAATGGGAAGCTGGAAACAGAACAGAACCCATCATCTTTGTTGAAAAGACTGGTATTTCCTCTCGTAAGGCAAGGTATTAAAAAAAATAAATAAAACAAAAGTCACACACTACAAGCATTTTCTTAGCTATTCCTGTGCCCCTTTTCAAATGGAAAGGCCAAACAGCAGGAATGAATGCAGCTGTAGTGTGTTGGTCCTGAATGTATAGTTCTGGTTAATTATGTCTCTTCAATAAATCAATGAGCCACTTCGATCCTGATTTGATTTAAACTATGCGCTTGGAGCAGTCTGTTCCCTGCAGCAAGTAGATACTAGGTTCTCCCTGCTGGCCTTTCTGAAAAAGGCAAAGAAAAACTTAATATGGTCAACAAAATTTAGACCGTGGAAACATTTTACCACTAATTTGGCCACTTGAAGAAAATTAAGGAGGGGTGTTTAAGAACTGACCAAGGAGAAAAGGATCTCCCATGGTTTTACAGGCAGTAAAACACATTTGTATTCTTGAAAAAAATAATACCATGTTAACTTTAATTAAGCCTGACCACTTCAAAAGAAAAAAGGCATGAAAGGCTGTTATGATCGTGGGCAGCTAATACATTTTAATAAAGAGTTTATTACATTTTTTGTTAAAAATTTATGTCAGAATGAACATCAGGGCGCTGACAAACCCCTGCAACCACAGCATGAATCCGTTCATTCACCATTTTTACTCCGCGTGGCCCGGGCCTCGCAGCAGCTCCTCTGAGCAGCCGCCACCTTCCCGCGCTCGCGCCTCTCAGCACTGCGGGACCTGCACAACCGCTCACCTCTGTTTTCCAGACTCTCTCTTCCTGAGGTTTCCGATGGCTGAGCGGGACTGTGGAGAACCCGGCCGCCTGGCCGCCATCCTCCCGCAGGCTCGTGCTCCGCAGCGAGCGGTGCCCAAAGGGCTATCTCAGGGCCGGCCGCCTCCTCGGCGGGAGGCTCCCAGCACGAGGGAGGAAATGCAGACCGGGAAGGCAAAGGGAGAGACCGCAGCTCTTAAGGGCCCCACTAATCCCTTACTCAGTATCCAAATCACCGTGGTACTAGATGATTTCAGTAAATATGGGAAAGACTGGAGCGCGGCCTGGCTTTGCTGGTGAGGGGCACCCCTCGAAGGGGAGCCAAAGGCACCGGGGAGCATCTCCTGCTGCCAAGGCGTTGGCAGACGGGCTTGCGTGCCGAGGACGGCGCTGCCCGATGCGAGCGACAGGCTGGCTGGCAAAGACTTCCCCTGAAAGGTACACGTGTTCAGGCATTCCACGGCCTTTCTACCTTATGTGAAATTTATGAGCTTTTATGTTCTGTTATATTTTCAGCTTTCAGCTCAGAAAACCACAGTCATGGCACAGAAGGAAAAAATCCCATAAAGTCAAAAAGCATAAAAAGAGATTTAACTGTCTCCTCTTAATTTCCTTCTTCTCTCCGGGATAAATCTTGGATTCCGGCATGCCGGCTGAGTAGCTCAGCTGCTCCATACACATTCCCACAGGGGCAGGGAACACGCACACCCCAAACCGCTGCACCGCTCCGCAGCTCTCGCCATAATCCAAACCACGAGGATCCCCAAGGCCGAGGGTCACAGGAGGCAGCTCAGCCCGTCCCAACCCTGCTCCGACACACGATGCCGGAGGGAAGCAGAGCAGGAGCCTCCGCAGCTGCTTTCCACCGATACCCACATCAGCTCCGCACCAAAAATACATCAGCTCCGCTGGATCCACCGCCTGGAGCTGCAGTGCCCTGGGCTCCAATATGCGACTGTACGGCAGCTAGAGTTATTCCACTTTTGAGCTATCCCCAGAAAAAAAAGAAAAGCTTGTGATGAGGCTGGGAGGGGCTGCCAAACAAAATCTCTCTCTAAAAGTCTTCTCAAAGAATATTTAACTTTGTTCCTTTCGCTCCAAAAGCTCCAAGCTATAAATCCCTCCAAAATAGAGACCATTAGCAAAATCTCTAACAACCTGTAACAGCAGTGGTGCGATGCAGCTGTCACTACACTGCCTATTCAGGCTGATACTTATTGTTCTTGGAAAAGAGCAGGAATACGGTGCTTCTGTTTTGTTTTTGTATCAGAAGAATGCAAGACTAGAACATAATTATTATATTTAGAAAAGCACACCAGAGCTACACAGCAGATATTTTATCTATCATACTGCCAAGATTCTAGCTGAAGGGAAATCACCAGCCTTAAGAAAAAAGCTCAAAGACGGGCTGCGATAATTCAAATAGGAAAAAAATGAAGCTCTAAAACTTCGGCTTTAAAAATTTATAATTTTGATCTGTGAGACTAAACTTCATCCTTACTAACTCTCACAGTTTTATCCCAAGTGCTCAAAATTTTATCCTAAGTTTAGAAACTCCTTAAGTCTCTACATCTGAAGCCATGCAAATTTTAAGTGTGCGTATACATGTATGTAAATGTGCATAAAATGTATGTATTATAATGTATATATACATTGCCTAAATAGACATAATACATATAAATAATATATATACTAACGCATATAGAGAGTATATATTTGACTTGGTTTTGAGGAGATGACAGAAAACAGCGTAAAAGTTAATTCTCATGGCACAGCACAAGCAGGCAAGGAGACAAAAACTCTGGCCGTTGAGGAGCTGGGCTTGTGCCCTCCAAGACGAGGAGCTGAGCGACACTGAAACTCATGGAGCTACATCCTGGGGAATAGGAGTTGGAGGCTTCCTGGTGCCGTTCTCCTTCTCTCCCTCACCTGCACATATACAATGATTCCAATGACTCTAGTTATACAGTATAGTTAAGCTGCTCTCCTCATTTCTGGGTGGCATTGACGAGAAACACTTCTTTTTTTGTTTGGTTGGGTTTTTTTAAATTGAAAACTTAATTTAGCAAGCCGAAGTAGGTGCCATATATACATATACATATATACATATATATATATAAATTATTTACTCCTCATGTGCAAGAGCCTCTCAGGTGCCTGTTTTCCCCCTGTATCCATACGCAGCCCAGTCCAGCACCTGGCCAAGGAGGCCGCACGCAGCTGCGGCCGCGCGTGGGGTAGTTCGACCAAGGGCTCCTCTGGGGCACTGCGCTCCTGCAGCCAGGCCTGCACTGCTGTGAAATAAATATGAAACGACCATTGGGGGCATATTTGAATTTCCTTGACTCTAATGATGTCATCCAGCAACACGGAGTGTTTCCTTGAAATGAACAGTCCTTGAGGTTGGCAGAACAGATGGAGCCTTAACCTTTACTAGAGGCTCTGGTTACAGAGATTCTGCATCTTAAATAATTTATATGCTCAGATCATATGGGAGCTTCAGCTGTGAAAACAGATGATGCTGAAACAAGATCTGATCCAATCTGTTCACTAGTTACTGCTCAAAAACTAGGAAAGGTGAGCAGGTCATTAGGCAGGCCAAGGGCTTTAGGGGCCAGGGACATTCAGCTCTGAACAGATGTTTATTACTGTCTAAAAGTATCTAACAACTCGGCACAGGTTTATGGTGCACCATATAGACTTCTGCTAATCAACTTACATCCAATTTTGCTCTAAAAAAAACAAATAAAACTGCTCTAAATTAGAGTCTAAATGCTCTGCAGATGAAAATATGTCAAGCAACCACTACACATGATATCACAGAAATATATGAGTACAAAGAAGAGCTTGCTTTCCAAAGAAGACGGAAAAAGAAGGAGGCAGAGGCAGTGTTTCTGCAGACTGGAGTGCTGCACAAGCACAATTTCAAGTATGCTCAGAAGCAACTTTGGGTTTCAAGCCACATTTACACCAAGGGCTGGGGCTGGCTCCTTCACGAAATGCAGTGAGGAGCAGAGACAGTCACAGTCGTTGTCCCAAAACCACAACAGAGCAACCAGCTCCCACTGCCCAGCTGGATCCCCAGAGCAGCGCAGCAAGAAAAGACAAGCAGGAAAGCAGCCTCGCCACATTGCTTAGGGTGGCCTTCGTAATACAAATAACATGCCACAGCAGACTAGAATGAGCTCCCCCAGAACAGCTTTAGCCAAGTATGATAAAGTGAATCAGCCCCAGTTCAGCTCGCTTTAATATTCCAGGCTAAAAAAAAAATGTGTTATAAAAGCTGATTCTTGAGTAGCTATTGCTGCTCTGGGATCCACATAAAGAGCAGGGCAGATGGTATGGGGTGGTAGCAGCATCCGTGATCTGATTTTAATCCATCATCACAGCTCTGTCAAAGCCCTAGGTCACCTGCATTTCAGTTAGTCACTGGTTTCATTCCTATAAAGCAAAAAAAAATCCCACTGAAGGAGACACGCAACTCATATTTACCATTCAATCATGCCAGGATTTCTGTTTTTTAAACAGGCTTAGAGAAATAACTCGGTCTTGGCTGGCAGACCCTCTGGCAGGCTTTCCAGGCTAAGTATGCTCGGATCAGACAGCTATAAACTTTTCAAAAAGAGAAAAAACACCAGAAACCCAACCCAATACTTAATGCAAACAAGCAGATGTAGAGCCCTCAAAGGGCAAAACATCGCTAATATGTGCCACCACCAAGCAAAACTAAAAGAAAAAAAAAACTGTGGAATTATGCCACAGAGACGCTGTATGTCCCCATGTCAGTCCATAAGCACGCTCTCTTTCAGAGAGACATGAGCTCCTGCACACACACACCCATTGAATCTGATGAAGGAGGCATCACATTCCAGCTAGCTGATTCAACAGAATACGCTTAAATACGCCTGTATTTTCCATCATTTCCCATAACTCACACAGCACGGCACTGACTGCCGGAGAGAGGCCAAGGATGGGAAGGTGGAAACCTGCATCCTGGAGGACACGGCTCCTTTGGGACAGCACGTTGGTGCGTCTCCGTGAGAGCTTCATCGCTCAGTGTTCTGTTTTGGGTTGACAAGATATACTTCAGCACTAAAACTTCTTTTTCATAAGAGAGAAAAAAAAAAAGCCCATACAGCTGTAAACAGAGAAACTTTGAGCAAGGTAAGTTATAGTGGGGCTGGATAGCTCGCCACTCCATCACAGGCAGCAGGAAGCAAGAGTTATTTCGGACACATTTGACCACCCAAATGTTTCAGCCCTGGACAGAGACTAATGAGTTAGCACCTCTCATGAGTCAAGCCGGCAGTCTAGACCTTTTCATCTTAATGCTTCCACTTTTGTCTTTGATCTCTCCTTTCCCTTTAGGAAAGGCCCTACATACTCAAAACAAGGGCAAGGTGATCAATATATAGGAGATGTGCTTCCTACTCGGAATGAGAGTAAACAGGAAATTTAACTTTTGGGTGGCTTTTTTGACCTTGTCTCACACAACATCCCCAGAGACAAACTGATGACACACAGCTAGATAAACGGACCGTGATACGGACAGGAAAAGAGGCAGATCTCAGTCCCAAGTCCGGCTGCAGGCTGGTCACTAGTGGTGTTCCCAGGGACCTACTCTGGTGTCCATGCTGCCTGGGGCGCTCATGGATGATGTGGATGGAGGGACGGAGGGCACCCTCGGCACGTTTGTGGGAGCACACAACTAAACCAGGAATGAGGAAGAGCTAAGGGAAAGCATCTCCATGGAAAGTTTCTTGCACGGTCTAGTCTCTGCAACCTCACTGCAAATTTTCAATATACCACTCCTCAAATTCTCCTCTCTGCGCGTGCGCACATGGACACGGGCTTTTACTGCACACTACAGAGATGGCTTCTCCCATTGCACCCACGTGCCCACCAGGAGCTCCCAGGAGCTGCTGATGCTCCATACACCCATGCTGTTACTGAGGCAGGTTCTTCAGAGGATGCCTCTGCTCTCAGCAAGTGCTGCTCGAGCAAATGAGGGGCAAGACATCAGGGAGAACAACTTGGAAACACACACTAGGGAGACAACAAAAGGGATTCCAAGGTGGCAGATTTTTCCCTCAACCACATTCATCCTTCAGAATACCTACATCAGCACTTTGATTCTTATTTCTAAGGACAGCAGAATAAAATGATCGATGATTTCTCCCTCTGTTTTCCATAGAAAAGAAAAGCGAAGAACCTGTCTATCCTTCCTTCTTTCCTTAATGAAACCCCTATTGATTTTTCATCCGTGTGAATCATTGCCTTGGAGCAATTTCTTTTAGCTGCAGGTTCTCACATTTAATTTGTAGGGATGCTTAAGGGAAAGTTTATCAACAGAGTGTTCAGACAGACAAAAACAGGGTTTTATGGGGAACTTATGAAATTTTACATATTTAAAAGGCAAATCTGCAATTATTCATGCCATATAACAACAATCTCAATTCTCCTGTAATATCCTATGTCATCGCAGTACAGCTAATACCTGCCTTAAGACTACAAAATGTGTACAGGACTATAAAATACCAGGACAGCCTGTGAACACTGAGATGCATAACCATCCAGGCCAGACATGAAGAAATTGTTAGGACAAAAATAAAGATATTAATAGCAATTAAAAAAATAAAAAAATCTATCAGCAATTAAGTTACATTGAAGTTACTTGGCAAAGCTAAGACATAAAAAGAAAAAAATCTCTGATAATTTATTGCCAAACATTAATATGTTATATACTCCAAAGTTACATTTAGTCAAGATTTTCCAGATGCTTCAATTGCTATTTAGATGAAAAAGAAAAAAAATCTGCTAATGACCTTTTAATTCTCACTCATATAAAATATGCTAAGTTTGCTAGTCAATGCATGAAGCAAATTTATGGGCCAACGGGCAGCATTCGCAATACAGTAATTCAGTTAATAGTAATCAAGGTTCAAATCCAAGAAAAGGAGATATATCCTTTTGCCCAAAAGTCACTATTTCAAGTTGTGATTAATACTGAATAAACAGCACCAGAGGTCCTGAAAACTAGCTCTTTGGCAAAATATCTCTGCTTCTCCTAAAAAATAGTCCCTATAAAATTCACATGTTAAGATAAAAAAAAAGTGAAGTCTGCCTTTTTATTAATCAATCACCCAATAGACTTGCTGACCTTGAGAGGTGAAGGAGAAAGAAAGATTGATAGGATTTTTCTTTTTTTCCCTTTTCTCGTGTCCTTTCTATTAGAAGTATCAACTGATTAGTGCTAACCTAATAGTGATAATTCAATTGTCTAAATGTTTCCTTAACCATTTCCCAAACTGCTTGATTAAAAGGGAATCTGATAAGGCTAATTAGCTGATACCAATTAACACCCACAAGCAACAACTTTTAGCAGAAGTTTGTTGCACTCCCAGCACAGATCAGAACAAGTGCAGGAGAGGAGAAGTTTCCTTGGTCAGGGGGACCAGACTGAGGAGAGGCTTGGCAAGAAGGTCAGGCTAAAAAGAACAAGCAGCCTGCGAGGCCACGTGCTGTCTGCATGCGAGCCCAAGGAAGAAACACCCTCAAACCAAGCGGGAACAAATGCTGCATGAGGGCGAATGACATTCGTAATGTAGGACACACACTCGGTGACAAAAGAAGCAGTGGCAGTTGCGCAAGTAGGGAATAAAAGAGGATTTATAGAGATGTAAAAAAAGCCCTCATCTCTTGCTTGTGACAATTAGGACTTCCACTCCAAAATGTTTGAGAACAGTAAGAAATGATACCAGCATGAGAAAAGCTCTGACAAATTAAAAGACTATCACAAAACAGTTAATGCCAAAATACCGAGATTAAAAGAAAGAACATTTACAACATCCTACATGAAGCAAACACCAAAAGGTTGCTCAATTGCAAGATAAGAGAGTAGCTGTAACCTTTCAAAGCAGCAACCAAAAATAAATAAATAAAACGATTAGCCCATGCTTTGGATTGAAAGTGATTATTTCTGCTGCTATTGGAAACAAAGTTGAATATAATGCTTTCTATGTAATTGCTTTATTGAATGCTGCACAGCTCTATTTCATCATGTATTCATAGCATTGCGAGTTTACCATTTCTTTAGCTCCTGACGCACTGGAACATACACACACATGTTCAAATATATTTATCCCAAAGATACTGTATTAAGCAGGTAAAACAGGTTAAACTACTAAACTACGGTTAATTCCTGATCTTTCAGTTTAGGTCTGTGGGGAAATCTCCTGCCTCCATGATAATCCAATAGACTCAGGCGGGAGCAGCTCGGCATCCGTCGCCTCCGCTCGCTGGCTGATCTCCACACACTGCAGCAAAGGGCCTTAGATCCGATTTGGGGCCTTGTGCGCTGCAATAATTATATCATTTTGAGGACTTTGCAAGCAGACTCAATTACTTAAAAATCAATCAAAGACAAGGAAACCAGAGTGAAAAAAGATGAATAAATGAAAACATTTATATCGTTGCTTCATTTTTATGTCAACTGTAGAGATTAACCACTTCAAAATTAACAATAATATTCAAGTTCAGGTATTTCTGAAAGTGTTTTGCAACCATCTGTAATACAGATTTCATGGATGGAAACGGCACCTTCCAGAAGTTACTACAGGAAAATGTGTCTTTGAAGCACATAAATATTTTTTAAATATCTGAATGGAAATACAAAGAACTTCTTGTTTTCACTTGTTGTTTTAATTCCCCAAACATTCTAATGCTTAAAGATAACTGTGTAATTAAACTTTCCCATCTGCTTTCCATCTTCCCTGGTGAGTTATCCCCGAGCGCCGTTCGCTCCTGCCGCCTGCTTCTCTGAAGAGAGCTCTAGCAAAGGGCAGCAGTCACTGAGCCAGCCATAAACACCAAACCCGAGACGGAAAACTGGGGGGCTGCCTGAACTCCAGCTATGAAAGCAAGCAACCCATTCCAAAGCTTGTAACAAAAATAAATAAAATAAAATACTCGATAGCGTTTTGAACCCTTAGAGCAGTTAAGTGTGAAAACTATCAGAGGAGGTGGGCAATACCAAGGTTCATCCTCTGTTGACTTACCTGGGACATGCTCACCTATTTGCAAAGCAAATATTGGTTTTAAGTACTGTACTTTGCAAGGCCCTTTGGGCACAATGACATTCCTAGCTTCACTTACTGTGATTCCCTGCGTCTCTCTTGATTCATCTTCAGTCTTTTCAAAACACTGCAGCTGAGCTGCTAGTTCTGCCACTTCACCAACATTGCTGCCCATAGGGCAATATAGTTATACAAGACCTATATACAAATATATGCAAATAAATATATATATAATGGGTAAATATACTTGCACACAGACACTAGCATGCATAGATATACAGTATATACTGCATACTATATACTGAGCACTAAATGAAAGTCATCCAGTATATCCGTTATTTGAACATGAATATAATTGTTTCATTTGCTTTTTAACATTTGGGGCAAATTTTAAAAGCAAGGATTTCTTTGTACTTTGCAAAGAAATACAAAATATAGAGGATTTATATTTCCTTAACAGAAAAGCACAAACAGTAACAGCCGAAGTCTGGATAGACACTCCTGATCACATTCCTAGAACGTGGAAGTGAACACGTGTCTGTGCTCTATCAGGCAGGACTTGGCACCCTGCAAGCAGAGCGCTGACAGGAAATGAGGTTAAATTTGGGAACACACATCAAGAATCTTTACAATAATAAAACTTAAATTAAGATGTAGGTGCATTTGGCCTAAGAAATATTTGATTCCATTAGAAAGATTAAGGTACTGAATAAGTTTAATTTAAAATACTGAAAGCTTGGGGAAGTTCCTTACTCTTGTCTTACAGCATATACATATAACACAGAATGGTGAATATTTTAATTAATTTTTATTCTAGCCCAAGTTCAGCATTATTACTTTACTAACAGGAGCTAGAATAGTAAAGTGTTTTCACGAGGGAATGGCAATGAAAACGTTACACTAAAAACGTTACACTAAATCTTTGACACGTTGACTAAATCATTTTTTTGAAAAGTTCCTAGTATTCTGTCATTACAACACCCTTCTGCGGCTTGCCTGTAATGTAATTCCATTCTAGGCAGCTCTTTCGGACATGCACACCAGATTTTATTTTAAAAAACAAATAATTTTCCCATTTATTAGTACCTGCACTGCGAAGTCTGGAAAGTAAAATTTTCCAGAGCTAGAAATGAGTGCTTGGTCTAGTTAAAAAGCAACTGATTGAATGGTATAAAGGAATGCAACTAATGGGTTACGAGATCTTAAACATGTCACAAGCTCAGAATTTGTTTTTGTCTTTGACAGCTTCAGACCTGTAAAATTTGTGTATGTAAATGGCACAGGATAGAGAACTATGTTTCACATGCAGGTGGATATGTTTTAAATTATTGGTATTTGAAGATCTTTCGACCTCTACGTTCACAGAATAAACCTCAAAGGACATGCATTAGTGAAAAGCACAGGCAACACACACCAGATATCATATAGGGTTGTATTTAGACATGTGGCTATGACTAACAGCCGTGTTTTAGGCTTGCATTCACCTACCCAATAAGTGAGCAAAAACCTAAATAAAGACTTTGTCTTTCATATCAATCTGTTTTACTCTTTTGAAAGTTTAATACTCTAAATGTCAGGAGTTTTCAGCAAGTTGCATGGCTTGAACTATCATTGCAAATAAAGCACAAGAGCACTCCTGAAGCTGCCACGGCTGGGGCAGGGAAGGGGCCCTGTGTCACTCTCAGTCCTCCTCGGCGGGCACTGGGTGCTGTGACAGGGACCATGGTGGCATCAGCCCCCTTCCCAGAAGCTCCCGCAGACTCTGCTTTACGGAGACACACAGACAGCTCCCCGAAACAAGCCACTGCAACACAGAGAGCAAAGCATTTCAGCACTGAAAGCACTGACCATCCTGGTCACATAGAGGCCAGGCCAGGTGGCCTCAGGTCTGCGGTGGTGGCAGCGCCAGGGCTGGGTGCTCCGACCAGCTTCCCCTGCAACATATGTCCTTTCAAGAGAAATTAATCTACCTCTTTATCACTGCTGCAGCATCTGGAGCCATAATCATTACCCAACTGCTGAGAAAGAAATGAAACCACTAATCGCACAGGGAGTAGGGCTTAGCGTTCGAGCAGGAAAGTTTTTATTAAGTTCTGATTTGGAACGTGATTTTTCATGGCTGCCCTTCCAGGACATGCCACACACAAGCCGGTTATACTCCAGCAACTGTCCACAACTTGTGCCCAGCATATAGGACCAAGATATTTCGGACTTCAATACTGAAGTTTTATCATGCTTTTCCAAATTTAGCTCCATATTCCTAAATCACTGTTCTTCTCAAGCATGACACGGAGATAACTCTGACCATAAACTTTCAAAGGTCTCTAGCAGAAGAAACCGCCGAAGTCCACAAAGCCACAGGTAACAGGCAAAGTTACCGCGTGAGCACCACGTTCTGCCTCTAGACTCACAGACAGCGCTCCTGTGGATCACAACAGCAACTGTCCATGCAAACTGAAGTGAATACATATTTGAATCTCTTACATCAGGTAGGAATTTCATTGCCTCCATCGGCTAGCTGCAGGTAACTAAAATAAGCTACATGAACACTGTATTGATCTGGGTTATCGTGAAATATTCCTCATTCCTTCTAACTTCTCCATTGCCACTTACACTATTCAAAGTTTCCAAAAAGAAACAAAAAAGAGAATAAAAGAGCCTATGCGGATGACAGCAGAACTGTCCCCGTACACAGCAGGAAAAGCTCTAGGTACACAGTGGTACACAGCCCTAGGAACGGTCAGATTTGTTATGTGTTACTGAGATACCAGCACACAGCTATACATCCCCCCACAACCGTTCTGTTATCCGAGAGGAGAGCTGAAGGAGGACGGTGATCACCCCACATATTGAAATGCTTCAACTAAGTGACTAAGCGAAACCCATGTTCAAACTAACCTTTAATACAACTATTTAAAGAAAGACACATGCACAGATGGGGCACTAAACAGCAGCACAGAATGATTAAGTCTAGAGTAGCACTAAAATAGGCTGAAAGTGGGACCATCCATTCTTAATGTTCCACCTATATGTAATAACAGAAATCTTCCTAACAGCTGCATTCAATTAAAAAAATATTAACCCCAAAGAAAAAGTGCAAAAACATCTCCATCTGTTGCTCTTGCCACTCACTGTGCTTCTTTTATCAGTGAAATGTGTACAATAATACAATCCAAAGTTGAATGAAAGCTACAACAATTCCAATAATAAGCTATCTATAAAAAAAGAAAAAAAGGGAAAAGAAAAGAAACATGAACAATTTAAAGAAACCATTTTTGCAGATTTCCCCCTATGACCCACACTTCTGTTCCCATAGTAACTACTGAGGAAAGAAAAGAGTAACATGGCTAATGTACTTTATCCCAGTATTACCAAAAAAAAAAAAAAAAAAAAAAAAAAAAAAAAGAAAACAGCACCTGATTTTCAAAATCTATTATTCTCAGGAAGGAAAGAGGGACTTTAAAAGATTAGTGTGACTCTCCTGTGCAATCTAGTTTAAACAACCGCCTCCTGAACACTTGCTGTTGGTTAGACAAAGCTGTTTGGTAGAGCGCGCAGCCTTGGTGTGGGAGAACCAGCACTGCAAGAGCCTCGCGAGCCCAACCACAGGCGCTCAGCCAGGGCCAGGGCGGCTGCGATGGCACCCTCGGCTCCGCAGCCCAGCCAGAGCCAGGAGCCGCTTCCCCGCACCAGAAACGTCCCTCGCATACGTGGAGCTCTTCTCACGTACACTGCCCTGACAAACTCGCTGGCATTCCCTTCCCCGGGACTCTTCGAGACCTCTTACAGACACGAAAAGATGCTTATGCCCTTACGAAGGGTTACAAAGTACCAGGTGCATCGCCCTGCCTCCACGCTTGAGTTATATATTAGAGAAGTAACAGCACAGGAGGATACAGCATCAGCAGAACTGCAATGATACGGCTGTATCATCGGCATATATAATAAAATTTGGAGGTGTGTGGAAGAGAAAGGTGAAAACAGGGTAGGAAAGGGTCAGGAATCATAAGGAGAGAAAGCAAGCTAATTTACAGCTCGAAACAACTGCTCTCCTTTCTAAGGAAATACGAGTTCAGCTTGGAGGCCACCCTTAAATCTTCTCTAATGTCAGTGATTGATATGAGCCAGCAAAAGAGGACAATAACAGGAAGGTGAGGAACGGGAAAGCACAAGGCAGCGAGCGGGGCAAGGGAGCCTCTGGCTGCTGTCACAAAACAATGTTTTGTAAAAACTTACAGCTGTTTTTAAAGGAATCTTTTAAATCTAAAGCATTTTTAAAGGGCTAATTAATGAAAACATGCTAACAGATTATGGACATCAAAACTACTTCAGGTTCAGCTGTTTACAAAGTGTTTGAGAAGAGCGGCGCTTATGTGTTCCTAGGATACATTAAGCAAGACACTTCTAGTGGGGACTGCAAAACAGCAGTGGGTCAAACCTCAGCTGATGCCGTTCCGAAGGCCCAAGTTTGACAAAATGGATCGAAGAGGATTTGTTTATCAACAGGAGACTAGAGGAGCGTGGAGTCTTTACTTCGTCAACAAATTAGGAACAACGAAGAGAAGTCTGTTAAATGGAAGAATAGTGTGACACCACAGCAAAGGAACAAACTAGTTTGGAAGAAAATTTAAAGTGAAAATAAGAAAGCTTGTAATTGTAGGCCAACTTTCCCATTTTCAGTTTTGGCGCAAAACTCTGACTAATTTTAGAATGGAACTTAGTATTTTTTTAAATTATTAACTGCTGCTGCTGCCAATATGATGTGATTGCAACCTATGACCCAAGACAACCATCATAGTCCTACGTTCTTAAAACACTGAAGAACTTTAGGATGATACATAATTTGATTCAACCAACACTAAATTTCAATTCTAAAAATACTGAAAATTCCATCCATCAAGGAAACACAAAAATAACCTATAATTAGAACATTTGCTACAACAGTAGAAGATTTTTAAGTGCTGGTTAATCTCAGAAGTCACAAAAATTCCACATACCTACCATACAGAGATCACCAAAAAGATATTTGCACTTCATTCTTGTCTTGTCTTCCTATCTAATAATAATAATAATTAAAAAAACTGGGATAGATTAGCATTTTTAATCTTGAAGAATTTTCTGAAAGATGTTACTCATTCACCAGTTTTATCTTCAAATTAATCTCTCTTCAGCAATTTTGAAATCTTCTCTCCTTTGAAGACGTGGAGTTCTTTTAGCACTTGGTGTTTTCAGGTGAAAGTTTGTCTTTTAACACGTACGGTCATAGGCACCTCCAAACTAGCACCCGTATTCCTGAAATTAAGATCCTGAGAAAGGGGACTTTAGAGCAGTATTATGTGATAGGAGAGAACAAAAGATCTTTTTCATCTTGCTCATCACTGGCTCACCCACATTCACCAGCAGTTCAAAGGTTCCTCCATGTTAGAAGATGTTCTCTGAAAACTTGATTTCACACCGTTTCCAGTACGGGTTGTCACTGAAGAAAAACTAATGATCAAAAACCAATGGCTAACTTTTTTTTTTTTTTTTTTTTTTTTTTTTTAAGAATCCCTTTCAGATACAGGTAATAACTCTGACAAAAGTTTTGTGTGCTCACCTGTGGCAATAAAACTTCCAGAAGTTAAGTTTGGTGGGCCATAAATCCAGAAATGCCGAAAGATTAATGGTTTATTCTTCAGGTAAGATCTCTCCTACTGCGGTCAGCTGCATCACAAGCTCATTTCCCAGTTTGCCGGATTTCTTGCAGCTCTCTTCCTACTCATGAGAGTAATCACACCCCTCCTGCCCTACAACCCCTTTGGGATCTACTTCGTGGACTGAATTGCAGATCAGGTGCAGGAGTCACTGGGACTGCATTGTAAATTGACCTCTTCTTCCCTTCTGTACTTCACAATATATTATTTCCATATTAAATCACATTTTACCACAACTTGAGATTTTTTTCCCCTAAAAATCAAAACAACTTCATAACAGTAAAGCATTTTAATAATACTTCCTCTGTTTAAAAAGCTACATCACTGTTGTATCTTTCATCCTCACCTTTTTCAGGACATCCATCTCTCATCCCTTTCAATTGTCATAAACATTTTGGGGAAACAATACACCAATGTGTGGCTTAGAGAGGAGCTAGAAACACCAGAAGTGATAGTGAGAATGTGACTTGCCAAAAGAGCTACAAATGCCTCTGGGAAGGGCTGTTTTTTCTGCCAGCAGTGATGTATGGATCTCTTCAAAGCACTTTGTAATCCTAATTATCAGCCCCTTTGCTGTAAGACACCTGAAGGATTTCCTGCGTCGCACATATTTTAGACTGAAGAACTTAATTTCAGAGTTTCTCCACAAAATAAAAGCTAATGTTGAGGATTCATGTGTAGTAATAGTCTATTTCCAGTTTTAAAAGCTTGAGTGGCCACTACTGCTGTAACATTGCCATAGCTACACTACAAAAAAATCCCAAGTACATTTAGGATCATACAAGAGATACAGAAAATTAACATGGCAAAATATGCAGATTGTTAATTGGATATCACATTAACTACTATTAATTTACAAGGGTTTAAAACCAATTAAATTTTCTCAAGATTATATCACTAAAACTGCTTTGTTAGTGAGCAAGTGTTGGAAAATTATTTAACCACTTAAGGTCGCTGAGTAATTTAATTGGTATAATTATTGCTTTCACGTTTGGCTGGTGGACACAAAGTAAGTATCTGATAAGAAATGACTTGAAACCAAAAGATTCAGTATATAGATACTTAGATATTAATATATCCTCTAGAAAACCAGGAGCTAAATATAGCTGGTTTTGAAAAAGGCCACAAACAAGTAAAATACAAGCGCTAACTTTGAATAGTGAGGAGAGAGCACGAACAACCAATTTCACAACCACCCTGCCAAGCTCATAAATTTTAGAAATACAAAGCCCATCTTCTTTGTAGATGCAGTGACTTCAATACAGCTGCTCTCATCTACACCAAGACCACCATGAAAATAAATGAGTCTTCATTAGATAGAGCTAAAAACTTAGGTCAAAAATATCCTGCTTTATGCACCAAAGTGCTGATATAGTGCCTTTTTTTTTTTTTTTGGTATCGCTATTAAGAATGTGCCCCTTTGAACTGCTAGGAAACATCACTAGAGAACCTATAAATTCATTGTCTTAAAGCTCCCAATAACATAATAATCTTTTCATTTGATTACAAAGCAAGAAGCATTCTAATAAGATGAATTTCTCTAAAGCATGCAAG
>VZSV01000117.1:2407416-2418466 GCA_013398735.1 Nothocercus julius
AAGCAAACCACATATGCAACCCCAATAAAAGAGCTATCCAATTATCTACTGACACTCTTTTGGAATTAATTTCAAGGTCATTGCATTTTATTCTAATATACATGCTCCTAAATGCTTCCAAAATGAAACCTGCAACACATACACAACACTAGAACCATCCACTACAAGTCATTACTTTCTATGCCATGAAAGGAGGAAGGATACCTAGGCACCATTCTGCCAAAATTTTCCATTCAGACAAACATCCATTCAGGCAGTAATGATAAATTTCAGCCAATTATGTTATTTCTTAGAATAAATACAAAAGACTGAGATTCAATTTAGAAATGCTTTTTTTTTCCCCACTACTACTGAAGAGCAACTTCGTTAACTCCGTAAATAATACTTTGTTTTGTCAGCAAAACATAAAAGGCTTTGGGTGAACATACTTTCCACCACCAAAACAAAACAATCAATGCAGTTATTTTCATTCAGAAATCAAGTTTCATGCAGCATGGCTTTCTGCCTCTAATCATTACATATGTGAAGAAAGTGCACAAAAATTCAGGATTCATCCCTTTTCAAAGTAGTCTTGGGATCTCAGGTCTCTTTGATTCACTGTGGAGATACAAGAACCGACACTTGTCTCCCTTGCATCCAGAACAGGCATCCTTAGAGAGCGCGCCATGACGGACACATCACTGGGCTTCTCCAAACACAGTATCACAGGTCCACTGAAGCCTCTGACCATCTTGTCTTAGCTCTAAATATATCTGTATCAATCTTTGAAGCATCAGTAGTTCTTTACTGTCAGCTAGACTCACAATGTCAAATGAAAATTTTATGAATTCCTATGCACACCTCTAAAGACTAGTGCTACAATACATTTCATATCTGAAGTATAATAGAAGGGTCTAATCTGTCCACAAGAAAACTACCTCTCAATGTTCAATCAAAAAACACGTTTACAGCAGTGAACTGGAGAAGGACAGTTTATGCAGCTTTTTACTTTCCCTGGATTTTACACAATCCTTTGAAAAACACTTGTTTAGAAATACTCTGCCAAATCCTACCCGGCCAGCACCCTGCCTCTTTGCAACTGCAAGATGAGAAACTTGCAGTAACCCCCTCAGAAGGGACAATCTTTTCATTAGGTAGCTACTTTTGTCTCTTACCTTCTGTTGTACTATGATTAAAATAGAAATAAATAATAAATAAATAAAGCAAATTCATACCAAAAAGAGGGAACACTGTTTTTGTCAAATTTAACCACTGTGTTGCTTGGCAATAAATGGACAAGCCTTCTTTTAATCTTGGCACGTCTTTAATCTCAGGGATATTCCTGAGCAGTGAATCCCTCCGGACAACTGCGTATTTCGGACAGAGTACTTTTTTGGAGCAAACATTTCCCAAATTTGCAAATCTTTCCATATGACAGAACAGTCTTTGCTCTTGTGTTATGCTACAAAATAAGCATGTGATTTAGGTACCATGGATCATGTTTGGCTTTACACATTTTTAATCATCTCTTATTTATCTCCTTCTAGCATCAAGGACCTCAGTGTTATCAATACGACTTCAAGAAAAAGTTTTCGTGTTATCAATACGACTTCAAGAAAAAGTTTTCAAAAATTGTGTGTATCCAATCTTGAACATTCAAACGTTGCATGCATCCAATCCGATTGACAGACGTGAGGAATTCACTAAATATATCAATGAAATGCTCAATACGAGTAGATGATCCAAGAGTATGTAATTGTGACTCAGTTCATTCTGAAAGGTGTTGGTGTGACCTTTACATTCAAAAGTGAAAGGAAAATGATTACATATTTCAAAGCAAGAACATTCAGATGACATTAGTATCTGCTAAGTTTCTTTACTCTTAGACTAAAAGCACCAAGGAGTCCAAAATGCTATTCTAGAGGCACTTTGCTGCAGAACACTGCAAAAAACGTGAAGATTACTAATTTAAAATTAAAAAATACACAATTTTCAGTTAAAATTTATAAACAGAAGACATCATCAGGAATTTTTTATTTCTTAGTATGACAAAACAGAATAGAGAAAGAGCACTCCACCTTCACATGTGGAAAATCAATAGCAAATAAGCCAACATATCTTTGCCCTACCTGTTTTCCAGATAAACCGATGATCTTTCCGGGCTTCCAGATCAGCTGCTTGTGACAGTAAGAAAACAAATAACAGGAAGGACTTCCCTAGGCTTTGCCATGCCCAGTGAGGAGAAACCCAGTTCTGTTGCAGAAGCATAATTCAGACAATACTGTCTCTGGTCTTCTTCAGTCCTGTAATTAATGAAAAGAAAGCTTCTTAGGAGACTTACACCCCAAGGCAATAGGTTCAGTTTAAGGGCAGTGTGCTGGCAACATGCATAATCCCCGTGTGCCCGATCCACTGAGGACACGACTGTTACAAAGGCTCAGCTTGGAGGAGGGAGAGAGAGGGAGAGAGTGGCAGCTCCCAGAGGACCTGCAGCCCCATCCTGCAGAGGCAGCCCCTTTAAAACCTTTTAGCAAGTTGTCAAAAAAAGATCTGCTGGTGCAAGTAAGTGGCAAGGAATCTGATAACAGTGCATCATGTGTCCCTTCTTTTTGCTGTTTGATTTATCTTTAGCATGAATATTATCATGTTATAGGCAGATTAAACCAAAGCTGGGAATGGTTTCAAGGTGCAAAATTCAGCTCTGAATACAGATTCCCATGTCCTACATTTTAAGATTGTTGACAACTGAAATACCAGATTTGGAAATGTAGCTCGATACAATGTATTAACAAAGTATGGACAAAAACAACATGAGACAGAGTAAGAAATTCAGGGAAGCAGAAGATTGATTATGAGTCCCTGTGGAGCCAGCCTGGAAAGGAAAAACAGAAATTACCCGGTTATTTCCCCGGAATATGGGACACAGGTTCATATCTCTGAGCTTTGAGTTTCAGATCAGCAATGCACTCTGGAGAGGTCTCTGACTTTCTTTTTTGTTTGTTTTTTTGTTTTAAACCAGGCTCTCCCACACTTCAAAGAAACACCATAACAATACTGCAATCTAGTCAGGAACATATCGAGTCCTGTTACTGGGACTATTTCACCTTGAACAGCCCCGTTAAAGCAAAGACCATGCTACATAGGAAGCCAGAAGAATGCCCCTTTGACACACTCTGCGGGGCTGCCACGCAAAGCAGGAATACCACTTTTAAAGGCTTCACTGTGGGGTGAAATTTTTTACATACAGTTCAAGAGCTCCAAAATAAATGAGATTCAGAAAAGCATATAAAGAAAAACAAATCTTAAAACTTCTAATTCATAACTTGAGATTCTGACCTTTGTTTCTCACATCCCACAGGCACACCAACTACCTGCTTACTTAAGGGGACTTTGCTTTATGCAAACTTCAAGATACTTTTCTTGAATCCAAACAGTTTTGAAATATCAAGACATGTTCATGATACATGTCATACTCAAACACGAGCTACTTTCTGATATAAATTTACATATTAAGTTTTTCTTACATAATAACTTTTGCATTAATATCATGTTTATATTCTCAGCACATCTCTACTTGCTATTACTGATTAATCTTACTTTTACAGGTAAAAATGTCACACGCATATTGCAGTAAGCAGAGAGGCAAGATCTGTCTTCGACATTTGCCTTCTCTGGCATAATCTTGGTGGTTTTCATTAAAATTATCAGTTATTAAAAGTTTACTGCAGGAAATTTCATTATATTTCTAACCTTATGAAAAGCAACATTGTTATAATACACAGTATAGTTCTTGATAAGAAAATGAAGATAAACCTCAAAATAGTATATACTGAATATACAGGAAAACTTTCAATTTCAAACTGTATTTAAGTTACTTTAAAGCATTTACTATCATCATCAATTCATGTAACTACATTTAATCAAATAATGACTAAATGCAATGGTGTGTACAATGTTTTATCTGTTATCTGGCCTAGTTCATTTTTGGTTTATGCGAACAGCAAATTGCACGACCTGAGAAACCTGTCAAATTGAACAAATGCTGAAATGCAGGCTACTTAACAGGTTTATTGCATTTCTCGTGTGTCTGGGTTAATTTCGGGTTTTGAATTTGTCATTGGATTTGAACCCCCCTCGCGGGCTGTGCGATGCAGTCCCTCAGCAGCCTTGCAAGGAGCCCATGGGAAGCTCGGAAACTTTGAGCATCCTTCAGCAAAGAGCTGCGAAGGGCCCCACGTCTTGGCAGAAACACGTTACCCCAGTGCAAGCAGGGCAAGGAAGACCCTGAGAGAGCCAGCAGCCCTGAGCCGTGCTGCAGTTACGTGGGATTTTGTTGGCTGTTGGCTATGGCTCCTTTGGGTCAGTGCTCACCTCACAGAGAGGAGTTGCGGCTGAGCGACTCCCCGGGTATCCTCAGCATTACACTTCCCCAGGGTGACAGGCAGCAACAGGAGTCACCAGCTTTCTGTGAGGGGAAAGAGAAGGGATTAGTGACGGTGGCTCCAGCGCGACGGCAGCAGAGCCCCGCGGCGAGGCCGGCCCGAGCCCAGGACGGGCGCCACACGCGTGAGCCGCGCGGCAGCTCCGCACCTGGGACAGCACAGGAAACACATCGTGTCCCCAGCAGCTCCAGGCTCGGAAAGGACAAATCCGAGGAAAACTCAGCAACGGCTGATAAAGATGCAGAGATTTTTAATGAAGCGCAAGTAGCGCTAATCAGCTCCTTCCTAAATATATTCCCTCCTCCTCGCTGCTGAAAGGGCCAGTAAACAGCAGGAAGTCCCCGAGGGGAGCAGCCTCCTGCCCAAAACAAGGGGGTTCACATATGTTCATTCTTTGGGCAAGCAGCAAAGATAACAGACTGCTGCTCCCTGCGGAGCAGGGACAGGGATTACATTAAGTCAGAGAACTGGAAATAAATTAGACACCGTGAGACTGATCCTAATCTCACCTCCGGCAGCCAAGCGCGGCCGGGCCCGCGGCGGGCACAGCCAGCCCGGCCGGGGCAGCCGGCCCCGCGCAGCGCCCTTTGGAACGGCAGCGGCTCTGCGCTGGCGCGACCGAAACCACCACTGCGCAGGCAGCACGCGCTACCTACAGAAACGCGAAAAAATTACATTACGAAGGCCACCAACCCTGCACACCAAATTTAGTTACATTCTGTCTCAGCTTACAAATGTGGCAGCACGGCTAGCTGTACATTGGCAAATACGGAGGAGAAAAAGAAAAAAAAAAATGGAAAATCCGATTTTAAAAAATGACTTCACTGAGACTATTAGTGATTAAATCCATGTAACTGCTTACATTTGTTCAAGATACATGCTTTACCCAAAAAGCATCTTTCCCAAAACCGACTAGCCGGATTTACTCAATAGCCTTTCGGATATACAAGCCTGCTGAAGCAAACCTCTGCCTTAACAGATGTTCATGACAGTGAAAGCGGGAGGTGACCCCAGCATCTTCATCATTTGAGGCACTAGACAGGAGCGTCCTCTTAATTTTGTTCCATTTGTATGGCATCTTGCTCAGAAAAACAAGGCTATCCCCATCCGTTCGTTACAAAGCAGTTTTGGAAACAACACGGGCAAAGTTTCAGATGCTATTAAAGCATATTTTTACTCCCTGGTAATGATGTTAATGACAGAATTGAACAAAACTAGTTTTAAAGAACAGACTTTCATTTAGAAACTTAAGCTTCTACTATTAAAAACCATTCAAGTATAGCATCAATGTTATAGAGGAATAAACGTGCCTTGTGTTTACAAACATCTGTTTCTTCAAAAAAGTTCAAAATTTAATTTTGAACCTCAGTGAAATATTCAGCAGTCATATCCCAGCCTCAGCCCTGCTTAACTGGCTGAAGGAAAAAAGAGCCGCCCTGAAGCTTTTCCAGCTTTCCAGCCCACTCTGCAGAAAACCACAAGACGCATCCACACACTTGGCGGCAGATGTTTTCACTCTGCTAATCCAAGAAACATTATAAAGTCCTCAGAAAGACCGAGCACTGCAAGATGAAAGATTGATGGTCCAATTTTTACTCCCCAGTCTACACACATTGGACTGCTGGGAAGGGACCCGTTGCTGCTTTTGCAAGTGGCTGCAGGACATGATGTTTCTTTAGACTTTCTGCACCATTGAAATGATTTACAAAAATCCAGCCTGGCTCTATTCCAACATTTACACAAGTATTTATAAGCACACTTAGAAAAAAAAAAAAAAGTCAATATAAACAGATGTGAATCTAAGATAGGATTTAGCCACGTTCTATATCAATTAAATTCCTCTCAAGTTTACAGGGAGTGATGACCTTCCACGTCACAGGTAAATCTGACCTACTTTTTCTATGAGGAGAGAGTGCCTACAAGAACACCTGGATAGTGCTCTTCATTTAAAATACATGATGCAATTAGAATAATCCCAAACAATTTAAACAGCAACAAAAAAAGAAACTGCACATCTTATATCTAGCTATAAATCATTTGGCAGGTGTCTAGTACAAAGATAAGCATCATTAATCATGAATAAATTTTCTTAGCACAAAAGTAAATAGCAATTATGTAACTGTATGCATACCACGTACACCACAAACCTGCTACTAGTCATATTCTAAGACAATTTGGTCCTTTATAGCATACTCTTTATCCCCAGGTAGCAACAAAACCTGCCTCACCTCTCTAAGAATTGTTATCCAAAAATGCATTCTATTCTGTTCTAAATCAACTGAACACCGGGCCCAGAACCACCCACAGATGGTGCAGGCCATCCCTGGGGCACACACAGCTTCAGAGACGGGCTACTAGTCCTTTTAGATACATCAAATTTAAAAAAAGACAGATTGCACACCCATATAAATCAGACTAGGAACAGACCCGTTAAGTGCATATGGCAGGGGTTTGCATGCATATTGCCCTTTTTTTTAATGCAAGAATAAAGACAGTTAAACTAAACTGCCTTATTTCCATGATGGAAAATAAGCACTAGTAAGTCTTTCACTTACACATTTGGAGAAAGACAGTCTTCTGGTTAAAGCACAGGCATCTTAAATTCTCTTTTCAGCTGTGTCAAACTGTGTGAAAACCACTCAAGGTCATACTCTGACACTAACACTTTAGTCTACAAGTACTCCCAATGATTTCAGTGGAGTGACTCTGCATATATGAGAACAGTAGCTTGAATTTCTATACCTCTTCATCTACAAACCTCAGTTATGAACATTTACGCTTCTTCGAGGAGCTTTTTAAAATCCTGAACAAAAATACCCTGTGTGAAGGTGCCGGGATTTACAGATCTGGTTGACAACTGTTGGTGACTATTTTTGTTGTAAGCGGTCACTCACCTGAAATCAAAATATTAAGCTGCATAATTCTTTGGTAATTTCCTACAATAACTGCGAGGGTAAATAATGCCTAAGAGAACATCTGGTGTTAATACATCTGCATATGGAAGATAATTACAAACAATTAGCAGGCAGTCAGAAGCAGCCTGCTTTGGACTAGGCCTAGGCGTCCGCTCTGCTCGCCGTGTTCATGCTGCGCTTTGTGCCCGTGCCTCCCCTGGTCCCAGTGAGCAAGACGGGAGCATTACCTTCCTCCTGGCCTCCCCCTCGGAGGATCCAGCCCCCTGAGGCGGACAAAGCTTAATCTATAGCCAGTCTAGTCCCTGTTCATGTATAAACATGTTTTCTCAATACTGTCTTACTGACAAGCCTAGTAGGTATTACCACTGTCTTTATCAGTTACATTTGCAAATTCAGATATTTTAGTGATTCCTATAGTCTAATTCTAAGAATCTTTTAATTACTCCTTTTTTTTTTTTTTTTTTTTTTTTTTTTTTTTTTTTTTTTTTTTTTTTTTTTTTTTTTTTTTTTTTTTTTTTTTTTTTTGTTCAATAGCACTTTTTTTTTCTCCCAGAGCTATGGAAAATCCTGGGGATTAAAAGCTAGAATGTGAAGCTATTTTACTGCCAATAAAGTGTTTCTTAATTTACATTGATTTATTTGGAATAAAATCCATGAAACCTAAGTTTTCCTACTTTACTTTTTGTGCATCCTAAAATGTAACAAAGGCAGGTTTGAATTCAGTAGTTTAATTATAAACTTAGCTAAGTGGATTATAATGAAAGATGTTCTAGAGATGGAGCTCAAACTGACGCATTATGACTACATTAAAGAAAACACCAGAGAATAGACTTTCCATCAGCAGAATCACTTTAATTAAAACAACGAAACTACGAAACTCTCCTCTGGAATGATATTGCTTTTACATCTAGTTCACTCTAAGTGCTTCCAGCATTTTATACGGAAGCACACTTCACTTTCAGTAATAAAAGGTATATATGATGTCAAAGCGTATGATTTCAAATGCAAGACAGCGCGAGCTCGTGCGAGCGCGGCGCCATCCCGCCCAGCCGCAGCTGCAGGCTGAGTTCGAGTCGCCCGCTGAGCGCAGCACGAACGATGCTCAGCCGAGGGGCACCCGACCAGCCCTTCCTTCCCCGCAAGGCCGTGACTGCCGCGAGGAGCTGCTGCCTACCCCAGCCTTGACATTTGCCATTGCACTCAACTGTCATGGACTTTGGGGGGATTTCAACACTGTGTCCTCTTCCTCTTCACACCCTTCAAGCTATTATGATACTTTTCACACCAGAAGGGGCAAGAGAAATCAAGCGCATAATGCTCAAGGCTGCCAAGAAGCTTCTGCTTGTGAACTTCAGCATCATCATTTCTTGGGCAGTAGAACATATAAAGCATCCAACAACTTTCATTATAATTAATCTTTCCACATTGTTTGTGCACTTTCATAGATTTACTTTATATATAAAGCACAGAGCTGTAGCAAGTCAAACCAAACATCTGTGTAGTTCTATACCCTGCCCCTGACAAGAGGCCAAAACCAAATGCCTAGAGCACAGCAGAACAGAGCACACATCAGTGCTACTTCTCCTTATACTTTCCCTGCGTTCCCAGCTCACACACTTCCAAGAGGAAGGAAAACTGGGTATCCAATCGCCCTCAACAGAGTTCATTCCTATAAACTTTTGGAGTCTACTCTTGAAGTTGCGTAGGTTTTCTGCAGCCACCCATGGGTGCCTCTTCGTGCTGAGCAATCAGCCATCTCAGCAGGAATAACACAGGAATACACTCAGCGACATTTTCTGTGCATGACTTTGGGTCACAGCAGAACTTTATGGCTTTGAAAAGAAAACAAAGTCTCTTTGTTCATTTTGCATTGCTTAGAAGTTTGAGTCAGTTATCAATTCACTATTCTGCTGTATGTTTTAGCACTGGCACTGGATGAATTAAAGGTCCCTTCAAACTCAGCTATATCTGAGAATTGCGGTCACAGTTGCACAGATCTTGGATTACTGTTAAATTGCAATTAAGATGACAAAGGGAAAGGGAGCTGGCACCGCTTCCAACACTATTTCCCTAAGTGTTATTGGAAGTTGTTGTTCAAAGAAGGCTACTCTCTTCCCCCTGCAAAACATCGCATACAATGCGCATTCAGCAACATAATACTGTTTGAAAACTATCTTTAATTATTTTCCCTTAACCAGAAAACTTGGAAATCAGACTCAGCACAGAGCGAACTCCCCACTTCAGCATCTTGACTGTTCACAGAGAAAAGCGAAAGCCTCAAAGTCACAAGTTATAAGGCAATACAGTTAAAAAAAAGAAAAACCCACCTCATAACCTTTGCTGCAGTTACAGTGGCAGATTTTCCTCACATCTCTGCTAAAGTGCTCTCAGGTGATCACAGTAATCACAGAAATTAAACATTTTTCCTGCAGTGATTTTCCTTTGCATTCTGACATTATATTATTTGACATGAATATGGCATTACAGGTTGTAGGTTGTGGCTTCCTCCTCTCCCTCAGTGGAACAAGGCCACCACACGGCGTTTATCAATCTTACACCAAAGGCCAAAATACCACACTGGAGTCACACAAAGCGTAGGAATTCAGCAGAGAGCCCAGCTCGGCTCCGTAGGGAAGGGCCATCTGCTTCGCCCTCGGCTGTGGTCTTGCAAGCGCTGCGGGACACGGCGGAGCTGCTGCGATGGGGATGTCCGGGTGGCGGGCGCAGCGATTTGGGCAGTGTTCGTTCCTGCAGCAGTCGAGCTGCCCCCGGCCAGCGCACAGGCTGCCACAGGAGCAGCGCAGCTAACGCTGATCTCCTTCCTGTTCAAATCCTGCCTTCTCTACTCTCATGCAACAACCAGAGCAACCAGGTGCATGTACTTATCAAAGCATCTGACCAAACAAATGAGCTAGAGATATGCAGAAAACGCCACAAGTTTAACTCGATATTCAGGTCTGGGGGAAGTACTGAGGAGTTCAACACCAAACCCGACCAGCTGGTGATGATGGCTAAAATAACCCCAATGCACATGCTGCTGTGGTACGGCTGGGCAAAAGTTCGGTACTTCTTGAGTGTACAAAGTTTCCTGCTGCTGTAATGCCTACATTAACAATAATGTCTTTTCACCACTAACTGAACCTTTGTTTTTGTCTTTACTACTTCGCAGCTAGCACCACCTCTCCCCTGGTCTATGCACGAATGAGTTAACATGAGCAGACGCATGTGAACCCACCAGCTAAATTCCGTTTCAAAACCTCATTTTCAAAGTGCTGAAATAACCATTTATTCCAAGGCATCCTCTGCCATCAGCTGTTTACTTCAAGGCAAAGTCAGAGCTCACCGGAGAGGAGGGCGAGGCGCTACGCGGAGCCGCGCTCTGCAGCAACGACTGCAGCGCTGCCAACGATCAGCTGCGAAGGGCTCTAACGAGATCTCCCAGCAGCGAGGCTTCTTCATTTCTGTGCAATATGCCCTCTATAAGTAAGGTTTTATGGAAGAACACATACTTTAAATAATTAAAACTAGAGTTGTCAAAAGAAGTTAAGTGCAATTGGTGATGCTTTGTTACTGATCGTTCACTTTTCTGCCCGCCCAGTTTGCAACAGATTTCCCTGCCATCACTGCAAACTGGCCTGTATATAATATCTGTTAAAAGGGGGTTTAAAAAATGGTGCTAATATCTGTTAAAAGGGGGTTTAAAAAATGGTGCTA
>VZSV01000117.1:2418941-2437516 GCA_013398735.1 Nothocercus julius
TTTTTTTTTTTTTTTTTTTTTAAACCTTTCTTATCTTTTCCATTTGCATTTTTTCTCTATTATTAGCCCATTGCAGAGACTAATCTCTTTAGGGCAAGAAAAATATTTGCCCTGAACACAATGCAATATAATCCACCCAGGGGTCCCAGACGCTACCATGGTATTAATACAGAAAAATAATCATAATGATATCAACTGATAAAAATCCTCAGTATAATACTATTTAAGCAAGGTCAATTGCCTGTGCAGCTTGTTCCTAGCAGAGTTCACGTTACATCACTGCTCCTATCATCCTGACCTTCCCTGCTGTCACCCCCATTACAGTTCAATTAACAGAGGAGTCCTGCCGTGGCTTGATGAGCATCTGCTACATCTACCTGGCAGTAATTCAATAAGGATACGCCACAGAAAGGGATAATGAGAAGCCAGCCCAGTTGTTCTATCTCCCCCTGGGAGAGCAGATGAGTTTGGTTTATGGGAAAGAGCATGACCTATGAAAATTAGCAGTTAATTTCATATTTCAGGGCTTCAACATGTTACTGGTAACTTGAAGTGTTCTCTGGCTGCTCTGACTGTGGAGCCCACAAGGCTCCAGACTCAGCTTTCCTGACAGGTCTGTGACTAATCATCCTTCCCACCTGAATGAGAACTTCTTGCTGAAAATGGTTCTCGCTGGCCTGTTCTAGCACAGGAACAGCTTTTACTTGGGCACTGGACACTTGTAGGTCCTGCTGTACAGAACATGACTATCAAAATTATCCACATAAGGTGCTCCTTGCTGTCACCTGCCCAAATTCTGGCTTTCCCTCCATTTCCTTCTATACCTTTCCTGTAGAGTTACCCCATAGCTACACCTACTCCCCTCCTCCTCCCCTTCACCTGTTTTGGGAACACCCGCTCTGTCGCTAAAAAAGCCGAACTATCCCCAGTCCCTTCATCTTCTATCCCACCACTGGCTCCCACAGCGGCTGTCTGAGGGACACGTCACTGCAGCACCTTTCTCAGCCTCTTATCTTGCAGACACTGCTAGGGATCAAACAGGGCTGGGAAGGTTGAATTTCATGAGCTCTGCTCCTGAGGCTTCCAGTTTCTTCTACTACTTTCTTCTACTTCAAGTTCTGCAGTCAGCTACATTATTCTTCCTTAACTGCTTCCATCGATGTTAAAACTTACACCAACACCTCTGTTACCCAGCTTCCCTCCATTCCTACCTCCTAATCCCTACATTTATGTTCATCAACTTCAGCTTCTAGGGGGGGACCCATTTTATTGTGTGGTTACAACATCCTCACCTTTCAATGGAATTGTCACCCAACTTCCTCATTCACTGAAACAGGCACCTTTAAATAGAAAATCGTATTTGAAATTAAGTTAATGTCCCCTGTGGCAGCACTCCCCTGCAACCATTATCACTTAGTTTCTTTAAGGCAAAGATTTACTGAAGGAGAGGCAAGAGCGGAGTGGGCAGAGGCCACCTTTCCTCCTTCCAGTTTCTCTCAACACTAGCTTCGTTCCACGCACATCCCTTCCCAGCTCACAGTTACTTGGCTGTGCACTGACGACTCCATCCCTGCTGTGACCCCTCGTGTCTGCGAGTACAGCCAACAGGTCCCTTCACGTCCTGTTCCCAAGACAATTCAGGTTGGCAGGTCCCTCCTCAGGGCATCCTGCTCAAAGCAGGATCAGCTACGATACCTGACAGGATATTCCATGTTGTCCTTGGAAGGAACTTGTTCCTTCCACCTCCCACCACACAAAGCCAGTCTCACGTTCAGCCCAGTATCCATTTCCTAGATTGCAGTTTTCAAGCTGTGGTCCTCTGCACGAATCCTACAGCCAGGTCCGTTTCTTCCATTTCAAACTAACTCTCTTCTCTCTTTTTCCAACACCCCTTCCGGCTCTCCAGTTGAGCTGCCTGCTGCACCACTAGTCCCGGCTATTTCCTCTGCAGCTCAGACCCTTTTATTCCTCTCCTCTAATTCTTTTCCATACCAAATTAATTGATTTCTTCCAATAGAAAACTAACACAATCTCACAAAACATCTTTTCTCAGCTTGGTATCCAATCCTTGCCCCTCACCAGTCTTTTGGGTCCTTGCACATCCCCTCTCATTTTCCTATTCCCTATGCTCAGTTTCATGACTATTTTCTCCGTTTTCTGCTTCCCCCACTCCTGGAAGAGCTGATAAAGGCAGCAGCACAGTGACACACTGAACTCCATCCAAAATAGTACACCAGAACAATTTTAGACTGCAAATAATTCAGAATTTGAGAAATGCTAGAATTAAGGTTGCCTTGTGGTTATATATATGATAGTCAGGCTTCATGATTATACCTATTTTTATCATACTTCTAAAATTTATTTTAAAAGCAATTTAAATACACCTGATCTCTTTTGCTTTTATCTATTCACCACACTTGCTTTTAACCCTCTTATAGACTTCCTTACTCTCCTTCTCTCCAAAATAAGCAAATACTGTAAATACTCCCAAATTTTAATTTCAAGAAATGTTGCTTCATTTATAATACTTACGTGTATATTAGAAACAGATACACTTATTTAACTATATTAGAATGAACACAATAACAAGGTTTCTTTAATGCAGCTACGCATTAGTTTCCATTTGGCTAAAGAAAGAATAATACAGAGTCTATACCACAAATTCTCCCTAATCAGTTTGCGATATTCACCAGCTAGGTTTGTTTTACAGTTCTATTTCATTACTAAGAGCAAAATAAAATCTATCTATCCAGACATATTGGACCAATCTAGGCTGTGAGGAAGGAGCACAAAGCTCCAAGGCACCGCTCGAGGGAAAGGGCTGACAACAGCTCAACAGGTGTCCTGACTAGGCTACCAGGTGTGTTTTAAGCAGACATTATTTAACAGGACGGACTGCAGATTTTCCATTTCCAATTGTCAATAAATACTGAGCTTGATTTTTCTTGACTGGAGTTTGTGATGGCTAACATATGCTAAAATTTTATTTTTAAAAAGACATGCAAAAACACTCTAGTTAAGAGAAGCAGCAATATATATTATGCTGAAAAAAACTTGGGAGATTTTTTCCTCCTCTCCCCCAAACTACACTTTTCTGAATTGGGTGAACTAAGGAATGATTTAAACAGCGTACAAGGCTCTCTCTTATAAAAAAAAGCTTACCCAGAGATGGATGCTTACCAGACTTCAGCCTCGATTTTCCAAGTGCTTCAGAATATAAATAAAAGATAAGTAAATGTCCAGGAAGAATCGGAGCTGGCATGAGTTCTCTTTGCAGATATAGGTTTAGAGCAATTAGCAGCTTCCTCAATTAAATGACTGGACTTTAAATTACATTACAAGCATTCCTGCTTTCCTAAAATACCTGAGACTGCTCCTACAAATACTTTCAATACTAAAACCTGCATCCATTCTCAGGCTCATCTTGCACATTATTTCGACTATTTTACCCTTCTTTAGGATTTTTGACCATCAGAGAGATGGAAAACTGAATATATGCCTGGATAGTAGCAGTATTCTAATACACCTGATTGCACAAACAAATCTAAAGTAAAATTGCAATTTAAATGGCAGAAGTAAACATGCAGCGAGCATTTATTTAAAAACTGATTTACCAGACAATATTTGGCATAGGCAGCACAAGAGTTGTGCGGTAATCTTGCCCACATAATTTTTTTTTCCCTACGTTGTAAAACTAGCAGGGAATTGGGTTACTACAAGAGTCAGAACTCCATTTACTATGTAATTTTTCTTCAGTACACGAGTCCTTTTTAAAGGACTGCAATTGCTCTGATACAAAAAGATTGATCTGTAGAAAGTGGAAAATGTCTCCTGCTCCACTTCCAAGATTGGGATTGCAGTGTGCCAGCAATTGTTCCATAGGAACACTCTACAGGAAAAATAATGGAGAAAGTACTGAATTTCTTGTCATGTGGGAAGAATTTCCCCTGATTTACAGAAAAATACACATTTTCAAGTATAAATATGATAAAATTAGATAAAAAGGTTCCACTTTTCTCTATTATTTTTCAGTTACTCAGTGTTAATGAATGCCAAAAACAACCAGGCCGTCTCTCGCCAAGCACTTCTGCTTACTGCAGTTCAGCAAAGAGAGACAACCTTCTTATCACTGCTAAACGCTGATGTAAATCATCATTTTAATGTAATCCTACTTAGCAGCTCTCACTTCTTACATTCTGCCAGTACTGTTAATATCCTGAAACAAACAGCAATCAAGCAAAACCAAAGAGGTAGAAGGGAAGAAGAGTGAAGAACAGGAGAGTGAAATGCAGCTTCTGTTTCATTGCAGACCACTCAATGGAGGAAACAGAGGGAAAAAAAACAAAAGCCAAACAAAATAAACATCCACAAACATGGAAATAGCTTAGAGAAGCACATAAAACCCAATCAGTTCTTCCTAGACCTCTGCCTATTCTGACAACTATGATATGAGTTATGTATTGACAAAAATTGCTCAATGCTCCAGACCTGTTTCCAGAATTTCAAGCAAATTTTTAAGTTTGTCTGCCTCTAACTTTCTAGCAGTTTTTTAAAGAATAACCATAATATTATTAAAAGAAACAAAGCAATACTTTGAGGGTAAGATGAATGTCCTTCAAATATGCACAGTTCTTTATAGGCGAATAGCTTATCTCCCAAAATACTATGAAAATTGGCTAAGCCCAAAAGTTGTATTTAAAATTATCCTCAGTATCCATTACAAAAATATTAGCAATTGCAATAGAAGACTGTGAAAATTGGAGGTAAATTGATATGCAGGAACAGCAGTTCCTAATTTCCCCTTTATTTGAATCCAAAAAATTCTCCAAACTGCAAGAAATGAGAGTACAGGCAATAGGCTGAGCAAGATGATCCCTGCCTTCCTATCTAAAAATAGTATTTCAGCATATTTCCAGGCACTGAAAGGAGTACTGAATATCATCTATATAAATGTAATCCTAACACACATTTTCAGCAGCATCTAAGACTTGAGAATCAATTGTCAAATCCGTATTTTAGAAGAATTAAAAAGAAAAAGGACAGGAAAACAAATGCTTGCACAACATTCAGCTTTAAACAGGAAGCTACAGCCATGCAACATCTTCTGCCCCATCTCATACAAAACACACACAGACGGGATCATAAACTATGTATTTTAAGCCTCAGGAAATTTATTTAGGCAGAATGTCAAGATCTGCTTTTAATGCTTCACTTTGTTTCCATAGTTTTGCTGGTGATCTTAAACAGCGCAGAAGGGGCCCTGGAGCACGTGGGACCCCCGGCTGGCGAACACGTCCCACCAGCCCGGCTAGTCGCGAGGCCTCCCAGGGCACACAAGGCCCCTATATGGGAGGGAAGGTATGCACTGCATCTCATCGGGATTTGCTTAGATTTCCAATGGGGAAAAAAGCAACCTTGAAGTTTCAGCGTGTAACCTAACTTCAGGTGAAAGAGCTGCCAGAATGAGCCAACAAAGTCAGGTTCTCAGCTGCGCTGTCCCATTCCAGAACTCCCTGCCACCAAGACAGTCGTGTCTGCACCAGGAGGGCCCTCCACACCTGCTCAGCGCCTGCCCGTTTTGGCACTCGATAGCCCTGGGACCCCACGGGGAGGAGGTGACAGACGGGGCCAGCGCATGCTCAAGAGGGCTACGCTGCAGTCACCTGGGTGAAAGAAACCAAGGGCAAATTCGGAAAGCAAGGTCAAAACCTAGTGCAGCAAAAAGGTAGTTAAACCACAAATGAACATGATACAGCGACACTGATCAACTAGCCCATACCAAGAAAAAAAAGAAAACAGTTTGAGCATTTCTGGGTCTGCCCAATTAGCACTCAGCAACTGCATCTCTGCCAAAGCTCCGCAGGCTGCAGAAGGGGGCCGAGTGAACGAGGCTCCTCCGAGTGCCCGTCTGCCTTCCCGATAATCAGAGCAGCCCAGCGTCCAGCCAGCAACTCCTCGAAAGCATCCGTGCCGCAAACCGGCGCCGCAAGAAAGGCTGCGGGACCCGAACTGCTGCACTGCCACAGAGAAGGTGAATACGAGATGAAGTACAAGCAGGGACCTGCCACCACTAAAGACAACATAGTCAATTATTTAAAGAAAGTGCTTATCCATGAAGCTCACTATGGAGAGTCGATATAACATGGAATCGCTTTAAATTAGTGACAGAGCAGACCCCGGTTAAACAAGAAGGGAAATAATAGTGAGAGATTGCTGAAATGGTACCTACAGCTCCATCTTTCTTCTTCTGCAGGGCAACACAAGAGCCACCCTGCCTTAATAAATTACCTTTTTGAGCCTATTTCATAGCATCCTAGTGCACATTAGAAATACCATAAACACTGTGAACACTTCACTGGAAAACACTGAACCTTAACATTATCAGTGATTTCATACATAACTTTCAAAGGTTTTAATTTTCGTGGTATCTCAGGGGATGCTGTAAGCACTCAAAAGGACATATAGATAATGAAACGGAAAGAACACTCCATTTGCTGATTTTCCTCACTTTACATATTTGTTGAATTGAAATTCATTGCTTATGACTGCAATATAAACTGTAGTGCAAAATAAGTCAAAAATACCCATTTTCTTTTTTTTCCCTCTTCCCATTAGCTGCCAGCATTTTCCCCTCACAGACCAGATCTCAGTGGTGGAGAATGAGCATTTCCTAGCAGGACTAAAAATTAATATTATCATTCTAAGGACACATGTTTGTTTGGGATGGTGTTAAGACACAACAATGTAATTCCTCCCTCTTGCTTTTGTATATGCACATTTCTATGCACGTACTGCACTAGAATGCCCTCTACCAAACCCCTTCTACTACCTAGCATGGTTCTCCTTCTACATAAAGGGACTTCTGGAAATTCATAATCCACACAAAATTCTTTAAAATCATTTCATTAACTTCTGAACAAAATAACGTATGGTTATTTTCATGAAAATTTTGTAAACTCTGTTTTATCTAATAAATACAGTTTAAGTAGGTCACTCTGCATAACCAATCTAATTTCCCGCAAATACACTCAGAAGAATCAAACTGAAAATACCAAGGCTGTAACTTCTACTTGAGCTAAGATATGTATCTTAAAGATAGATGTGATCTTGATTTGACAGCGTTAAGAGCTGAAGAAGCTGTTTTATCCCTCACCAAGTTTCTCTTGTAGTTAGCCATCGCCTAAGGCTCTGAATTTGAGTCTTAAAGTACAAACCAAAATTATGAGTTACGCAAACACTGAGCCCTCTCCTATCAATCATTCCATCAATACAACAGTAAGAGTTTGACCAAAAGACAAGTTCCCCAGCTGCCACCACCACTTCCACCCAAAAAACAGCTTTTTTTTTTGTTTAGTTGGTTTTTTAAATGTGAACAATCATTTCAGATGGCCCAGACAAAACATGAAATGGGCTGAGCTTGCAGAGAGCAGGTGATGAGTGTCTCCGGAGGCCGCCTTCCTTTAGGAGTCTCTCAGAGAAATGAAAAATTAATGCAGCCCAAACCGTTCACATTAAATGTACTACTGCAGTGTCTCTTCCGATTGCCTTAGTGAGCTAAAACAGCAGCCTGTGAAAAGTAACGTCCATCAGGCTCATTGCGATCTCCAGACACTCTCAAAAAAGGTTGTGCTTATATATAATCCTGACATGTTTAAGTGTTATTTTGGGATTAAAAAAGACCTTGCTTGCAAGTTCTAATAAAAGCCATTATCTATTACTATAGAAAATCATAAATACTTGAAAGGATTAAAAATATTAAAAAAGAGCTTATCCAAGGGCCTAAGCCTCTGTAAAGGAGTGACTTCAACCTGAAAAGATCCAGTTCAGCAAAACTGTAACAGGGAAGCCAGGGGGAAATAGTGTTAACAGAAAGGAAGAGAGTAAAGAGAAACCGTGAAGAACTATGACTAGATAATTCTGATGTGTACTTTTCTTAATTAGCACTGATATGAATTTTTCATGAAGAAAGTTTCATATTCTTTCCAAAAAAATAGGAAAGAAATAAAAGCTCTCCCTAAATTTTTCCTTTGAAGGCTACAGGCACTGCTGAACAAATCTTACATAAACAAAGTTAACCCTCAGGACATGAACTGTTGGACCCGATTTGTTCACTCAAATGAACTTTTTCATTACTATAGCATAGGTGAAAAATTAAACTCCTTTGTTAAAATTTCCAGAAGAAAACAATGGTTTTTGGATAAAGTCTGAGAACATGTAATGTATGCGGATTAGCAGTCCAGTACCTAAAATATACTAATATACTCATTAAACATATTTATTAGCAACATACCATCTACCACTTCCCTTGAACCAAAGTGCAAAAAAGTAAAAATAGTAGGGAGAACCACCACCACCCCAGGGAAATGACAGGTTTTGCTGAGATCTGTAGTTGCAAAGAACAACCAGTAGAAAAACTCAGTCCCAACAGTACAACCAAGAGAAACTTGGCTCTATCCTAAAACTACATGTGGCCACTATACCTACTGCTAAGAAAAGTGGTACCATGCAGTTTTAGCACATCTGTTTATTGCTAAGAAAACAAATAATCAGGAAATGAACCGTAGCCCATATCTGAGATCTGTTTCCATTTTTAGATTCTACTCCAAATTGCAATAAATTCCCATGCTTGCACATAAATCAAGCATACTCTACAAGGGAGGACGGCATTATAAGAAGCACCTTGTCCTCACATACACTCTCTTGGTAAAACCTGCCTCCTGTTTGCTTAGCCCAACACCTCAACATTTCACTGTCATTAAAAAAACAGAGGCCTCCTACACTGCTCAGGTTGGTTTCCAATGGAAAACATGGTATTATGAAAATTATCTAAATGGAATTTGTACAGTACCTACCCGTTCCCCTTGCTAAAACTTACAGTCTTATTTTAGAAGCAATCAGCTTGAAAATTCTGTCAGAAACTTTATTTTTCTTTTTTTTTTTTCTTTTACTGTTTTACCTCTTTCAGAAGTTGCTCCACGGGCTGTTGAGGTCTGCTTTCCTCATGGCTGTTTCCTACACGCCGTCCACTCTTCTCTCCCCATTTTTTCCACGGCCCCAGCCCATACCCAGAGCCCTCAGGCCCAACTAAACCCAGCTAAGCGAGAAGCTGCTCGTCCCAGCACTGCCCGCAAAGCCCACGCAGAGACGCTGGTAGAGCCAGCCCAAGCAGACCTGATGCTCACCACACGCTGCAGCCTTCTCAGCAGCACGAGCTTGAAATTTGCTTCTCTCCTCTCCGCCGCCACCAGCTTTCATTAGGCACGGAGATATAAAATTGCCTTTAGGACATAAGCCCCTCTATGAAATTTGCTTCAGTCTGCACAGCAGACTGAACCAGCACAGCTAAAACTCAGCTCAAAATAAAATGTAATCATATACTGCATACAGGCTTATAATCAATTAGAATATATAATTTGACAACACACTCCCTAAAATTTGATACAAAACTGATTGCTCGCAACTGGCACGCTAAGAGACCACCAGCTGAAAACAAGCACCCTAAATATAACAAAAATGATTCCGTAAATACTCCTCATATAGGCTACTGGGTTTTTTTGTTGTTTTTTTTCCTTAAGGTCCAAATCTATACGTCATGCTATTATATGAAACTCCTCGTTCATCTCAAAAAGAGGAAGTATTTCACGGCTGCAAAGCAAAATCTCCAAACATCCTCTTGAATACACGCTAAGGGCCCAGAAACCCAAGAGAAAATTAAAAGGAACTCAATATATTGCATCATTTTAAACTGCATGGTTCAGGTAAAGCTTCACCTATCCCTTCCCATGACCAGGGGACACCAAGCGAGGCAGGAGGGAGGCAGAGGAGGTGCCCTCGGTGCCGGATACCTGTCAGGGCGGCGCCACGACGGGCAGGGCTCTGCCAGCCGCCCCGCAGCTCCTCACTGGCCGGGCAGCCCCAGCAAAACCGCCCCGAGGCTGCTGCCGACCCAAAGCAGGAGCTCCCTGCGGATGAGCCGTGCTGTCCTGAGCTGCCCTGCAAAATCCCATTGCCTTCCTCCTCGCAGCAGGTGAGCGGTATGTGGAAAATTGAATCATAAGGGTAGACAAATAATACAGTGCAGGCCGGCATGCGAGGAAACCGTCCTGTCTTCTGAAAGACACTTAAAGCCGAAGCCTTAATTTGTGGGAATTGAAAGCCTCATAACAATTTCGGTTGGATTAAGGATCCTGCCCTGTTAAATGCCAGTACTGACAGCCCTAGATGAGTTCCCATCTTATGAACAATCATGAGCCTTGTGCTTACAGGCAACGTGCCAGAGCTCTCCGCACTCGTCGGCCTTCCCTCACCGCAGGTCCCGCTCCTCCGGCATGGGAATCTACTCAGAGCAACTACTCTTAGAGCTGAGCACGGGGCTCAGTCTCCCACAGCTCTCCTGTCGTTTATGGGTGCCCCTGAGCCTCTCTAAACCCAAGACATACTCTGCTGGTTCTTCAACTTGCCACTGACAGGCACTGATAAAAAAAAAATTAAGCAAATCCTTCCCAAATTGCGTATGGCTGAGTGGCTGCCATCATCCAAGGGCCGCTACGTGTCTGAGGGTGCGAGGTCGGGCAGAGCGGGCGCTCCCCAGAGCCTCCCTGCCTGCACGAGGCGACGGAGACGCCGTTCCGGCGCCCGAGAGCCCCATCGCGCCTTCCGAGTGGGGCCTCTCTGCACGCGGGCCCAGGCGCTCACCGCCCTCCGAGGAAGGAGACGTCTCCTCTTGTGGGATCGCTTCCTCATGACTTGCTTCAGGTAAGGAAAGAGGCGGCTGGCTTACTCTAGTAAACGCTAGGCATTTAATTGTCAAATTGGAAACATGTTACAGAGAGGAGAAAAAGATATATATGTTTTCACAAAATACATGATATATATATATATGAAAAAACCTGAAGTCCTTCTCCATCTTTAGCTGCCCATTCCTATCAGAGCAGCTCTGAGCTGCCCACCAGGAAGAGGAATCCAGGACGCTCCTGCCCTTCAGCGCGCAGTTAGGGCACGGGCCCTTTCCCCCGCCGTCCTGCCGCACACCACGGCTCCGCCAGGGAGCTCCAGGGGGGGGTGAGCTCTCCTCGCCGGCATCGCAGCTGCTCAGGACGTCTTCCTCTTTCATCTCCAGCGCCTCTCCCTCTCAAAGAGAGGCTCGCTCAGGCTTTATCTGCATTTGCTCTGCTTGCTGCAGCTGTGGAGTTTCTTAATTCTTCCTCTCCCCAGTTCTCAGAGTTGGATTACACGAATGCAAATAGGATATGGAGAATATCTGCTCCTCTCATTTCCTCTCACAAGTACAGGTATCTCTCCTTTCACTTAACACTTTTTTCAATTTCAAAATTACTTTTTAATTTGCATATTCTTTCCAGGCTAGCTGGTTTTAGCCTATTTACAACATTATAAATGATATATAAAGTTTAGCAGCAACCATATATCATCTTTAACATACGTACGTTTTACTAGTCTCCTGTCTGCTAGACTAGATCCATGTTATAATAATATAAATGATTCACTTGATATCAGAGTTTCTGGCAATGTACTTTCCGCATTTAAAGCAAGGAATACCAAGACAAACCTGGAATAAGATTGAGCAGCTCTCAGTGACCCATCAGGGCTTAGCACTCTCACAAAGGTCCTTTTACGCCATGTCCAGTTTCAAGAGGTGGTGCTTAACAAGAAGTCAGCAACACCTCTCTGACACTGGGTTGGAGAAGGCCCTGAAGGGCAGCCTGCTCATCGTGTCCCCCTTTCAAAGCTTAACAAGGACCCTCAGGAACTAAATAACACTGAATAGCCAAACTGATACGGCCAAACTATGAACTACATTTGTTAGTCCTGGAGATGACTCATGCTGCTGCTTAGATGAACAAGGGTCCGCTTGGAAAAAGTCAGCATCACTGGGAAAACAATTCATTTGTGCCATGTCCTGAAGCCGTAAACTCTTCCCGTTTCAAGCCGTCGCAGCTGTGGATTGCCAGACCCTTCAGAAACAGCAAGACTCAGCTCCTGCGCTACCACAATGCGCTCGTGGCATCACCCAGTGCTCCACTGCTTGGAGAAACAATCTTCTACGACCTTGAAGCTGCTTCTTGAGACACACGTAGAGCATCACTTTCATGAAGCAGAGGCAACTTCTGGAACCCCAAATCACATTGATTTTTTTGTTGTTTAAACTTGTCTGTCTCTTTATCCATCTGCAATCCCCAGTGACTCCAACATTGATACTGGACAGCATAAGCATTCTTCTTTCAGTTTTCTGCTCAGCAAAACGTCAACAACTGACAATCCCTGCTTCACTGGCACCACTGTAATTTAACAGCACTAAATAGAATCTGATTCTGAAGCCTTGTTCACTTGTCATTTTATTATTTTGACACTTCTTTTTCCATCAGTTTATTGGATTAAGGATAATGTTGACTACCAACGACATGCCTAAACTTGCACTTCTCTGCAAAGTCCTTCAACTCATCTCTAAAACTGTGGCTTACTGCTAGATGCAACTATGCTGGGTGTGCAACATGGAGATTACATGATTTTTTTTTTCAGACAATCACTTGTTTAGCCATGGCACAGCTAAGCAAGGGTGTCTCAAGGAAATGAGAGGAATGGTAGAAAACAACTGCAAAGGTTTTCCAGCCAACTGAATGAATCATGACTGGTTTGCTTAAGCACACCATTTATTTCCAGCATCATTAACAGGGCTCTTGTCATTTACCCAACCTCTATTTCTAGCATCTGCAAAAGCAGCAACAGCCTCTGCAGCATCCCTGATCACTTGAGGCAGTGTCACTGACCATTTGAGGTGGTAGGAAATGTCTAAGCCTTTTCCTTTTACATGTCTGAGCACTTTAATGAAAACACTACCATAAACTACATATACACTTATAAAGAACTTATAAAAGACACTTTTATACACTTATAAAAGAACTTAGTAACTCTGTGCTCTCCTATTTTCAGCAGTGTATCCAAGCTGCAGCTCTAGCAGTCACCCTTCCTTTCCATACTATAGATAATATGTACTTTTGCATACTTTCTAAATTAAAAAAAAAAAATCCTATATTTAATATGGTTCAAAGAACTAGCTACTTACATAGCCATGGACAGTAAAGTAGTTCACAGACCAAAGCTCGGGAACTAAGAGACTCCCTCTGCAGTAACCAACCCATTCATAGCTCTAAAAGAGCCTCCACTTGCTCAAAAATGCTAGAAAGTATTCATAAGAGACCATACGAAATTCAGAATAACTAGTTTTACTGTCAGTTTTTGCAAAAGAGGGACCCAACGATGGCTATTCTCCTGCAATGCTGCAAATACATATAACCTCTGACTTATTACATATTAACATTATTTCCATGCTATGTGACTCTGCAACACTCATCCCCGTCCTCGCACAACTTCTCTGCTCCCGGGTCGAGAAGGAAGCAGGACTGGAGGAAGCCCATGCTTTCCTACCCTCTTACTCAGTGCCTGATGAAAACACCCGCTTCAGCAAGGCCAGCCATTCACACACAGAGCACTAGGTCCAGGGGACGGATTCCACACTGGTCCAATATGCATTTAAGTGCACAAGCAAAACATCTGATTCTCATCTTCACATCTTCCCATACTTGTCAGAAGGGCTAAAACACTGCTAACTGATTTCAGGAAACGTACTTAAAATTGATTAAGCGAAGCTTAGATACCTATTTGCATTGCATGCAAAAGGTAAGCCGACTTACTCTTGATGAACATCTGTTTAGCTGGAGCTATTTAACGTTCACCTTTTGATTGTTACTTCTGCCCATGAGATCACAGCAGCAGCAGCACTACAAAATTGGTATTTTTTTTAAACACAGAGATTTTGACAGAATAAAACAAGCCCAAATGTAGAATCTACCTTGAAGAAGACAGCATTAAAACAGATGACAGGAGAAAAAATGATCACTGAACAAGAGCCCCAGACAAAAGCAAAAGGGGAATACATCTTTTCTGTTCTCTTGCTTGACCGCTGGAGTACTTTCCTCATTTACTGTTCTTCAAATCCCCATTCATAAGGTCTTAAATTTTGCTACAAAGCTCCTTTTTTTTTTGTCTCAGTACATGTATTATATTTCACCCAGTATCTCCTCTCTTCTCTCTCTTTTCTTTGTAAAATTATTAGCAAATTTTCAGGGAACAAGAACAACTGTCAAAACTAGAGTGTAAGCTGACACATTCCTACCTATTAGAATTAACCTATGCTTGACCCTCATGTGATGGGGTTGATGTGGTTAAGATTAATGAGTCAATTATTTCTAGACAAGGTACAAGGCACCCAATTGTTTCCCTAACTACCAAGCTTTCTGCAGTGTTTGATACCCATAAAATAACTGTGAACATTTTTTCAGTATGAGGTGGTAAGTACCAAGCCTATTCTAAAAATACAAAAAACACACACTAGGATGAAGAGAAAGGGAGGTAAGCGTACAGTCCATGCAGTCCTCCAAATCCAGTGGCCTTAACGCTTTGGTTTGACCAATTTAAGTGCCCACAAGATCCTGTGAAATATAGAGTAATGAACTGCTCACAGTTCTGCTGACTTCCCAAGGGTGCCTGGACTTCCAGGTCTTAACAGCATCATAGAAGGCACTGTCAGTGCCCACAAACGCTGATGGAGAAGAGAACACAAATACAGACTGACACACTTGTAAACAACGAACTTGTCCAAATTCTGGGATCTGTCGTGTTTCAACAGACTTCTCGTAACACAGTCTGAGGCTCCCTAACATTCTATATAGACTTCTCAGTATTTCAGTGTGGTTTGAAATATTCGAATATATCATTTTTATAATTTACCAACACTAATTAGTTGAGATAATTCAGAAATAAGAGCTCTACTTTAGAACTAGTTCTGCCTCACAGATGTAGAAGGTGAGAAATAAAAGAAAGCTACAGTGATACTCTCCTCTTTCAATTTTGACAAGTGCATAACAACTTGTTAACTAGACACATATGTTCCATAACACCTATACGCAACGGGGAAATTAAGGAATGCACAGTTAGTGGTATAGTCCAATAACAGGAATTCATCTGTTCCCTTTGGGTTAAACCACATTTAAAAAGAAAGGAAAAAAAAAAGTTTGGGAGAAGAGACAGCATTGTGTTTCTCAGAATAACAAGCCTAGGAAATTCTATGTGAAAACCCTCCAGATGTTTTGGGACAGAAGGAGGGTCTATACCTTGCCATACTTTGCACCGATGCACTACTTGGGAGTTGTTTCCAGAACAGGACTTAGTTGCCTGGCCTATAAACCATCTGCAGCAATATGCAGGTATGGAAGGATTCACTTTCAGTATCTCCACCTCCTAAAGTTAGAAGTATAACCTGGCTTGTACAGGTGGCCCAAATTTGTATTGAAAAATCTTCAGGTTCTCAATGAAATTGCTTCCACTGGAGTTACAACACAGCTGTGAATCCACCAACTTTCCTCATCCCAAATATTGCTGATGCTTAATAACAGCATATGAACAAACAAAAAACTACCTGGTACAAAACCCTGCGTGCTGTTTAATCATCAGGTTTACTATTCCACTAAATTAGATGCTACCCCGGATGCTAATCTCTCAGGTGATTATCAACCCTAAAAATATTTACCATCTTTGCTGTACAAGTCTATATTTTTAACCCACATACACAGATTATTTGCATCCTACAGGGATACGTATGGCAGGCACATTTTCTTCATCTTTAATCTATTCTTTTAGCCAGTCCCTGTGTTATTTTTCTTTTTTTTTATAAAAGTTCATTTCATAAACATAAAATTGGTTTTAAATGACTAGTGTGAGAGCTGTTTGGCTTTTGGTGTCAAAAAAGTCTGAACATAGGAATCCTTTTTATATAAGCTAGGCTTTAAATCTGCAGCTTTTAAAATACGAGCTTGAATACACCAGAGGAAACCACTGAAGATACTTCTAACAAAGTTCATTACAAACCTCTTTAAACCTGACCTACATTTGAACTTCCCATAACTCACATGGCAGGCACTTGCTTCAATTATTTTCTTAATCCAAAAAAATAAAATGAATAAATCATAAAACCATCCAAATCAGGTAATCAAAGAGAGTGTCTTAAAACAAAGCAGACCTGCAAAAGCTAACTGTAAGGCTTTGGTTTGATCTGATCGTTTATCACATTATTTTTCCATTTCATGGATTTTTTTAAGCAAAGCCATGCAAGGTTGTACAATGATGTACATAAACCTGCTAAGTCTCGAGGTGATGTTTCCATTAACTGCATTTTAACTTGAAGTCAAAAGGAAGAGGAAGATATAGGTGCTGTGGTGGGCACACAGAAGAGGTGCTAGCACAGCCCAAAGCAGCTCTGGCCATCTGTTATATGCTTAGGTACAAGAACTAGCCAGGGAGATCCTCCTTATTCATTAAAACAAAAGCGTTTCACTTTTCCAGTCGGGCACACAAGGCTATGTTGCAAAATACAGGTTAAAAAAAAAATTTCTGTTTTATGAACTGTAGTTGCTCATCATTGTAAAATTCTTCCTTATTCTGTCTGGGAGCATCCAGTCTAGTCTGCTGTCAAGAATCAGAAAGTCAGCTCTCTCAATAGTTTATTCCATAACCTAACAACCTGCTCTTACCTTTTCACATTTTATTTCATTCAGCTCTCCATTTCTGGACTCCAAAGTGCTCACTCCAATTGTTGCTCATTTAGCCTTGGCCAACAGATATTATTCTAAGTAGAGAGAGCCATTGTTGGCTCAAAAGTACTTACTGTGTAATATCCTCGTTTAATGTGCTTGCAACTTAAAATACATTTTTTATGTACTGGCATTATTTAATGAAAGCACAAAAGATTTAACATTCAAAGCCTCATATCTAAATATCTTCAGTTCTATCATGAGTCTTATGATGAAAGATTGTATTTTTCATCATGTATTAACTTTATAAATTGGGTGCCCAATTTGCTCTTGCAAAGCCAAGCTCTAGAAGACTTCAGCATGCCTGTAAAAAGCACTATTGAAAAATATTAGTATAATAAACAGGCACTTCATGTTTTCCTACTGGGATCATATTTTTCTTTCAAGCCTAATTCAGCCCTTGAAGGAATGAGAAAGCTGGTTCTGATGCTATTCTCTTTCTCCACTAAAAGCGCAGAAAGCAGAAGCTGGGCTGGCTCCAGCTCTCTTACGAGCTGGAGACGAAGGTGCTGGCTTTACCCCCGGCCCACATGGAGGCCACGGGGTGCTGGAGGCGCGCGCAGGGCCCCCGCCGCCGTGTCCTCCCGCTCCTGCGGAGCCCAGGAAGGAAGGTGCTGGGGAGGGCGCAGCGCCCTGCGTGCCCTGGCGCGGCTGCGGGACGGAGAGGAGGAAGCCCCACGGCCTGCGGGCACGCGTGACGTCCCCCACACTGCTGAGCGCAGTGACGGGGACAGAGCTCCGCTCTGCAGGGCACAGAGCCGCCGCCGGCTGCCCCAGGGCTGCGCAAAATGCAAATTCGGGCTCCTCTCGCAGAGCCCTCGTGCGTTCGGGAGGAGGGCGCCTCAGCCCCCAGCACGGCAGCAGCCGAGGCCGGCCCTGCGTCTCCCACTACAGGAACCATACCTTGAACTGTCAAACATTCAAAACCAATCAAGTACATATCACAAGAAGAAAAATTTGGGTTTTAGTCACAGCCAAGTTTCCTCACTGGGCAGGTTTGGAAAGGCTTTTTTGTTTGTTTGCTTTTAATGAGTTTATTTCTTGCTTTCACCACTGCATTCAAGATTCAATCAAATGGAAAATAAATTGCAAGCTCCCTCTTCTCTGCATGGGACCTTTGGTTAAAGGAGAATAACCTTTAACATGTAAAAGCCTATAAAACCAACTAAGCTCTGTCGACACGAAGCTGGAGCGAGCGGAAGATTCCCTTGGTGGAGGGCAGTAATGACCTATTTGCTGGGGCTGCGCAGCTCCCACTAAACCCATGGCAAGTTAATGAGGTGCTTCCCTGCACTCCGGCTCCCATTGCTGTCCTTGACTCCAAGCAATTCCCAAACACCACTGAGACAACAAGGAACAAGTAGAATTAAAATAGGGATGCCAGTGAAACTACGCTTGCATCCATTCATACCTGCAATTAGAGCAATCTGCAGTTAATATTTAACTTACGCCACTATTTATACTGCTGCTTAATTAAGCCCCCAGGGTGACTTTCAGTCTAATTTACACCAAATAAATCCTAAATCACCGCTGCTCACTCAGGTTTACTCCACTGTAAACAGGACAAGCAGCTGCACAAAATGCCTAACAAATATTCATGTTTTCTGAATGTGTACTTGCCAAAATATTCCAAGTTTTTTTATTTAAAAAAATAAAAAAATAAAAATAAACACTTTCCCTACAGGCTCATGATTTGACACTGTGGAGGGCAGTCTATAACCTGCCAAATGACGGGATGACTAGCTGGATGGATGAGGGGAGAGCGGTGGATGTCATCTCCCTCGACTCCAGCAAGGCTTTTGACACCGTCCCTCACAGCATCCTTCTGGGCAAGCTCCGCAAGTGTGGGATAGATGAGTGGACAGTGAGGTGGATTAGGAATTGGCTGGATGGCAGGGCTCAGAGGGTGGT
>VZSV01000117.1:2438451-2454713 GCA_013398735.1 Nothocercus julius
TGCTGTAGGTGACCCTGCGTGTGCAGGGGGCTTGGACTAGGTGATCTCTAGACGTCCCTTCCAACGTTAAGCATTCTATGATTCTATGATTCTACGAACCAAGCACTCCTGATAGGAAGGACAGGAGTGTCACATTTTCCGTGACAGGCGCTCCTGGCGTTACTCTCACAGAACAATGGAGATCAGCGTCTTTGACCTGCGTTGTTTGCACTTCACTTAGGGCAAAGCAGGAGGCTCCCCAGCTCCCTGCACGTTGCACCTGGCAGGACAACGTCATCTTTTCGGGCCGGCTCACAAGGCTCTGGACAGACAACGGGAGGCACTGGATATATCCCATTCCTGCACTCATACATTATCTGCCCCCCAAAACTTGCTCACCTATTGAGCAGACAACTTGAAGTCCTGGGAAGTTCCTCCAAATCATGGTCCTACCATCCCGCATGCCACATTTTACAACAAGCTGCAGTTCTGCCCTTTTATTCAAAATGACTCTTTACAGGAGACAAATGAAAAGATGGAGGAAAAAAAAAAAAAAAATCTCTCCTCACTTCCAGCATCTACTTCCAGCAAAACTCACTCCAGTCACAGGGGAGGACAGGGAGATTATTTCAGGTCAGCAGGCATAAATTATGAACATAGACAGAACATGTTACTTCCCCTTGCCCCTTCTCACCTGCGGTCGGGAAGCAAAGAGATCCAGCCTGGATACAGCATTTGCAGACTCTCCTTCATCAAAAATAGTGGCCAATTTTTGTTGTTGCTGCTGCTGTTAAAGACCATGCCTAGCAGAACTCGTGCACTCTCGCCAAGTATCTTAGTGCTTGGCCAATTAAATATAAAACAGTGGCTCACTTTAGAGCAACGTAGCCCTGGAGTTTCACATTTTTCAGCAGGTTCTCTCAGAAACACACGGCTTTCTGAGATTTTTCCCATTATCGTTTCTCAAAGCTTGCCTCGGGGCTTGGTTTCGGGGGTTTATTTGTCTCTAATATCCATGCTGAAGCATTGAGAGGTGCAATAAGCAATAGGTGCACACTCTTAATACTGCAGCTTCTCTGTGGACTTATTTGAAAACGGTAGAAAGCCTCAAATGAGTAAAGACTGTGGTTTTCATTAAGTCTCTCCTCATCCATGCATAAACACCTAATTCTCTACTGAGCTTCCCACAGTATTAAACCCATTTGAGAAGAAAGTCCACACAGCGTCTTACTTAAATTTTCTTTTATAAAAGCAACATTATGTTTCTGCAATAGGACAGCAGCAGAAATAGAAACTACTATTACCCTACTTAAGTTATTCATCTGTTAACTTCACCAAAGGCATTGCCTGCAGCAAAGCAAGAGGACAAATAACCTCTCCCCAGTCAATCTTAACACCACGCTTGCAGCCGCAACAAAAAAAAATAAGAAAATAAGAAATAAAACAAACAAAAAAGCAGGGCAAGAAAATAACCCAAAGACTATTTTCTTTCCTTTTGTTAGTACGCAGAACCAAAAGTTCTGCTGCTGCAACGAGTCCGGGGACCAGAACACCCCGGGAGCCACCCGGGTGCCAGCCACCGGCACGGACACCAGCAGCAACAGCTGCGTAATAGAGTGTCCCTGCTCATATTTACAAATGCCCCAGAAATCACCATCAATTAATTCTCCTGTAATTCTCATTGGTTTTGTTCTGATCTCCACTATTCCAAGCTCTTGAGTGAATTTGTTTTTTAACTGCTTATACTGTGCCAGAGATTTCCTATCAAGCATCACACTTCTTCAGCTCAAGCAAGCATTTACCCATTTGCCTTTTAACACGCTATCTACAAAGAAAAAGCTTAGCACAAAAATGGTTTTACAAAATATATTCTAAAAGTAATAAAATTTGAAATTTTGCCTTCTACACTAGAGTTAAACATTGTTGGAAACAACAGTCGAGGCATTTACTGATATTCATCCTGGAGTTATTAGCCATGTGACTACTGCGTTAAAGTTATTCATATGATTATGTTAAACACAAAACATAATGTAACTAACAAGGGGAAAAAAATTATACCTGGGGGTACAATGTACCATACATGGTTTATAGAAAGAATTTCTCTGATAGCTCTGATAGCTGCTGGGTTTTGCCATTAGCAGATCTCACACTTGAGTAAAAGCAGTGACACCAACACACACCCGAGTAATTCCCGGGGAAAGAGGCCACTATCTCCGGGAGCTCCCGCTATCCCTCCTTCGAGATCCAGGGGATGACAGCAGAGTCTGCAGGGCCACGCAACAAGTCGGAGCAACAGCCCAGCAGTGCACAGGCCAGGGCAGACTCCTTGTAAAATAAGCATTTAAGTGAAATTTTGAATTGTGGGGCTGAGAAACCATTTCACGGTGCTGGTGACTACAGCAAGGACTCGTGCTTAGCTCTCGCAGTTAGTGATATCCTCATCTTGTTTCGACAGAGCTACAGCTCTGTTCTATAGGTATCTGTAACTACAGTAATTTTGGTACAGATTCTGTAATCTAAGTTCTGCTGTAGTTTTAGACCAAAAGTTAAAAGCAATGAAATTCTAAGAGTCTCAGAGCTTGCGCTTGGATCTATATTTAAATAATGGGAGATCAATTCCCCCCCTCGCCTGAGGATCAGTCATTAACCTTCTCGGCATTCGCGGCACGGCTAACGGACACCACGCTAACGGGCAGGTAGTTTTTGCATTAAAGGTTAATCACTTCATTTAAAACAAAAAAAAAGGGTGATGGGGGGGCAGAATGGAGAGGGGACACAGAGAGAGATGGATCTATTGGACTGTTCACTGCACCTCTCAAAGCAGAGGTGAAATCACTGGGAAAAATCTTTGGTTAATCACCAGAAGGAATGAAGCAGGAGGGAACCTTGCATTATTAATGAAAATCTAGGTAATTAGGTAAGTAATAGCCTCATTCTGTTGCATTATACAGTGAAAGTTGCTTATCATACTTCCTGGTGGACCACATTTCCAGCCAAATTAAAGCAACTTTCCCTATTATGAACAGGCTTGTTTTGTGCTTGTGGGAGTTGCAGAGTTCTTCCATGACTGTTATTAAAACTGAAAGGAAATGGTTTATTTCATCTTGCAACTTTTTAAGGTTCTGCCTGATTGTGAATGTTTTTTTCTTACACATATTCTACATCAAAAACATGAGAGACAGAAGCTTCATTGTAGCTCTATATTGAAAATATTCACTAGTGTATCAAAATATTAATCCAAGACCCACTTCTGAGTGAAGCCAAGCAGCATGGATTTGATCCCAAGCATCCCTGATCCTAAGGTAAATCCCTAACCTTGACCCTACTGTGAACAGGAAAAAAATACACTGAAGAACTTCAGTCAAGCCCAGAACATTGCATTAAGAAGTCTGCTACAATCAGAGTTTTCTGATAAATAATATTTTGCATGAGGCTGTTGGAAAAAGCTGTAGAAATTCAAGCAATGGACTCTCTCCCTGCGAATACATATATTTAATACATATATTTAATTCAGAAAGCTGCTAAAAGGATACACCAGAAATGTGATGTAAACTCAGAGTAAGAACTGCAAATCGCATTACAATACATTAATGGCTTCACAACGTTACAGACTCCTCGACATACTATTATGAACTTAAATGTAGATTTCCAGGAATCTTTTCCACTTAGTGGGCTTTGATTTCCTGTATCGGCACTGAGAATGTCAAGGTTCAATTCAGCAACTTAAGGGAAGCGCTTGCCTTCCTCTCCTGCACACCAGTCTGCACCAAGCAGAAGCTTCTGTTCCTGCTTCTGTGCAGTCGATCCCATGGGATAATCGGAGCTTATCCCAAGGGCCGAAGCTCAGCCAAGCTGCAGGGAGGTAGATTTGATATCAGCCGCCCCACTGCAACACTGCACGTGGCTAAACACCCATTAAGCTCTGGATCCAGTTAAGCCTTATTCGCATGGTGCTTCATCCAGACTTGCATGTCCTCCTAGGTTAGATGCCTTCAAATATTAAAAAAAAAAAAGTGACAAGCACACACAAAGAGGAAATACTTGATGCCCTGTGGGAAAAAACACAGAACGTGCCAAAACAGCATGTAAAGTGCACTTAAAGCCACTGGTCCTTACGTACAGCATTTTACGTAGCACTCATTGATATTTTTTTTTGCTCAGAGCAGACGAAGAAATGGAATATTAAAGCTATCTGATGTCAAGACTTGGTCTGCTGGCAGAATTTATAGCATGCCAGCAAGCTCATACAGATTAATGCCCATTTTTTAGTATGCCTTGTTTTATTCAAGTTCACGTCTTTTACGAAGCGCAGCTTTATGGCATTCCAGTGAAATCCAGCATTCTTCTTACATTTGATGAATTTGATCACAACATTTAGTACAAAAGTAACAAGAAATATCTGCATATTTGAAAAAAAACTTGGCTAGTATATTCAAAGAACATAGCAAAGGAAGAACAATTTGCACCACTAAGTTCAACCCACCACAACCACAGAAAAGTGCCATCGATGTTTAAACCAGAAGTCTATAAAACATCTAGTCCACGTGTCTCCATATACACTGCAGTCAACTTCAAACAGTCAGTGACAAAGTTAAATGTTTAAAAAACTTACAGCTAGAGTAAGAGACACTAGTACAGATCGTAACACGTCATGGAGAGACAGAACAGATGACGGGTGTTGTCATGTGTTATGTTAGACACCCAGATGATTTTAGAAAATGAATTATCCTGAATGTTATAGAAGAAAGCCAAAAATCTCTACTTCCTGTGACGAAGAACACTCTTTCCAGTCCGCAAATCTAATAATCTGACTAACCCAAGCACAAGATAGATCCCCCAAACCTTCAGGACAGACACCAGCACATCTTTAGACCTTTAGCAATGACCCAACTTTGCTATGTTGAGGAAGACAAAAGTCCATTAAAAGCTGTAGCATCATCTAGGTGCCAAGTTACAAGCTCCCTTGGATATAATAGCAAACACAGAGACTGCAGATACATAATCCCTCCACACCGAGATGCTGCTCCAAGACTTCTCTCACTTGTGGTTTAAACCCTCTCCTCAATTTTCAGACTAAAATTCTTTAGGACAAAAGTATATCCAAGCCATTTGATACCAAGTTATCATTCATCATGAAATCAGAGGCTGAACTTCCCCTTGCCTTGTCATTTATTTATGGATGGGTGGGAGGAGACGGAGCAAACGGAGCGAAGGGCCACCACGTCACCTCTTGCCATTGCCTGGCACAGCACTTGGCGCAGAGCTCCTCAGAGCACTTTAGAGGCAATCCTGGCAATTGTTTCTCCCCATGTAATGGGTGTACCGAGGCACAGCTTCAGCCATCTACCTGAGTAACGCCGGTCCAACTGGTTGTCTAACGGTGCCTCATGACACACTTTCATTTTTTCTCTTTTAAGGTGTTACAGGCTCATAGCAACTTCCCAGCACACTATAGTATTTTCAGGTCTAGCACTCTGCCTTCACACCTGATACCTGTTTTCCCGTTCCTAAGCTAAATGCGTAACATTCAAAAACAAGAGACCACGTCCTAAACTCTTTTGTAATCAACACCCACGTGAATTGGAGCTTTTTCCTTTACATTTTCTCCTCAAAGTTCAAGGCACATTTCATGCACTGTTGAAAAAGCAGTTTTGCTTTTTCTACCTATCTGCTTCAAACTCTATAAAACTGACAAAAGTTCCATCAACCTAAATCACCTCTCTTTGCACTGTTTTAATGCCAAGCTTAATACAGACTCCCGAACCAACAAAAGGAGCACAAATAGTAAGTTCTCTGTTGCCCCAGTATGTGCTATGGCCCTTCCAAGCACTGCAGACACCTGCTTCAAAAAAAGTAGAAGTCACAAAAGGGCCCTCAGAGAGCCTGCAGACAGACAGTGTCTAGCACTGGTGCAGCCACATGATTAACAGGTGTCATCGCTCAGGGGATCTGGAGCATCACGGGTGGTAACACCCCAAACTGTTTGTATTTAAACAAGTTCCCTCTTTCCACTTCATTTAGGCGCAGGTCACTCACCTGCCCCAGAAATGGTCTTTAAGTGAAAACGCAGGGTTTTATCATTTCTCCGCTACTCGATTGCAGTACAGTTGGACAATTAAATATTTAGTGGAGAAGTCCTCAATATTTAATCAGGGACAAATAGCATTCTTTAGCACTCTCCCTGAATTTGGGAGCAGCTTTTACCACTGTAACTGTACCTGAACATTTAACGTGATGAAGTTCTAAAGTACTTTTATTTTCTAGAAGTTTGTTGATAATCATTTCTGTGAAATGATGTTTTGTGAGCAATTCTTGCAAATGGCAGTCTTATTACTGTACCCAAGAAATGGATTATATTTCTGAATCAAGAATAAAGAAAACACATTTTAATAGTCAAGCTTAAACACAGGAATTGTAAAACAAAATATTAAAAATGTAATTTTACCTGTAATAGCACATCTATAGCAAACGGTAATATTAGTAATAACAGTTTCCACTGTACAAAGCCTACACATTACTTATTGAAGCTTTTACTGTTACAATTTTTTGTATAAAAGCAAACAGCTTCCAAAAATTACAATTATACAACTACCACAAGCAATCAGGAATCCATCACATTTCCACCCTAAATTAGAGGATATAAAGCCATTTCAGGGCTGCTCTACCACCCCAAAACTAATTTTTGAAGATACGCTCCAGAATCTCCACTGTCTTCAATTAAAAAAAAATAAATACATAAAACAAACCCATCTCAAGAAAGGTAAAATTTCTAGAGATAGCATTTTCCTAAATTTAGGGCAATAAACATACACATTGAAACAAAAATTTTTAAAAAGCCATTTTATCTAGTACTAAGCTGCAAATACAATTATTTTTTCCATATACATTTTAATAAATCAAGGAGGCCTGTATGAAAAAGATGGGCCAGACAAGCTTGCAACTAACAAATTCTGGGATTTTTTGTTTTGCAGATTTTGTAGCTGGAAATGTTCAAGAGTATTCACACTTGGGGCTTCACGCCAGTGGCTATTCCTGCTTGCTCCTTCCTATATGAGCCCAGGGTTCCCTTGCTGAAAGAACGAAGAGCGGGTGCGACTGCAGCAGCACCTAGTGAACATCAGCAATTCCCCCTGGCCAGCAGTTCCGACGAGAATAAATCTAAAATAACAATTTATTAAAAAAAAAAAAAAAAAAACCACAGCTTAAACCCAAGCAGGTGAAACTGGATGCACATGAGAAGAAACGCAACTCTGAGCCATGTGCCCTAGCCTGACACAGGTGTGAGATAAAATACCCAAGTCGGAGCACTCAGTCCATCCAGCCTCTGTCACTGTTTCATAAGCAAAGCACTGGTTACACATGAAGTAGAAAACGTCCGCAGAATTATAGCTTACTGATTTTGAATAAAAACAGAAATGATTGCCTTACAAACCAATATGTGGTTTATATTTGATTAACCTTTTTTTTTCCCCCCTTCCTGCTCTTAACATGCTGAAACTACAGAAAGAAAAACATTGATTTTAATAAGTTTTAACATTTACACAGGGATTTCTGGCTTCTGCCTAAAAGTACCTGCCTTAGTGGATTTGAAGTCCAGACTTTTATATTGCTGAATGGCTCTCAATTTCTTCTATATAATTGCAAAATATTATTTAATCTCCATAGATTCCTACATCATACTTATCATACAGCCACTGCTGCTTTTATTGAAGAAGGCAAGGCCAAACAAATATTCCCAAAAGTTGGTGGAGCAGTTTCCAATAATCCTGAGCTCCTCAAGGGAGCTATTCTAGGAGTAACTCATTAAAAAGTTCTGTCTCCGACACAGACAAGCTTTTTATAGAAGAATCTCAGATTCCCAAGTTCAAAATCATACATACTTCTAAAAATCTTTTTACTACCTTGGAGCTCCCTCTAAACAATATGATAACTTGCTTTAAAAAATCGGCTAAGAATCCAGGTACCATTTATTTCATTTCAGATGTTTAAAGCTATTTTCCACTTGGTTTTAACCAGAATAATATTACCTATACCTACAATGTAGCATGCAGCTCTTGTTGCCAAGTAATTGTACATGCAATTGCTTCTGCAGAGCTGAAATTTCTTTCCTGTAAATACATTATACATTATTTAATAGTATATATCGATATCAAAGTACCTATATATAGCATCCTTATAAATATATTATTAACTCAACTGCTTTAGAAGTTCTGGCTTCAGTTCATTCTCATCTCTACAGTTGCTGCCACTTTACTGTTTAGCGGTCAAACTCTTGAGCTCTTGCAAAGAGCAACTAGAAAGGAAAAGCCGGGGCGGGGGGGGGGAGCAGAAAACATCAGGAGACAAACACTTGACTTGGTCAACTTATTTCTATAGAATGTCAATAAACCTCTGTGTAAGAACAAGAATTTACAAGATCAGATCTTTAACTTGCAAATTTTAGCTCTTTATAAAGTAGAGTCATACACTGGTTCCTTAGAATCCTGCCACAAGCTGTTTTGCATGCGACGCAGTAATAAAGCAGGGCAAATGAGGGCAAGATAAACCAAACGCAGTAATGAGTTGTATTTACTAAACACAGTATTCAAATTCAGTCCTGTATAATGTTATCCTAACTCATTTGTTTTAGTTTCTTCAAATATTTATTTTTTAATGGAATAATCACTTAGAAATTGTGGAGTATATCCAGGTATATATTTATAGATACTAAACGTGCATGAAAACAAATATTTGCCCTAGCTTTCCATTTATGTCCAAGGGCAAGAGCTCAGGACGGGGCTCTACATGATTTGTGCACTTGTCAACTCAGCACAAAGAACAGCCAAACTCCCTCAGAGAGCACCAATGCTCAACATCAGCTACTTAGGACACTGGTAGAAAACTCAACACAAAAGGCAATTATTTTTCCAGAAATTACTGGGTATTGAGACATTTTTAAAAAGCTAAATGAGTTACAGACTCTCTGATGAACATTACGCACTGAAAGTAGTCTCCTGCGCAGGATCCTTATCTCTTCAGTACCAGAGCAATCCTAACTTCACTGAAATTGCTCCAAATATATTCTACAGATCAGATGGAGTTTTTCCCTTTTTCAAATCCGAAAAACAGAAATATTTCACTGTTATTGAAACAGAACTGCAGAGTTACTCTGATAAGCAAAAAATACAGCACAGTCAAAAAATGTATCTCTGACTTCCTTACTTGCCCACAGTGTGATGCTTGCTAAATATTTTTCAAGGTTATTCAGATGAAACACCTTCCTAATGTAAAATATTTTTCTCATAGTAACAGTAATCCTGAGCAACCTAACTGGGGCAATCTCGCAGGACACAGGACAGTACCACAGCTGAGGACCCGCTGATAGCAAATGGGGGAAAAAAAAAATGTTGCAAGTCCAGCCTTGTTTTCCTTTGACTTGCTAATGGTTATCCCTGCAATTTCACCTGACTAGGGAAAATATCTGTTATCACTTACAAAAGATATTTAACTTTAAAATAATTACAAATGTCTGAACTTTGTTCCGTTTTCAAAAGTGGGTATTTTAAAGAGATTTGCCTTATTTAGCAGTGAGCAGAAATATTTCGGCTCTTCACCCTAACAGTACTTTGTCATTCATTCAGGTCACCCAAATGTTGCCCAACATTCACAGGAGCTAACTCTGAAAGCCACAGAGACACCGCAGTCACATGAAAATACCAATACACAAGTGGGAGAAGGCAAGTCCCGATGCTCTACAGTGCTAATGTACAGAGTTCAATGCAAGGGCATTTATTTAAGAGTATTCAGCGCTGCAAGGCACTCGCCTGCTTCCGAGCTCCGGGGTGCAGCATCCACGGCATGGTTTGGGCCGCAGGGTTTTCTTACCGTCAAGAGGAAAAACAACATTCCACCAAACTTCAGAACAAGACCTTAAAGGTCCTGTTGGCTCTTACTTCTTATTATTCTGTAGAGGTTTCAAAGGTCTTTGCAAACATATAAGAATACAGATAACAGGCTTTCATTTTTTTTAATCTGCATTAGCATTTATATCTCCATCTGAGACATCTGCCAAGGTGTCTGATTTCCCATTTCCAAGTACTTCCATGTCAGTTATCTGACTTCACATCAAATGTCGTATATCAGATCCCTAAAAAACTCAAGTTGAACACAGAATAAAAAGAGGAAGCAAACACTTCTGTGCTGCAAGTGTAAAATTACTACCCACGCTGCAAACCCGTAACAGTTGTCTCGGCTCTGGGCCTCGCAGGCTCCTAGCCCTGTGCTCAATCCTTTTAAACTGCATTAACTCAGTTTTGAACAAGACGAGACTGCCTTCGAGTGCTGCAAAATTGAATCAATCACTGATTGACTAGTAAGAGGGTCATGATTTATAGCATGCCCGAACTGACCTGAAGTAAGTGACAGATCTGACTGGAACAGAGGGCCAGCGAATCCAAAGATTAAGCTTTGTTTCAATAAAAACAACCGACCAGATACTTTCCACAAGCAAGCAGATACTTCAAAAGCTAAGGCTAAACTCTATGAATTACTCAAGTAAAAATAATATCAAACCAGTACAATAGCAGGAAACACACATTCCATAAAATTCTTCCAAGGTATATTGATTTTCAGATTTTAGATTGCTCTGTTACCAGAGGAATAAGAAAGTATCCAAACCACAGTTTATTTCCAGGCAGTGCTTCTGTACAGTGGGAGATTTATTTGAAGGCAAATGCCAGACCACTGCTCTTCTTATTCCCATTCAAGGCAACAGGAAGCCTGTCACCTACTTCAGGGTGACATTTTCCCCATCTATCCATCCTGCATTTCCTTTTCCTGAACACAGGAAAAGGAGGAAAGAGGAGAGAAAGGGGCACAGGGATTAAGGATGGAGAAGTCGTCACCCCAAACGGTGAAAAATTTTCACTGTGGCTGTACTTCATAAACATTTGTCTTACATAAGCTTTATTACTATCATTAGTCATTTAATTAAGAACATCTATGTATTTCAATAGTCTTGGAGATGAGTATAATAATCTCAAAGATAAACTGGATAGTTGGAGTCGGTCACTCCAAGCCAGTTAGCTGTGCCATGGGCTCTATCAAGAGCCAGCATCAAGCTATGAAAATATTAGGTATTTTTATCTAGCACCCTAGTTACTATATGGGATAATACAGTAGAGGAGACATTTCATACTGAATTAGTCAACAAGTCACCGAAGAGATGGAGGGTGGTTTTTACCCTTCACTGAGGCAAGCAGTGATTAAGAAATCAATTAAGTTATATACATTTGCATCTCCAAAGAAATAAAGCAATGCCTATTTTAATTAAGCTGCCTGATCACACTAACACCCGGATAAGAACAGAATAAACTAGACTTTGGTTACAAGGGTAATCTTGTCTACATCTCTTGTGTGACTTCAAAAGAGAGTGACTATAAAAACTAACACAGTTATGAAAATTCATACGTAACACCATAGGAATATAAGGAAGACAAGAAGAGGGAATACTTGACCATCACCATGCCAGGAAAGGCTGCAGCACATTATGGAGATAACAGGACGGGAAACCTTTTCACTTTCACCTGTTAAATGTAGAAGTAAACGAAGGTTCTCTCCCATTTCTTCACCTGTGACTTTATAACTCTGCTGCGTATCCTGGATTTTGCAAACAAATGACTACTTGCATTTTACCTTGACTGTTTTGAGTTAGGCATGGCTTAAGAGTTACTCGGATAAAAACATTTCTCCTTCAAAAGTGTGTCAGATCTATACAGCAAGTCAGTGGGGGCCTGGTAACAAGGGGGTTTTCCAGGGCAAGCTGGAAATCGCGGATGCCCGCGGGTTTTTCAGGGCATCCAAAGGGCAAGAGCTGCCCAGGACAACTGTTCACAATCTAGGCATCCCCATGAGCAAGAACCCAGTGGCAACCAGGGAGGATCTCCCTTATATGGAACAAAATATTAGCGAGAACATTTGAACTCCAAGAGTCCTCAGGAATTTATTGTACACTCGCTGAAAATCATCAACCGTGAGTTCCCAAAAAGCAAACAGGACTTTTTCTTGCAACCTCTTCTGCAGTTCTCTCTCATGCTACTTCCCGCTGGAAACCCCACTTCACTAAGTGAGGCATAAAGCCCTCATCCTCCCCATCCAACTACCTTCCCAAATGCAGCTGCAGCTACCGCGCATCCGTTGAGCACAACAGGGTGACTGAGGAGACCGAGGTTGTCTTTTAGTCCCAAGTAGATGGCTAGTCATCCACATTTTCTATTATGAAACTATAGCCAAATGTTATCCGAATTCTATTGTTTCCCAATTTATGACCCTCTCTCTCTTTCTCTCTCTCTCTCCACCCTCTCTACGCATGGTTTTCTCCCAGAAATATGCAAGCTCTTACAGCTTAGCCTTGCCTTTTTAAACCTAAATACAATATATTATACTTGGGATATTGCTGAAATGCAAAGAAAATATTCAACATTTTCTTTCAAGATAAAGCCAGTTAAATTTAAATATTTCATTCTCTCCATAAAGTGGTTGCTATGAGGTAGAAACAAGGAATTGCTAAATTTTCACATTTTTGCCCAAGGTCTAGCAATCTATCTTAATTCAAGGTTTCTTAATAACAGCTGGTTTTAAGAATTAAGACATGTATAGTACTGCTGCTGCTTAGAAATGGTCTTCCACATGAGGAAAAAATTGAAATTACATAAATCCCATACTTCTTAAAAAGCCTTTTATAAGCTAATTTTTCTTAGTCATAGCCATAACTGACAGCATTTTGTAAGTTCCTCATCACCCACTCCCAGCTTTATGCAAGAATACAAAAAAATATATATTTTAATTCACATATATTGAAAAATCACGGTCTATATTTTCTATGAACTTTAATATGGCACTCATGCTGTAAGAAATACTTTCTGCTTTCGTCTTCTTCATTTTCCTTTGCCAGACTTTCAAGCACCACTGCACTGATCCCAGTGCAAAGATCCTTAGCTGCAATAACACACAAAGCTCCACAGAGCTCAACTTTAAGCTAATATGGACTTGGAGTAAAGATTTCAGACGCAGCTCCCAGCCTTCCAAGAACTCAAAACAGCCTCTTCTGTTGTTTCACAATCTGCTTTTCCGACTCAACATTGATTATACAGAGAAACCTAATTTACAGTTATTTATTGCAAAAGGAGATGCCATGTTACCACAGAGTGTACAGAATTACACCACATATACGATTCTCCACTGAAGAGCATGTGCAGAAACTTCTCAAAACTTCCGACAGAGGTTAGAGACAACTGGGAGGAAGAAAACAAAAGAGAATCCCCAATATCATTCTTTACCGCTCTAGTAGCCCAGTACTTTTCTTTTTCCCTTGAATCCCTGAACATAAACAACCTCTTTTAGTACTCCTCTGTGATTTAAAAAAAAAAAAATAAAAGAAAATGGAAAGTGAACATATTAATGCAATTTAATATGAGTGATCATACACTGAAGAACTGGCAACACAGATTAACATATGATATCAGATATTGGGAAATAAAAAAAAAAAGGAAATAAAAGGAAAAAAAAAGAGAGAAAAAAATGAGAAGATGGTCAAATTTAGAGCACCTTAAATAATGCTGTCACAACAAAAATAAAAAACTCACAATGAACTACTGAGACCTACTGTGGCACTCAGTGCTTAAACCCAGAAGGAGTTTTTCATTTATTAACACCCTATCCTTATTCAGTGGCATACTAATGAAGTTAATCTGAAGGCTAAATTTCAATTATGAATCACAGACCTGCATCTCTGCTCCCTGATTGCTCGGGAAACCTGAATTCAGCATTCTTCTATATAAGACAGTGGCCAACCACACATAAAAAGTTCCTGAGATATCAAAAATATTCAGTGCAGGAGGTGAAACCTGACAACCACCTGTTTTCACGTTCATTCAATAACTCCAAGGCAAAGTAATGATTTCTAATAACTTGACAGACTGCTTGCTCACTCAAAATATGCTACACAGGTTTCAACAATAAAAGGAAAAGCAAACATTTAAATCTCTCCGGCTTGCAGCCAAGACAAACTCCTCAGCCACTGTGAAAAAGGCTTTCCATTTGCTAAAACCATTTAGGAGAAAATGCTTTCCTTTTGAGGATCTACCATGCATTTGTCCTGGAATAAAAACTGAAAGCACTACCAAAGGAAAGATAACTGCGGATGAGGGTATCACTTGACAATTCATATGCCTAACTCCAGGCAGAAATGGGTTATTTCCTGATGTGACAGTGCAGCTCCAAAAAGGAGCTCAAGCAGCAGCACAAAGAATGTGCAATATGAGCAACAACAGCAACAACTGGGATCATTTGATCTGAATTGTTTCTGAAACAGAAGAGTGATGGATGCTCACCTGAGCACCAAGCCACGTTGCTATCGCACCTCAAAAACAGGTATGAAGGAAACATTTCATCTACTCTTTAATGAGAGAGAAGGAAAAAAAAAGAGAGAGGGAAAATGAACAAACATTCATTTTAAGCTGGGGGAACAAGGCATTCCTGATGGGAACTAAGGGAGCAAAGGAAAAATACAACACCGAAAAAGATTTTTCAAATGATCAAAACCTGGGGTCTAATCACAGAAAACGCCCAGATGCTTCTCTCAGAAGAGTTTTCACCATATCCTGTGTACAATTTCTGGAAAGTTCAATAACTCTAAGGGCAATTCCTTCCTTTCTCTTGGAGAAGGAAAGGCAGGCATCAAACCATAGTACCTCACCATCTCTCGGCATGAAGCGCTCTAGTGCCAAACCAAGGAGACCACAGTGACAAACTCCTCCTTCACAAAGACCTACTGCGGCACTCGGTGCTTAAACCCAGAAGGATTGTTTTTCATTTATTAACATCCTGCCCTTATTCTACGGCATACTAATGAAGGTAAACTAAAGGCTATCAGCATTGCTTGGACTCTGGGAGATAAGGAAAAGGAAGACAAACGCATATTCCCTCTTCTTTGCTGTAGCCATTGGAAAACTCATGTTTTCTCTTATTACAATTTGTAATTTTTCAGGATTTGGGCACAAAGCGTTACATTTTCCCCCTCCAGCCTCAGTACATGGGCAGTCATTCTCACTGCCTTTCAGCTTCAGGTACACAGCACCCAGAGAGAAGCTGCCCGTATCTAGATGACCTTCTGATTTTTTTTAATCAGCATTTTTTTTTTTCAAATCTAGAAATAAAACCTCAAAATTAAGAGAAAAAAATATAAATTTTTCTAGATTGCCAAGATTTTCATAACCTTGCCTGATCTGGCAATATGGACTCCCTTTTACATCCTTTCAAAGCTCTCCACCTTCCCACTGTCAAGCCCCAAAACGAGCATCTCACTTGTGTGACTGCTTGCATGCCACTCAGCTGCATTAGTCCTTGAAGAAGCTGTTTTCCAACAACATGCTCAGATTTGTTAAGCTTAGCAACAGCTACATATGCACATGCTTAGCAATATGCTTTGCGGAAGACTGGCAGTCGGCTTTCAAAAGTTTTGCAGAAATTCATCTTAGTTGACTAGTAGCATTAAGCCACAAATGAGACAGAAAAAAAGCTACCAATAACAATGGCCCAGTAAAAAAATATTAGCCATCTTCTGGGTAAATTGTTCAATGCTAAAACTTATTATCTACAAAAGCACCTTTTGAATCACTTTTGTTTTGCCCTCTGGAATACCTTAACGTTTCTACTGGTAATACAATTTCTGGCTTGCAATACTGCCCTTGTCTACAAGACTGCAAGAAAAGGGATGGGAAAAGATGAAAGCAGGGAAACATTGAACTATGGTTATTATTAAATCTTTAAGTTACAGGCTTAATTCCACCAAAACATTTTTCTCTCTGTTGTACTGTTTATATGAAGCTGACTTTTTCTAGAAAGAAAATCTAATTGTTGCACCAATTATCTGCATCTGCGATGACTGAACTTCTCCTACAAGGGATCTGCTAAGCAGCCCGTCCCCAGCCAGGGACTGTAATTAGGGTGCAAACTGCCACACAATCCCCTTGCCAGGCTGATGAAGGAGACCTCTTACAAGGTGATCCAGAAGGCAGTGCTGAGACCATTAATCTTTTACCTGGTGAGGAGCATACAAAAAGCTCTGCCACCGAGCGTTACATTCGAAAAATATCTTAACAAAACTAATACCCAGGAAAGTAATAAAGTTTTAATTAAAACGTCAGACATTAGTTATTCTATTACTTTAAAAACTTAAGGTAGGCTCACATCAAAAAAAAGATATTCTGATTTTAGACAGGACGTGACATTGAGGTTTCTGCTAC
>VZSV01000117.1:2464955-2535553 GCA_013398735.1 Nothocercus julius
CGGTCCCAACGGCCGCTAGTGACGGTCCCAAGGGCCGCGCGGCGCCCGCGCTGAGGCGAGGCGAGGCGAGCTGAGGAGAGGAGCTGCGCGGCTTCGCTCGCCGGCCTCTGGCCCTTCTCGCTGCGCTCGCGGTTCGGGAGGCTTCCCGGGGAGCGCCCGTGCGCTCTGTTAAAAACTTTGCTCGAGGAACACTAGTCCCCTCGCTGCCTTATCTTACGTGTTTGTGGATTTAATTAATGTGCGAGATCTCCGAGCTGGCTGAAGTTCTCCGTGGAGAAGGGAGCGTTCGCTGACTGCAGGAAAGGGAGGAAAGGTGCAGACAGCAGCTAACGTTCCTTAAATTCACAGTGATCTATTCCTCTTATTTTATCAGCAGTTAACGGTTCTGAAACATGAAAAGGCATTATCAACGGAACTAGCTTCTTTTTCCTGTTGCTCAGTACATTAAGAGGTTATTTGGGGAAAAAAAAGAAAAAGCATACCTGACTGAACAGGTACTAAGTGGCAGCGCACACTCCACCACTTCACATAGTACTTATTTCTGCATTCTTATGGAATAGTCACTGTTATGCTATGTAGCTGCAACTGATCTCTAACTGATTATGACCATGGCTATGATAAATAACGCCACTGGTGTGGAACTGGTATAAACAAATAGCAGCCAGGCCCTGTAAGCCGAATACATAACCTCTGTGATAGCACTACACCCCAGGAATAACCTACTGCGGCTCCAAAAATTCTCTCACCAGGCATGTTTTCCATTCAACAAGAACAATATGCGTACTGTATTGTTAGAAATAGCAAAATTTTAAACACCAGAAAGCACTGGTGCAATGGTTATTCATATTATCATAGCATCTACAGATAGTCCATGAAACCAGAACTGAATTGTGCTGCATGGTGTGTACAACGCTGAGTAAATGAGTGTTCTTGCCTCAGAAAACTAGAGTCTTACCCGGGAAAGAACCAGCAGAGTAGAGATGAAGAGATGAGAGCAGAGAGATATGCTGATATTTAGCACAGGGGGTACAGTCAGTACCAGAGGTTGAAACATAGGTTTCCTGTCCCCAGCTCCACTGAGGAGGGTGTTTTCTCTCATGAATTAGACACCTTCCTGAAAGCTGAGCTCAAAATGAAGCTCCACCGGAGAATAAACTAGAGCTGGGCAGGAATGTGCCAAAACAATTTCTGTAAGACAGGTTGCATTTGTCAAAATGAAAATATTTCACCCAAAACTCATGGTTTTAAAAAGTGGGGTTTTTTGTTTTTTTCGTTTTTTGTTTTTTGTTGTTTTTTTTTTTTTAAAAAAAGGTTTCTCAGGCTAGAAAAACCTTACCCACAAATAGTGAGCAGTGTGTGCCAGAGGGCACTCACCCGGACTGCGTGCTGAGCTCCAGGTACAAATGTCTTCTGTCTTCTTCTTTTTGCACTGGAAAGTTTTGAAAAGTCTCTCTTTTTTTTTTTCCTCTGACATAGATGGGAAGCAACTCTCCAAACGTCGAGAGTTTTTTGTCCGTGACACCTCCATTTTTTCCCGTACTGGCCCTAGAACGTAGGCAGTGACAGTACATTTACCTTGTCCCAGCTTTCGTGGGGTCATCTGCCAAGAATAACTGTATTTTGCACCGTGCAGGTTGATCCTGAGTTGAAGCAGCTGGGAAACTGCACGGCTGCCACTCTGAGCCCAGACTGGCAGTGCCCACTTTGTGTTAACGCAGTTGACCTGTCTGGAGAGTGAAGCTTGAAGGTCCCACTGCAAACCCAGTAATACCACTAATTAAAAGAGGAGGCAGCAAAAGAGGGGGGAAAAAAAAAAAAGAGGACCTGCAGGCTGAGTTCCAGCTTGCTTCAGAGCACATGTTTTGGCTTAGATTCTCTTCCTCAAGAGCTGGGTTTTCTTCAAAACCTCTATAGAGGAATATATGTACCTAAAAGTTATGTAGGAAACAAGCGTGGAGGAAGTATGTACAAAATACACAGAAAATACACAAAATTACACTGCCCTGCCTCATTTAAGCACAAAAGCTGAAGTGCAAGTACAAAATGCAGAGATGGGAAAATAAAAACACAAGTGTAGCATGTGAAGGACTTGGAGCTCCAGGCAGCCTGTTGTGGATTTTTCAGCCCAGGCCTCTTGTTTCTTGTTGTTACTCCTATTCCTGATCCTCTTGTTACACAGATCTTGCCTTCTTTGTGTGGGGCTCAAGGAAAGAAAACAGTACCTAAGTACTGTGAGCACTGGAAACATAAAGCCAATTCTTGCTTATGGATGACTGGCTCAGACTAAGAAGGGAATAACAAAGCCACTTGAATGACAGCTTGGATCAAGTTCATAATGACCTGGTTTGTACAGGCCAGGTGTTATGTAGATTGGAGCTTGTTATTGTGCAGGATTTTGGCAAGCCTTGCAATGCAACAGCCAGTTCCAGCAGAGCTGGGCATAAAGCCACATGCGAACGGCAGGTCTTTCTTCAGCAAGATGGGCAAAGGAGCCGTCTTTTGCTGTACTCTCCACCTTGGGAATGTGAATGAATCTGCCTGCAAAGCAGCTGGAATAGTGCTTAGAAGGGAAGAGAAAACAGTTTTAAAGATGGGTTTCCGTCTTTTAAAGAAGCAGCTTACTAAAACCACATCTCTAATTTTATTAGCTTTTTCTTAGAGAAGAGAAATTCAGAGCAAAGCTGTGCAAGAAACAAGCCTGCTGTAAAAGCGTTAATTGAAAGTGATCAAACTATGTTACAAAACGTCCTTATCACTATATTCCTCGTTTGTTAGAAAGTCCTTCCTAACACTATGTGGCTATTCTGTATTATCTAAAAGTGGTTACTTGAATAGCACGGATAAAAAGCTATCAAAATTAGGACTTCTCTCTTTTTTTCTTGCCTTTTGCTATTAGTATGGACGTAATATGGTTTGTCACTGAAGCTACTTGGTCCTAAACTTCATTCCTTCTTCAGATGGCCATTTAAAAATAAAAGGATAGCAAAACACAAACAAAAAAATAGAGTTCTGGATGCAAATTTATAATAATAATTAATCTTTTGTGTTGAACTCTCAGGATATCTGAACACTTTTCACTGATACCAAGCATTTGTTCATATGCCCACAGTTAACAAAAGGGACTGTACAAATCAGATGAAGTTAGATTAATGAATCACGTCACTAGTTTTTGTCACAGTAACGCTTTCCAAATCTAGTGGTAGTGGTGTTTGTACACTCTACCATAAAAGCTTATCCAGCTCACAAAAACAGCACGGAAGAGATTCTGTACTATATAATCTCTACCAGGATATTATACCTGCAAATAAATGACAGCTTTTTCCATATATGCAGTGTCACATTTTTTACTGTAGCAGTACGAACTTTCTTATTGATGTCAATGGCACCTTAGAAAAGAAGAAAAAAGCCAGGCAGATAATGCCTTCCACAATGGATTTGCAGACTTAGGGCACAGCTTTAAATACGTGATACATACAGGACAGGCACAAAGTAGGTGTGGTTATTTGGGCTTTAATGCCTCATGGAAAGGTGGATTATGATGAGTCCCTTGAACTTCTCGTTGTTCCAAAACTTACACTGAGGTTTAGAAGTTATTTTTAATGGTCTATTATGAGCTAGGATCATAAGAATCTGGAAGGAAAAAAAAAAAAAAAAGGAATTATCCTCTCTCCTTAGGGGCAGTGCCTCAGAAATCAATGCTAATGAACAGACTGCAGCATAAGGAAGCTTGCATTTCCCCTGCTGCACCAATTCCCTGCGTTCACAAGGGACACCGCGAGTGCCATCATGTGTAATTAGAAAGAGGGAGGGGAAAAAAGGATATCATTCATTTAGGCTTTTTGTGGTGTCATTTCTTTGTGGCAGATTTAACAGCGATTAAACAGGCGTTCAGTTTAATAATATTCCTATTTAAGGACTAAATAATTTATTTTCAATTATGGAAAGAGTTATCAAGACAGCAGCCACAACTGATAGCAGTCCTGGTGTGAACGTGCCTGTAGACAACGACTTCTTTAGTAATACATGGAAAATGCATACAGGAAATATGCATTTGTATTCTTTAGGATATGAGAAATGCATATAGGCAGGATATTTCTTATTACTAATATTTTGGTTAAAGTGCACCTCTGTGAATAGTTATGGTCACTTTCACTGTTAAGGCACCCCACCACCCATTTAGCAAGTACAATACCTGAAATCCCAAAGTGCACCCTGCCTAAATGTGAAATAACTGCAGAACCAGGACTTGAAATCAATCCTCCCTGCGGCCCCGAGCCCACCTGGGCATGCAGAACTTAATCAGCAAACCAGTCAGCTCTAGTCACAAATCACGTGTCCCTTCCTATTTTTTTCCATGTGAGTTCTGCTCTGTACGTCCCACAAACGTTGGCAATTCCCAAATAACACGGGTCCCCTTTGCATGGCTTTAGCACACACCACAGTTCAGGGTTCAGGTAGCACAGGGTGGTTCTGCTGGCTACCTGGGGTAAATTGCAAGTCAGACTGTAAGTTTGGTAAAGATTTAACCCACATTGGCCCACGTAGTAGCTGCCTAACCACCTTATGGAGATTTTTGCTCATCCTTGCTGCTTCCCCATGAGTACAGATACCACAATGGATTACAAATGTTGCATATTACACCGCCATACCAGAGGGAGGAAAGACAGGGGTTAAAAAAAGAGCAAAGAACTTTTTTGATAATAGGTGTGAAAACAGAAAATTTTCTCCAGGACTAACAGATCTTGGCCGTTTTTCTCTTTGGGGCTTCTTCTGATGGGGTGAAGAAGGAAGGATATTTATCAATTACATAATTACCACAAGTTACTGCACAGACCAGATCTTCCTGAAAACAACCCATTATCTGGCTCGAGTCCCCCGCGTGCAAAACCATGATAGCCTCATGAGCAGTCACGGAAACGCGGTACTTGTATCGCGTGCAGGGGAGAGGCCTTTGTAGGTATCACAGCGTGCCCGTTAATGGGAAACGCGAGGAAGGTGCAGCGTAAAGCGATGTATCTGCCAGCTATCCAACAGCCACGACAGGGCAAGAGTCGCCCTGCCACGGGCGGTAAGAGCTTCGGGGGGGGGCACTTCCCAAGCTGTTAACCTTTCCTGACGGGAGTTTTGCTCTACAGCAAGAGAAGCCAAAGCTCCCGTCCCTGCACGACAGCTCCTGGCAGCAGCGCAGGCCCAGGAGGGAGGGCGACACACCTGTGAAGCAGCCAAGATTTTGGGTTCTGAGACAGTCCTTACTCACCAGCAAAGGTGATAATAACAGATAAGGAGGGCTCAGGCTAATGACTAATTGTTACATCTGAAGTCTATCAATGACTATGAAAAAGAAAAAAACCTAAAGTTTGGGAGATTTTCTTGTACTTTTGGTTTTGTCTTTTGCTCTTTTTCGGTGTTTCTGTTGCACTGGTATAATTAGGTGTTGAATACAAGGTAGTAGGGATTTGCTCGACACAATCGATAACGGAATTCTAATGCTAATGTTAAACTGACTTGCTGTTTTTAACATGCTTCCCACTTATTGCCAGCATCCTTAGTCAAGCCTGGGGGATCTGCAGATAGACACCACTGTCGGAGATTCCCCCCCAAAAAAGACTTTGTCTCAAGGACATCCAACCCTATCAAATACTTATGAGCACCCACTCAGGAGATTAAGTCTTGACGCCTATAACAAATCATCAAGCTGTAATCACACAGAAATTTTCACCTTGAAGTTGTACTTCAGGCCACTGTTGGTGCACACTGATTGTTCCGTGTCCCTACTAGATGGACTGTGGCTTACAAAAACCTGTTTTGCAGACAAAAATGTGTCAGACACGGACAGTACCTCCAATCACTGAGCATGTTAATGACCCTACCTCCAAATCTGTCAGTGGTGATAAGAAGTTTGGGGATATAGACAACTGCTTGCTGGTTTGACCTGTCACTTTCATAATAAGCAGTTTTCACTCAGTACTATACTGAACTTGATTTAGCTGTCTTTATCTTGTGAATGTTTTATACAGTCAATTGCTTTATTCATAAATATTACTAACATTATTTCATATTAAAAAATCTGCCATAATATGACATAATACCACACTGCAGTTTATTATTTAAATTAGCTGTTATTAAATACCCTGTCAACATGAAATAGAAGTGTTTAGACTATAGATGACAGCAATTTTAAAGACAAAATTTTAATGGAATGTAAAATTTCACAACAGAAATAGGAAGAAAGAAGGAGTAGAAATTCAACCAACAGCTTAATATTCCATCACATGTTTCAGAAGATGTGTGTGGTACTTGCACTAAAAGGCAGACAATGCCTTTTGCCTGAAGAATCAAAGATTGGAGGGTTGTTCTACTGATAGCTAAAACCTTTGCTTTGTAACAGTTCTCTCATCCTTTTAGGAATTTCCTCTTTGATGCCTGAATATCATAGCACTCTTCAGAATTTTTACACATCCTATATACCTCGACAAATTAGCAATGTCAGGGAGGATGTTCTATCTATCTGTACACAAAAAAAACAATAAATGCATTATTCACAATTTTACATTAACAAGCTTTTTTTTAAGTTTCTAAAACTGCCTTTTTCCAAATTTTTGAATAGCAAATATCATTAATTAAACTTAACCACTTCCCAGTAGTAGGGATTCAAGTATCATTCATATCTATATGGATAAAGGGGATATATTTAGAACAGAGTTAAATGAAACTCAAAGACCAGAAGACCAGATACGAAACAAGTTTGAAACATTTTTTGTTGCATTTTTTAAAGAGTTAAATATATATATATATATTCTTTTTGTCTCTTTATGCTTGATAGTGAATTTATCTGACAGGTCCAATCAAGTTAGGCTTTCGGGTTCATTTCTGCTGAAGGCACAGTTACTGCATAGGTTACTTTACTACTTAGGCTGTAATTCAAGAAAACCATACTACAACCCATGCACTTGTACTGGCAGTTTTCTATCAACATTTAGAAATTAGTTCTGTTTATCTATTCCTCCATTCTCCACCACGTATTTCTCCTGCTAAGCCCCCAAATCAGTACCATTTCACAAACCGGTAATCTGTGAAGCAAGTAATTGACACATTCTCACACTTTAATAATTCACAAAGCCATCACATGCAGAGCGCTCAGGAACATCAGCAGTCCAGGGAGTAACAGACTCAAACCTTTGCAAACACAGGGGATCTTGTGTGCCTCAGTATTACCAAGTGATTAAGGCAACAGTAAATAATTTTTAAAACGTTTTCCTCCCTCCAGAATCCTTATCTAGTTATTTCCTCCTTTGATCTGCGGTGATTTATTTTCCCGTGCTGGATGCAGGTATAATAGGCTCAAACAGTCTTCATGAACCATGGTCTTGCTAACTGCTACATTTCACGTTTGAATGACATTTCATGTCAAATTTATGTTTGAATGACATACCTATACTTTATTTATTTCTAAGAGGGGCTTTGTAATCCTAAAACCTACATATGAACCTATATATGATGTCTTCACCATAGCCTTTGTTTGCAGCACCATATCAAATGTATTTACTTAACTATTTTTTTTTCAGATGCCAAGAAACAACAGAACTATTTTAGGCAAAGACTCATGGCTTCCTAAGGATATAACTAACTACTGGCAGAACTCTCTGAATTTATTAGTCTGTGTTGAAGTGCTGTAGGATTAGTTATAATTAACTGTCATTGTGTCTTTTCCCCCAAACCATTCAGATTTGAAGGAAGAAAAAAAAAAAACCTAACAGCACCATGATTAAAACGTCTCTGCATTTTCTGTCCCAACTTCTTTAACTCAGAGAGCTCTCGAGTTCATCTTGATAGATATTTGGTATTTGTTCTTTGCTCTCCACAGAAAAATAATCTTTTAACAAAAACTGTAGAGTTTGTTATACAGTGCATTCAAGAAACTTAACACAAATATTCAACTTGAAATAAGTGTTTCTTTACTAAACTGTTTGTTGCAGTGTAATAGTTTTGAGGCTACCTATTGTTGATATATTCATTTATATTACTTCAAGGAGCCTGTTACAGCCTTTAGGCACACGTTCCAAAGTGATTAAAAAGGACATATGAATTCATCAGTGAGGCAGGATAGAGAATAGGATAGAACTGTGAAGCTCTGCAACATCATCTCGACAGTCACCAGAACTCCTATCTCCCACGTATCTTATAGGTAGCTTTGGAACACAATGCTGCTATTGAGAGCAGTTAATGTAAAGATATACTTAAATCATCCCACTGAGAAAGATCATTAACTGTGAACGTTGGTACAGACAAAAAGTTGTCACTTCTGCGTAGGTTGTCCCAAGCCCTTAATACTTAGAATTTTCTTCTGAATAGATGTTATTAATCTGGAGGAGAAAAGGATGGGGCAGCAAAAATGTGCAGTGTGAAAGTAAGCCAAATTTATCCTTTTCCACTACTTAAAGTATTTCAAAAATAATCTACTTCCATTTTAAAAAAAAATATGCTCTAACATTCCTAATTCAAAGGTCTTTGATTCTGGAGAATTAGGAAGGGAATGGGCACATAGAAGGGCAGGGCTTATGCACTATAGCATCCCCATTGCTACCACCAAGACCAGAATACTAGACAGACAGACTGCTGGTCTGAGCCAGCCAGGCATATTTTATATTGTTCTGTTAAAAATCAGGAAATGCAATCTCATACTGTTCTAAGTGAAAAAGATTTATACTTCTTTCAACGGTACAAACAGATGGGAGACTTTTCTCCTACTATTTCTTTGCCTCTTTCTCTCCCATCTTCCCAAAAAGGAGCTTTCATAATAAAGGCTGTTGCATGTTCAGAGACATTCATTTTCTTGCTCTATGACTACAGTAGGAGGTTGCCATACCTCTTGGTAGCTACTGTTGGTTTTTATGTAAATGCTAGACCAAATCAATTGAAATGGCAAGACAGTCCTCATATACTCGTCTTACAGAACTCTTGAATGCAGCTGATGACTGAAATACGCTGTGTAAGGATTTCACTGGCTCAGATGAAGCTTCTGCTTTGGCTACCATTTTATTTGGGGTGAAAAAAAACCAATCACACAGGTAAGCCATACACAAGAAACCTGTTCCTACATGACCAGCTCTGGAAAATGGCTTAATTCCACCTACTAGTTATGCATCACAGTCCTTTCTTCACCCATTTGAAGGGCTAAATAGCAGTAAGATAATAACAGCAGACAATAAGAGACTGCTTTCTGCAGTCTTTCTACAGCCTTCTCAAATTCAGTGCTACGATATATTACTCAACTAAAAGATGATTCAAATAAACACAAAATTTAGTATAAGATTCAATACAGAATATTTTAAATGAATGGAAAGAAGATGGGGAAACAAGATACATTTACTCACCTTTTGTGCTGTACTTTTGCATTTATCTTCATTGCGAGGATGAGAATATTTACAGCATTGATTGGTCATCCACTGATATGCATCTAAATGACATTTGCAACACACAGTAAGTTAGCGTCTGAACAAGGAGCAGCCAGAACACTGATTTGTCACTAAGAAAACTCAGACACAAAACCAAAATGCTCCTTCCAAAATCCCTCAGCTGCATCAAGGCTCTATGACAGATTCACCATACTCACCCTGAGAGGGTCACATAGTCCTTCTTGTCACCACCTCCGAGGAAGCAGCTTTTAGTCTTCTTCCGTGGGCCTGATGTCTGAGTTTCGAAAAGCAGTTGAGGGGGCATGGGAAGTGTAAGGTTGAGGAGCGGCTACTTTCTTGATCTTCCTGACTGATTATGTACCCCTGGTCGCCAGAAATTATAGAAGGTTGGGCTCCAAACTTACATTCATACTTTCAGATTTTTAAGCACTCTTTTGGCCATCTTTGAAATCTTAAAACCAGCTATTGCTGGTGGTTTGATTCATTCATGGTGTCATGGAGGTAAGAGAGCAATAGCAAACATGAAGCTATACTTCACTGAAACACATCAATCAGAAAAGCATCACCGGCTTTTAGCTTCTTTACCTCACTTTAAATCATTTCTGGATATAAACATTTAAATAATTACAATTTTTTTTTATTTTTGCATCTGTGACAATAAAGAAGAGGGCACCCATTACTTGCTGAAAGGGCAGTCTGACCTAAGTGGATTGAAACATCTGTGAAAATCTGAGTCATATGCAGATTCCCTTGTGAATGACAGAATGCAAAGTGAAGTATGGAGAAACAAAATGGATCAGAAACAGTATGGAGAAACAAAAGATCTTCAGCTCAACATGGCTCCCAGAGTTTAGTTTGCAGAGTAACTACAATATTTTTTTTTTTTTCGGGGTCATTAAATGTTAATTTAAATTCATTCATGCTCCTCTCAGCAGGCAAATCAGGTCCATATGATTGCCAGCAAGCACCCATAATTTGATTGATGTCTTCTCATCCATCTAGAAACCCTTAAAGAATTCTTGTAAATGATTAAATACTTAATTTCTAGCAACAAGAGGAATGAAAAAAAATGCACAGATATAGAACTGGTGAGCCCATTGGGTTAGGTCTTGAGGCAGCTGGAACTCTACTGCCTTTGCTGAGAAAAGCAGAAAAAAAGGCAGTTTGAAAGTTTCATTTAGGCACACAGCCTTGGTGGCAATGAGGTACCATTTTGGTCCCAGGCACAGCAAGTTATTTCCAGATGTGACAAGCACCAGAGAGCTTTTTGAAGAGTGGGATCGCTGCAGTACTGGGTGCAGTGGCTGGTGCAAGCTGGAATCACTGCACACCCCCCGAGGAACTCCTTAGATACCCAGAGAGGCATAGGCGGATCATAATAGATCTCTAGACTTGAAAAGGAGATTTCCCTACTGTACTCGGAGTGAAAACTGAATTACTAAGAACAGCAGTGGTCCAACAATGTCCATTCAGCCCTTTGAGGAGCTGGTTATAGCCATGAACTTGAACAGAAGCCTGGGAACTACTTACTGCCTATTCTCTTTAAAAACACATCAAGAAAAGAAGAACCAAACAAGGGATAGGAACAACTCCCCAGGACTACTTTCTCTATAAATGATTTATTAGAAATGAAATAACCTGGAAATCAGTATTCAGAAAATCCTAACCAATCATCCATTTCACATAAAGTTGCTGTCTTAACCTGCCAAAAGAAATCAACTGTAAAAATGTAATGAAAGAAATGGCACCTTTTCCTTGGACTTAAAGATACTGCTTAGCTTTAAAAGCACAATCTAAAAATAAGCACTGCTGTTCACTAAGTCTTATTGGCTACTCAGATTCAATCTTCTTCACTTAATGGGAAATAGATCTCATACCAATTTTATTATTCAATGGAAACACACATTTTTAATGTTTATAAAAGTATATGATTGAGAGAAGGAAGCAAAAGGCATCTAGTAATCAACTGACATGCACAGTCCATGTCTTCTGCGACTGGGCTTATTTCTAGATCCTCAGCACTGCATATATCAAACAGCCTAACTATTAACCTGAATCTAGGAAATAATGTTTGCTTACAGGAACCAGCAACTTCAATTTTTGTGGCAAAAAGATGACACAATTAATGGTCTAATTATAGTAGATTTTATAAACCTTGCACCAAGTTGTATTTCCTTATATAGTACCTTTAAGTCAACAGTACTCAACTATCCGCTGTCTTAGTAATGGCTGCAGAAGCTTTTTAGATATAAAATACCTGGAGGGTAAAGGGGGGCCATCCTCTCAAATGAGACATCCCAAACACGCGTTGGTCAGAACACAGACAATGTTTCCCTGAACTGTCTTCAACAGCATCTGAGGACTTCTCTGTAATGGGCAATAGCTGCTACAGACTCAAAACAGCTGTAACACTCAGAAACTTTTCTCCCTCCTGTTAAAACAGTTCAATGCCCACACCCCCTCCAGAGTTCAAACTGCTAGGCATTTGTAAGCTGAATTCTCAAGAAGCTTGCATAGTGTGCTGGTTGAGCTATAGGCACACAAAATTTTAAGTAATAGAAATGGGTAGATTAAAGCACAAAATTAAAAACATTTTCGACTGTGATATTATGACAGACTTAGTAGCTCTGACCTGAACACCAATTCTCAGAGAACTATCCTATGGTTCAAATAATGAATAACCATGCAGAACAGTTTAATACATCTTGCCCTACAAAAATATAAAGATGAGACTTCACATGTAGATCTGTCCATGTAGCAAGGAAAGGAGAGACTAAATCTCAGTTTAACAGTGTCCCTGCTACTCCTGACTTAGGCACGGATTGCTCCTTTGAAACACGGAGGGATTCAAACAGGAGGTGTGAGGAGAAATGGACACCATGTACCTTGCTCACCAGGAAGCCCGCTTCACACAAATCCTAAATCTGTACTAAGTTCTGTGCATACTCTCCTCCAGGGAAAAAAAAATCTCCCCATGCTCTTCAGAATATTTGGAAAAAGGTCATGAGCTGTATGAAAGAGTCAGACTTCACAGTTCTTTCAAATAGCACAAATTCAGGTGCTGCCTTCCTCGGTGGAAGAAAGAGGAGGAGATAATGCCACAGGTAATTCTTGAAGCATTTCCTCTTCTTCCCTTATACTTTTCCTCCAATATATCTCACAACTGTATAGATTCCACTTCTGCAAACTGTTGGCTCACAAAAACAAGTTAGTCGGCAGAAAAAAAGGAATTACACTTCCTATAACTACAATGATCAATAAGAGCTAATAATTAATCAAGGACTATCATCCCAAAAGTAGATTCCCACTTAGTAAAAAGGTTAACTGGGAAATATGGAGCACAGAGTGGCCAAAAATATTCCTTAAGGGCAGTCAGTGTGGTATGTTTCACATTGTACCATGGCATTGCACAAATCAAGTGAAGGCCAGAGAAACTAAAACTCATTCTGATGGGAGCTCAGCAGTGGCAAAGTTTAAGAAATCTCATCTCAGTAAAACAAAAGTAGCATTTACCAGAAATGTACTTTAACAGCTTGGAACTTGATATGATCACATGCAAAACAAAACATTAGGAGAGCTCTAGCCAAAGTAAATTATCATTATTCCAAAGAGAGTTTTCACTTCAGCATTACTTACCTGTAAAGTCACACTGAGAGCAATAACATTTTTCTCTGAAGCTTCTCTCTCCTGAAAAGTGAGTTTATTAGTTCAGACACTGAAATTTGCCTACAGGAAAGAAAGGCTTTCCACCACAGCAGACCTAAAATACGGTACCATATCAATTCAGTAAAAGCATATTAGGAAAACAGTATTTAATGTTCCTGTAGCAATATGATTATTTTGGAATCACAGCTAGAAATAAACTAGAAGAATATTTTGCATAAGATTAAACAAAATACAAATAATCTGTGTTACCTACCTTAAAGATGAAGTTTAAATACTGTTCAGAGTTTTTTAAAAAATGTACTAAATGTACATATTGAGATATGTTTAAGTGCTTTACCCAAATAAATCATGGAGTGCCCAGAATCCCCACTTTTTCTATCCATCCATAGGGCTACATGGGTAGAACTAACAGAAAATATGCTGCTAAAACTGATCATATCACTTGTTTCCCCAGTATGTTTCCTCATACCAGTAGCTGCCTCCTGAAGACACATCTTTGGCCACTAACATCCTCTTGAACATTTGCTTCCAAGCACTCACCATACTTCAGCACTGACTGCATGACATTCTGAAACCATTTACAAGAATAATTTAAGAAAGAGTTCCATCTAATTTGGCAAATTCCTTGTGGAGCTTACCAGAAGGCTCAAAGCTCGAATCTCCAGGCCCCAGGCTGATTAGGCCATCAGAATTTCAGCTCAGCCTCCTGCCAGAGCAGTCGGCAGCCGTGCGGGCGGCCCCGTCACGGGGTGACCGGGGCAGCTGCTCCGGAGCAGGGGTTAGCCCTGGCGCGCGCCCAGCTCGCCGCTCTGGGCAAGGGGCTTCATTCTCAGGCCAAAAACAGAAAACAAAAAATCACCTGAGGTCACAACATTTTGCAAAGTAGAATTATTCATTCTATCTTCCAGCTAATTTAAGGGCAGACTGACTGGGGCAGGAATATGTAAGGATGAAAATAAGGACTGGATGTTGTCTGGCTTCTACTGCAGCATTGAGTTATAAGCGTAATCTATATGCCTGTATCAGAGCACACTGTAACTCCAAATGCAATTATTATATTATAATTACATATTATATATATACTTTATATATATATGTAATTATGATGTCAGGTTTTATTAGTTCAAGACCAGACACAGAAGAATAGGGCGTTTCAGCTTTGCCCACTGATTGCAGCAGGAAGCTTCCAAGGGGCCGGGCTGGGGAGTCACTAATTCTTGCAGTGCACATGCACCGAGGAAGCAGATTAATCTTGCCCACATAATCTTACCTTTGACATCATTTGAACCTTGAGCAGTTCATTTTTCATTCATCTAAGTGTTCTTTCATCACAATTTTTCTAGCATGGGATTTTATAATTGTTATCAATTACTGCCTACAATGTATGTAATATGTGCACTGTAGTTGTATTTATCACTGAACTTTAAAACAAACATTTTAATTTAAAATGCACTCTGCCAACTGCATGACACAGCTATTCTGCAATTGCAATTGTCAGAGAAAAATCAAGCATAAATATTTATCTCATTAGGAAAAAAATTTGTAAAAAAAGTGGTTAGGTAGGCACAATAAAATTATCCTGAACTCTGTCAATGTCTGCCTCCTCCAAAAGAATTCAGTCATTCAGTAATTTTACAGCTGTATGCAAAAATAAATGGAGTTTAACTTCATACAGAATAGTTCTCATTTTCTGCACAACACTGCAGCAGGATTTGTAGCAGTGAAAGGCATTTAAGAAGAACTGCTTGCCAAAAGTATGTGTATTTGCCATTGGACAGCTGAAAATGTTATGTCCGCAATGGGCCTGTTTACTCAAGCTGTGCAGTGTGTTATAATTATGATCATCAGCCCAAAGGGCTGCTAAATTAGCACAGCCAATAAAATCGATAAGATCAGGGGTACAAAGAGACGTGGAGAAGAAAAAATCTGCAAAGAAGACTGTTTATTATGAGAGCTGCCCTGCGCCCCTGCGCTTTGCTGACTCAGCAGCTGCGGGGCCGTGCGCTGCTGCAGCGTCTGGTGGGCACCCCCAGCACGGCGCCAGGGCCCCCGCTAAATGGAACAGCTCTTGCCTTCAAAGCGCTCAAGCCATGCAAGACCTTGCAAGACTTAACAAATTTCCTGCTCTGTTTTGCTCTTTTTTCATGGCCTTGTATAGCCATGAAATCTAGCACGGGGTTTCACTGCGGGCAGAACTGGCCGTTTGCGTAGCAGAAGGGCAGACGAGTGGCTCAAGACACCTGGTAACTAAGCAGGCAACGTAAGCGCATCAGTTAAGGCATCTCGATAGCCTTGAGTTGCTTGGAGGTGCAAGCCAAGCCGAATTCTCTGCACAGGGCTGGATCTTCATGCCCAGGAGGGCAGGTCTGGGGCCATGAGAAAGTCAGGGCTGGAGGGCAGGGCCGGCGGGGGCTGCTGTGGGTGCTGCTCCCGCACAGCGTAACTGCAAAGCCAAGCTTTAACTTACTAACTAGAAAGCGCTGAGTGAAACACAACTCTTAGCAGTGCCGGGAAGGAAAAGGAGACAGGAGAGATTCTGGACTGCCCACACCAGAAGGCAAAAAATGTAGTCATTAAAATGCCTTTTCTGGGATACACATTTTTAGCTACAGCATTCTCAGGCAGATTGAAAGCAATTCCTGTCAACTTTCCAGGGCAATTGAGCAAGCAAAGTTGGGGGAAAGAAATCAGTATTTTGATTTCTCATGATTCTTTTCTCTTCCTTTTAACTTTACACCCTAAAGCTTTAATAACCTTGTCTATTTTGGTCATAGGGAATGCCATATAGTAGTTTTCTTTCTGATTCTAAAAATAAAGAAAAAAAAAAAAAAAAAAAAGAAAAAAGAGAAACTAGGAGTAGATAGAACATTCCCTGCCCAGAAAGCAGCGAGAGGAGAATGTCTGTTTTGTTCCTCTTTTCTGTAGCCATGGTAAGCTTAGGGCCAGCCTGCGACATTAAGGAGACAGGGCAGCCCGTTTCCAAGGAAAGGGTTTCTCACCTTGATATAACTCATTAACTCTGATTTCCAACTCGCCAGGAAGCAAAAGACCAGACTACAGTTTAAGAAATTTTTCTGCCAAAGGTCAATGAAAGTTTAATTCCAATAAAATAGTGTTGGAACCCCATACCAGTCTCCAGTTTTACCACTGTCAATTTTATATGATGGACAGGAATGTTTGGGATTGCAAAGACAGAATTTAGATATTGCTTCTTACAGCACAGCCACTAAAACCTAGGAATTTCTGCCTTTAAAAATATCAGAACTATAATACAGGGTGGTGCTATTATGTCCTTTCCACCTAGTTGAAATCAGTGTCTCATATATACCTGTGCGTGGCTCCTTATAGATTCAACACCAGTATCTTTACGTTCCTGTGCCTAAGGACATGACCTAAGTGCTGGATCCAAGCAAAACAGCTTGGTGGAACACAGACTGAAAACAGTCTATGGATTTTAAATACTGCAATTTATCCATCATTAAATTAATTGCTCCACTTGGACATGTTTGGGGAAATTGTGCACAGTTAACCGCAGTGATGAAAATCAGCAAAGACAGGTATTCAGGAAAAATGTCAATAACTAAGTCCCTCACAACACTCGGCTAAAATCATAAGCAATCTTTCTGGTAGCGTTTCAGCTTCTATCGGGAAGTGGCTGGAGGCTCATGCCTAGATAATGCTGACTTTCAGTTGTGACTGGGTTTATCCGGATTAACACAGTTATTTGCTAGAACCTTAAAAAAAACAAGGAGCTAATCAATACAAGGTCAAAATGAGTGTCACGCACTGCTCTGACCATTCCAAAAAGGTGGTGTCTGTCACCGAGAGGTAGTGTGAGTGCTGGCAGGATGCTCCAATGGCTGATGCTGAGGGCATTTCTTTGGGCAGCTTCCCACACAACTCCCAAGAACCATTTTGCAGGCATTTTTCGTGCCTGGCAGTGGCACCTGAACAGGCAGATAGGCAGATCAGACTGATGAGCAGAGTAAAAAATCTGGAAGAAAAGGAAAAGAAAAAAATAATCCAGCAGAGCAAGGAACAGAGGTGGTGAGAGCAGAAAGTTTTCTGAAGGAGTTTAATCCTTCCATACTCTCTGTTCATTCACCACAGCAACTCAGCCTCAGTCTGACCAGTGTAAGTAAAGTCATATGCAGGATAAGGATAAACCCAAGGTTTTAGCCATACAGTGATGTGTATCTCAAGTAGTTTATTCACTTACCAAGGTTCACTTATAAACAACTCCCTCTGACAGAAAGTCTCATGTACAAAAGTGCTCTAATATTAGACAAAAAGTGGATAATACACCTTCCAGATAAAGCTGCCAGAAAAATTGAGATGAATATAATGATTCACAATGGATTTTTTTTTTTTTTTTTTTGTCAGGTCACTGGGATCATCACTCTTATTCTCACTCCATAGAGCCTTTTTATGAGCATAGGTGATCTTGCTCGTGCAAGTCTCTTGCAGGGCTGGGTAAGACTCAACACAGGAGCTCACGTTGTTACCTTGGGCTCGCAGCGCGTAGCTCCAGCCACTGGAAAGGGACTGTCCCCCCGCAGAGCTCAGGTGGGGGAGGCATCAGCCTTTGCAGGACACACAAGTTCAGAGCAGGCTGCGGACGCTGAGGACCTTACATGCCACGTGGAAGCTGCAGATGGCCCTCGGGCAAAGCATCCAAACTCGAAATCTAAGCTCACTGTGGCCTGCTCTCAAGAGGACACCCAAGACATTCAGAAGGCATTATGCTTTACATTACAAATACTGCTGAGCCACATCTGTTTCTTGCAAAACCATCATGCAGACAAGGATTCAGTATGAACTTGATTGCCTTGGGGAAGGTCAATGTCAGACTTGGGTTCTTAGCAGTCTGCAACAGGGGTAGTAGGCAGGTATTCCTATAGGGAAGAAAGACAACTGGAATCTTAGACTCCAGACTCTTACTTTGGATATTTAATAGATAACAAAAGCTTTATGTAGTCTTTATCTAATGCATTGTGTATATGGAGAAAAGATCTGCCCATTTGGTAAAATATTTTGTAAATAAAGGCTCAGCCTATGAGATGCTGCTCTCAAAATATTTCATAAAGCCTCTGGTTTTCGTTTCTGTCATGGGGCAGGTAGGGAAGAATATACTAATTAAAGACCCTCGACTACAGCTTCTATATTTGGCAGCGCAAGATTGTCTCTTTAGGTCACTGTAGCCTTAATTTATGCATACTATTAAGAGGTTAAAGTTGGTCACAAGTCTCTTGTGACAGTCATCTGGGAAATAATGCTGCTGGAAATGCAGGTTTGGTTCTATCTCATTCCCACCTGCAAATAATCACACATATTCTGCACATCTTTCCCCCTGAACAGTGACACCTCCAGCAACATAAAATCCAGAAAGCGATGTGACAGCTGCCAAGGTCAATAAGAGTTATGCTGAACTGCTGAGTAAGTGCTGGTCCCACAAATCAAAGCTGTGTAAGGGCAGCTTAACATACACAAATATGCAACTTATTCAAACTACTTTGCAAACACAGACAAAATTGTGTGAGGCAATGATATGAAGAAGAAAATGAAAATAATGTAGAAGGAACTTTGAAGACACATTGGGCAACAGTAATTATGACCTAGGTAGAGTTATTTAGGTGAATTACTAAATAAGGAATTCTAGGCTGGACATATTCACTGTCTTTGCTATCAGAAATTATCTGGTATTCATTGGCAGTTGCGTGTTAACTTTTAATTATCAAAACACCAGCATTTCCCAATCCCAATTGATTGGTAGAGATAATGTATTGCTGGCAGCCCCAAGAGTTATACAGAAATTTATATCTGAACTCTTTAATTCAGATTCATAGACACAGAAACTGGTGTGTTAGATGAAGAAAACCTGTATTTTTATTGTGCATTCATGAAATAAAAAGATTTAGAACAATTGCACCAAAAAAAAACTAATTTTGAAATTTGCTCCTTGAGTAAGGCCTTGTGTGCCAAACTTTGACTGTTAGCAAGTATTTACAGCCTAGCTGAAAGCCCTGGAAATAGAAATTGCTAATAGGAATGCTGATGCAACTGTAACTCGATTACTGTGAACAGTAACACTACAATAATTACAGTGAAATAAGTGTTAAAAGGGGGATGAGCACAAAAAGCTCTCTGTCATGTCAGACATTTGCTTACTCCTGGATTTTTCTCCAAGTAGAAGAGCTACTAGCAGAAGGGCTCTGCAAGGGCTTCTGCCTCACTTCATTCTATTTTAAGGTTGCTAATTGGTCCTCCGAGGGAAGGTTTAGTCTTTTTATGCAGGCTCCCCGTTAATCAGGAGTCTGCACTACAGTGCTTGGAGGTGCGTGGGTGTGGGAGCCACCCAACCTTTCCTGCTAGCCTTCTCCCGCCTGAGTCACGAGGCAGGGAAGCTGGAGCACTTCCCTCACAGAGCAAGGACCAGAGCGCTGCTCCCTGCGAGGAGCACGGGAGGTGTCAGAGAAACGTGCTGCTCCCTTCGGTTTGCCTGCAACGGGACTGGCTGACCTCAACTCCAGCTGCAGGTATGACAGCAGGACAAAAACTAAGGGGATACTGAGATGAAAAGACAAGAGTGGAGTCGACATCCTGAATGACACATTCATGCATGTTGTAAAACCACTGCTGATGGTTCCCTTGCCTAGCACTAGCATATTTTGCTTCAGATAAGAAACAGAGGTACCATGAGCAACTACTTTTGAGAGATTAGCTTTGCACTAGCATAAAAATAGTCCCTAACTTTCTCTTGTGATATAGAAGAGTGAAAGCAAAGGAAGGCATCAGCCTAATACTATCAACAGGTGCTACGAACCCATCACTACACAGAAGACTTTCTCATCTAGAGTGCTTAGTTTATTGAAGCACTATGAGGCAAAAGGATACTTTTAACAAGTATTTCCCATTTAAAAGCAATGCAGTTTGCCAAGGGAAAAGGCCTGTAATAGAAGTGTTTCGTTTTACTCATTCCTGGGGCAGAAAATAGTTTAATTTAGCTCTAAGCCTCTATCTAAAAACATTTCCGTTCTTTTCACAATATATTGTAGTTGTATCTGCAAAAATTGCTAGCTAGTGAACTGAAGGAAGCTTTTTTCCTCTTTCCATTTGTAACACTTCTCTCTTTTTTGGATTATCTGTTCTTTCTACTACCCATCAGAAAACAATGCAAAGGTTTGGCCAGAGTCCTTCTGTCAGCTCCAACAGAAACCAAAAGGAAAGATTTCTCCTCTATTTCAACTGACAGCAGACCTGTGATCTGAGGTGAGTAAGGCCCTTGATATGGACCTGCATATAATGTTTTGACATCATATTCTATACCTATATTTTAAGTAAGCAGTCTTCATTTTGATAATAATTCCATGTAGAACTTGATAATAATTTCATTTATGTCTTACTACATTTTTTTTCACATGATGCAAAGGCCAGCTGTGACTGGAAGACTGAGTACAAGCTTCCACTGGGTCCTAGGGCATTACCACCTGTAATTTTAATGATTTTAATTTTAATAAAGCATTAATTTGAGAGACTTAGAGTCATGTCTAATCTAGAATCTTTGGTTTTATTTTCATCATTTGCATTTTCCAGAGATAAAAAAGATAAACTCATGAATATCACTGTTTAAGGAAACTGTCCATTGTATTTTGCTACTCAATACTTCCTTTATGAAACACTTATGAGGAATACTCGGTAAGTTCTTCAGTAGAAGAGCCATTCAAACATAGCATAAACAAAAATTCTCCAGTCTATCGGTATGCTATTAATTTCCTTCTTTTTACCATAAGATAAAACACAGGTAAATGAATCTTGCACCTGGGGAGGAATAACTCCAGACACCAGTACAGATTAGGGGTTGACCTGCTGGAAAGTAGCTCCGAGGAGAGGGACTTGGGAGTCCTCGTTGACAACAAGTTGACTACGAGGCAGCAATGTGCCCTGGTGGCCAAGAAGGCCAAGGGCTCCTGGCTGCATCAGGAGCAGTGTGGCCAGCAGGTCAGGGAGGATCCTGCCCCTCTGCTCAGCTCTGGGAAGGCTGCCCCTGGAGCACTGGGGGCAGTTCTGGGCTGCCCAGGACAAGAGGGACATTGAGCTTCTAGAGAGGGTCCAGCGCAGAGCAACAAAGATGATTAAAGGACTGGAGCATCTATTGTATGAGGAAAGACTAAGCGAGCTGGGCCTGTTTAGCCTGGAGAAGAGAAGGCTGAGAGGGGATCTGATCAACAGGTACAAGTACCTGAGGGGTGAATGTAGGGAGGATGGGGCCAAACTCTTCTCGGTGGTGGCCAGTGACAGGCCAAGGGGTAATGGGTGCAAGCTGAAACACAGGGGTTTCAACCCTGTGTCACCCTGTGAGGGTGACAGAGCCCTGGAACAAGCTGCCCAGAGAGGTTGTGGAGTCTCCTTCTCTGGAGATCTTCCAAACCTACCTGGCTGCCACCCTGTGCCCTGTGCTCTAGGTGTCCCTGCTGGAGCAGGTGATCTCTAGAGGTCCCTTCCAACATTAACCATTCTGTGATTCTGTGATTCTGTAAATACCAATTCTTGCACTAATTGTATGCAGAGTGCTGATAAACCCAGTTATTAAATTATTCTCGCACTAGCATACAGTTTTCCCTCAATACTTAAGACTGACTTTCCTGTGGAACTTTCCTGAAATGCATGAAGAAGAAACATATAGTTACTCAGATTTTCTGCCATTAACTTCAAATACTGCATGCAATCCAACACCAACATATTAAGACTCATAGGCAGAAATAAAAGAAATACAGAGCCCAGAAACAAATGTAAATGACTGCCAGAAAGGATCACGTGACTGAATGCAGAAATTCTCAGTTTATGGTCTACAGATCCCACATACTCAGCAGAATAATTGCAACAGGTCAGACTGGGCTGAACTTCTCCTGTCTGTAAGTCTCCACGCTTGCAAAGCACAACTCCCATAAAGGACCAATACTACAAAAATGATAGCGAGAAAGCAGGAGCTAACCCTAAGGTACAACCAAAAGGCACAACATATAGAATAAACTGGAAGAAAAGGCAATGAAAAAAAAAAATTTCCCTCCCACTTCAGAAACAGAAGCAAAAAAAAGATGACGTTTGCACTTGACAACCAAACAAGAGCATTAGTGCTACAGACACCTCCCACCTTTCCCAATCCCAAACCACCAGGACCTCAGTTAGGAGCAACTCCAAGTGAGCACAGGTGGCCAATAACTCCACTTTTTTCAACCAATAACTGGCCAAGTCTCGGTAGTGTTCACATCACTCCAGCCACTCTCTGAATCAGGTCTTCGGGGCAGGGAGTGGAGACAGCTCTGCAGTTCCTCTCCACGGGGCCTGCAGAACCTCTCTTGCCTTCCCAGAGAGGGCTCAAGTGATCAGACTAAACCCAACTCCTCGCCTTCTGTGATTAGACAGCGACCTCCACAAGAGTGAATGCTCTTTGACAGGTGCTCAAGTACCCTGCATTTCTAGATGTGCTGCCAGCATTTTTGTTTCCTACCAAAAAAAAAAAGTATCAGAATAACTAATAACAATTGATATCATAATAACTAATTATTGAAAGACTTATTCAGTTCAGAATTTCAAAATTCTCAGCAAGCTTAAGCTGGCATAGTTACACAGGAGGCAATGGACTTACATAATTCATAGAGGTAGAGAAACCACTATGTTAAGCGATTTATGTTTTCTAGACATCCCCAATAACAGCCATCTATCTTTATCTTTCTCTTAATGGTCTTTGACATGGCTTTGCTTGAAAAGAGATTTTATCCCTGAATTTTTTATCAGACAAATCTGAGTGGCAGAGTTAGCTCAGTGCTCAACTACTGCAGAGAAAAATCTAAAGAGAAGGTTTTAGATGCAGAAAGTATTAATCAGGTGTCCTTGATTCCTCAGACTTGATCTTTTTAAACATTCTCCACGATTTTTTGAAATTGTTTTGATTTTGAACGAAAGTTCAGCAATTTCCCTGAATGAGATAAATCCAAAAGAGCTTATTCTTGACTCTTTTCATGTAGTTCTCTGGGATTTTATTGGTAAATGACCTTGTAAACAGAGTAAACACACTTTTATGCTTGCAGCATAAACCAGACAAGAGTTATTGGCCAGGGGGCTGGGGGTTGCCTGAGGCTATATAAGCATTTGTGTTTTTAGGTTTTGGCTGCTGTATTCAGACTCACATAATAAAATAGAGCTTTTATTTTAAAAATCAATATAATGACCGATCTTAAGTCAAAACGGGTTTTTGTTTTACTTTTGCCATCTTTTTTTTTTTTTTTTTTTTGACTGTTGTTATATCTCACATTGTTTTTCCATGTCTTTTTCCTGCCAGACGGTCAGTGCAGACTCCTTTTGAGATTCAGCTTTCTGTATCTGGCTCTCTCCAGCCAGGAGTTCCTCCTCTCTCATCAGTTCCGTACCTCTCTCACCCAGGTCTTTGTACTGTTTCTCCATGGGAAACTCCCATGTTAAAGGGAGCCCCAAGTACAGAAATAAGTTGAACAGCACAGACAGTGGGAGACAGATTGCTAACTTCCCGTTTCACTCTGAACTACGCGGACCAATAAGATAGAAAAATAGACGAGGTAATGAAAGACAAGATAAGCAGATAGTACCTGTACTTCTAATTACTAATGCCAGGCTTGAACATGCCAGGACTCTGCCAAAAGTAATACAAGAGGATCCTGCTCTTCCACCCTGCTCCTAGCTGGCAAACAATTGCATGAACCCCCACAATACTGGCAGAAATTCACTGAGTGAGGAGAGGGAAGGACCCTCGCTGTCTCTCAAGCTGGCATTGCTGTTAAAGTTGAAGTTTCATGCAAATCTACCACAAATAACTGTTCTCTTGTGTGGCTTATTTCACCATAGCTTATTAGTAAAATGTTTTAAATAACTCAGTAGGAAGGGATTTTAACTTTCTGGATATTCCCCCTCAAAATTATTTTATATATCATCTTGAGACTTCCAAAAAGAAAAAGAAATCCTTCAGTCCAAGTACTTTCCTGACGTCCTTGATATCATGCAGAAATGGAGAGTCTGACTATTTATTATACTACCTTGTTAATACTAATAAATGTTAAAGACACAAAGATAAGTTCTGGTATATAAATCTTGGCTCAAGGATGACGGGCAAGCACCTAGAAAACATTTCTTCAGTCTTTTTTCCCCTAACATAAAATTTTTAGTACAAAAATGATAAGGATAAATGGCACCTATCCAACTGATTCCATTATACAAGCTGGTGTGTCTGCGACAGATGATTCACTATTTATAGTGTCTTTAGTGCATGCCTCACCATGCTCTCAGTCAATCTCAAAGATATGTTATTTAGTCAGGGTAATGTACCCATTTTCTCTGAAAGACAGAAACTTCTGCAGACGAAGAAAAGGACATGTCGGGGGATAAGGTCTTCCATATCTACACTCATTAAAAACCAAGGCTGGATTTAAGAATAACCAACCGAGAACCCTAATTTAAGTTTGGAATAACTCGTCCAACTTTGGGAAACTCTATGATGCTCCAAAGTGCAAGAAAAGCATTTAGCATAACTGTCACTTCCTTACAGAAACATTTACAGACTCCCAGCTGGAACAAAACCCAACAAAACTGATGTTAACTTCTACCAGCACAAAGGGCTTCAGTGTAATTGTAGCTCAAGTAAATCTACAACCTTGCTGGGTAAACTCCAGAAACCCAGTGGTATTAGCATAGCCTGACTATATAACAGCAGAAAAACAGATAGAGATTCTGTTTCAGTGAGACACGTGTACAAGTGATATTTAAGTTGCTCATGATGTATTGACATTTTCACAGTAAATCCTGAGAGTGACTCTTTCTTCTTCCCCATTCCAAAAGAAAAACATGATGCTAAGATTGCAAATAATTCAGAAAAAAAGTAAGTCTCTGGCTTCTACAAGAAGTGTTTTGTTTTTTTCATAAACGCTGGCATTATACAACAAAAACTGGAAAAAAAAAATGAAACTACGAAATATTTTTTAAAAGCAGTTCAGATAATAAAAAAGAGTGTATTCTATCTGGAGAATGTCAGAATGGGAGCTGTCAACATTTGTCAATAAGCTACATAGAAATATCACAGAATAAGGCAACCCTTTATATTTCTTGTTGAATATTTGCCAGTCACTTTCATCAACAATTGCAAATAGAGAGGTTCGAGTGCTTTGCCTTCACACAATGACATCTCTCCTCAAAATACGGAGATAAACCCTCATAGGAAAAAGAGATGTCTAGAACTACTTGGTGGCCTCATTTTCCGGAAAACAGAAAAGCATTTTTAAATGTACTATGCAGAATATTTCCAATCAGGAGACAAACCAATTTATATTTAGTAATCTAAACACACAATATATTGAAAGCCTATATACCTCATGCCTGATAGTCAAATGTGTGTTTGGGAAGGGGTTTAGCAGCAGTTACAGAAACTGTAGGAAAAACCTAGATTAAAATCTACATTACAGGTGGGAAGGGAGTGAGCTGGATAGGCAGAACAAATCCTACTAACAGTGGGTTTTAGCAGTTATTAGCAAAGGGCAGTTAGAATTCCCCAGCGGGCACTGGCATTTTTTCCAGCAGTAAGTGCAAAATCTTCCCTTGTTGATTCCCATGAAAGCCTTGGTTCCCAGACAGCCTCGGTTAATAGTCGTGGTGGTCCCGTGTGCCTGCCATTCGTCTCGGGCTGGCTTTCACCGGCACCTTTCTGCAATAAGCCATTTCCTGTGAGCAATTCATTGCAAATGCCGCTTCTCACATCATTTATTTCTGCTCCTTCCTCAAGGCAAAGAGGGTCTTGGCAGCATTTTCACTTCGGTCTCTTTCAAATAAGACTAGAGGCACAAGGGTGCGGCTGGTTAGGCGTGCGAGAGCTGAGGTACTGGGCTAACACTGGGAGGTCGGGCGGGTGCCGGCCCCGGGATCCCCCATCAGCCAGGCCGCGCTCCATTAAACCTCTCCGTCTGACCAAGGGCCCCCACACAGACGCTTTGCTCAGACTCCAGACATCTGGACGGTTCTGTTTCTGTTTTTAATCTTACTTTGGCATTTGCCTCCAACTCAAACAAGCCACCAAGCCATCACCTAAAACGTGAGCAAATGCCTCCTGTATTTTTCTTCCATTTCACGAGGCAGGAGTTCATTTTTGCTCTCTCGTGATAATTTCAAAGTCTGCCTTCTCCCAGAACATCATTTTGGGCCATCTCCTACCGAGGTTTCCCCTCAGGGAAGGATATTAGCTTGTCCCTAACAAAACCAAGTGCCTTTCTGACCTGGGCCTGCCATCTCCACCAGCCACAACAGGAGAAACAGACTTTTGGCCCAGTCAGTCCCAGACGTTTTCACCAGATTCAGCACAGGATCTGTACACACCGTGTTGACCTCAAGTAGAGATCACCTTTTCCTTCTGGGTCTAGTGCATCAGGGCCCCAAGGCTTCTTAACTAACCACAGTTACTGTGAGTTTTATGACACCTGAATCCTTCATAAGGTACTGTGCCTGCTACCTTCCTCTAGGCACGCGGGCCTATATTTTGTTGTGACGCGTGAAAAGCAGTGCCACTCACTGCAGCCATTAGCCAGAGTTTACATGGGTGCCATCAAAAGCAGAACGTGACTGTTATCTTTATATTCTATGAATTAACAAAATGCAAAACTGAACGAATGAGACGAACTGGCAGTCAATCATTAATCTAGCACTTGTTTGATACGAAAATCTTTTACCAATAAAAATATATTAATACAAAATCTCACAATTCACAAGCATTTTATAATTATCAATGAATCGTCATGTGAATTTTTATAGATCGCTTAGCATTTAGAGAAGGGTAAAAGCTAAGCCTCACATTAAATGTGTAGTAAAGAGTAACAGAGGATTCATCATTGCTATTAAAGGGAACTGAACTGAACTGAACTGAAACTACACCACTGTCTTTGGAGTCTGGGGAAAACAGTGCAAACTATGAACCTGTTGCTCATACCATTAAAAGAGGTTGCAAAGCAGACTTTAAGCCCTGTATTTGAACTGATTTACAATTTCATAGCCAGTTGCCATGGTCTCACACTCCCCATACAAGATTCAGATTTCTCATATCCACAATAAACTCCCCTAATAATTAAAAATAAAAATACTTTAGTTTCTTTTGGAATGTCACTTTTCCAAAATACACAATGGTTATTTTGGCTTCAGCTGCTTGGCAGCGTCCCTTAATTTTAGGGGAAAACATCAAGGAATGTAAACTATACAGAGCAGGATATCAACAAGTCTTCACGAATAAGATTTCATGCACAAGATTTAGTCTTGCGCAGAGCAAATTCCCTTGACCTCTGGGCACACCAGAAACTAAAAGCAAACATATCCAGTTGCACATAGATGTCTTTCCTGCTTTCAACTCAAGAGGAAAGCCACTCACAGAATCATTTAGGCCCTTTGCAATAACAGCAGGCAACATCATAGAGTCACAAGCCAGGCTGTACTTCACAAGAACTGAAATTTCAGGGGTTTTCTATTTGCCTTCTCTGGACTTGGAGCCTGAGGTTTTGCATTTTCAGATTTGTCCTAGCAATCAACGTTCACTGCTGAAGCTCATCTCCTAAGAGTTACAGATCATCTCACTTACCTGAGTACTCACCGAGGTAACTGTAAAAGAGTTTTCACACTGCAAAGGAATTTTTCCCTCTTATAGTATCAATGTCACATGGGAAAAGCTTATCCAAAAGATCAGAGTTAGTGTGCAAATGAATCTTATCAATGCAAGGAAAAATCATTTGATAATAAAGGATGAGTGACACCATCAGTATTGACATAGACTGGGGAAAACAGAAATTCTGAGGCAAGGAACAAGAGGTGCTAATTGAAAGCAACAACAATTTTAGAGCTACAGAAAACAAAGAAGACACCATTAAATGCCCGCAGAGGACTAAAAAACCTCACTGTCAGAGCGCAAAGTGGAATATGACACATCTTGCCTACGGTATATAGAATATGCACCACCAAAGACGCTACAAACAAAAGAAGCCATTTTAGACATCAGGATGCAAACCGCACTTATCCGATGCATATTTGATCATATTGCAGAGCTACAAAATTGTGGTCATACGATTAAAATATTTAGCATAGCACCAATATCAGAAATTAGTAGAAATGTATCACTAGGAGAATGAAACATAGCCCCATTATAATACAGGGCAACAGCAATATCTAATTCAGAAGCATGGAGAATGGAATAGTTACTATTTAGATATCTGTGCTCATAGAAATATTACTGAGGCAATTAAAGCACAATAGGAGGATCTGAGGAACAAAAAGAACCCAGTCAGCTTACCGGGTTCTAACACAAAACTTTTTGCTACTGAAGAAAATGGAGAAAAGCAGAAAGCTCATGGATAGGTTGCCTGTTAAGGTAACATACTGTACAATACACTACTGTGTATACCTGCTATTTCTGAGCTCCTTGCTTACAGCACTCATTTTGCTTTCTTCCCTTAAAAAAGGAAATATTTGGCCCAAATATGGGCCAAAGACCATGGGATATGATCTTCAGAGGGCGAAGCACAGGGTGCACAGAGTTTGTGGAGTCTCCATCTCCAATATCTCCAGATATTCAAAAGCTGTCTGGACACAACCCTGGGCAATGTGCCCTAGCTGACTCTGCCTGGACGAGAAGGTAGGCTGGACTACATGATCTCTAAAGGGCCCTTCCAACTTCAACAATTCTGCGATTCTGTGAACTAAGATGTTCTCTGCTCAACAATAATCTCTCTAAAATGATCATCCCTTCGAGTCAGAGCCACCACATCCCCATCTCTCCAGCGCAAGGGCACCTCTAATAAGCCAAGGATGACGGCAGCTTGCTAACCTCCATTGTTTACTGCTCCTCCCCACTTTTTCTGCCAACCACCATCCCCTCAGCTCTCCCGCAGCTGTTGCCCTCCCCTTTGTGGCTCAAGTTCCTTCAGAAGAGCTGCTTGTAATCAGCCACTCGCTCCCAGGAGGAGTGGGTAAGAGCAGTTCTTCGCTAACCCTTCCTAGGCCGCTGTCTCCGGGGGCCTGCAGCGTGACCACAAGCCCAGCCATCCAACAGTTCCCATTTAAATAAATTGAAATCAAAGCTGTCTTTGCTCAGTTGTTCTCCGTTTGCTGCTAGATTGCATTCTGTGCAGAAGCAGAAAAGTTCAGGGTATTTTCTCTCTGCACTGCTAGTTAATATTCTGTGCAGCAATCCCGGCTCCACAGACCAACATAAGCCTCTGTCTACATGGCAGCTTCAGAACCCTCCAAAAGGCATGAAACAGCTCTCCTCAACCTTTCCTTACAGGTGTCATCTGCGGCACAAGGAATGTTTTGCTGGCTGTTTTCTTATCTGCATATTAATCCTAAATTCAATTGTAATTTCACATCCAAAATACCTAGCCGCCGCAGTGCTTCCTTCTCAGTGAAAGCCAAAGCACTGCATGCAGTGCTAGTCTTCATTTAGTTACATGAGGTTATGGCAAAACTGAGGATGTCCACTACAAAAAGAAGATTAAGAATCAGAATCAATGCATTCAATTATCATTCCCTTAATTTGGAGGAACAGACTTCACTACTTCCGAGGCCTGGAAGCTTTTCAAAGCAGACTTGTGAGCCTTAATATCCAAACAGCTCCTGATCTGAAACCTTTTGCCAAAAGGCAAGCTCAGAAGAGCAGTAAAGGGAACAAGCCTGGACTGTCTTTGGAGATCAGCCAAGTCTTCATGAATGGCTCCACTTGCAAAAACAGGCCAGTGAAGCATCAATAAACCAGTAAACCAATAAACACGGAAATCTCTCTCTATTCTATCCATTATATATCCACAGCTCTTTCTAAACTTAGCTAAGAACCAATAATAATCCATTCGATACTCTGAGTCTGATGCCTGGCCAAAAAATCAACCAACCAAACACACACATACAGATTGCTTCTGCTCCTGTTGCATAAACTTTTCCCTGTAACATGATTTTAAAATCAAATCATTTCTGTTTTTTTTTTTTTTTAAGAGTTTGATTTTTTCTTAAATTATTTGGCTCCAAATTCCAAATAATTCCCAATCATATCTTTATCCCAGAGGTGAGCTTGAAGAGAGACTCACTCCCCAACTCCATGGTTAAAACAGCTGTCAAACCCTCGGGTAGCCTGCTGTGACATACAGCTACGACTAGATGTGAACCCCAATGGAAAGCGCTACAGAAACGCAAAACACTGGTTTTAAGCATATATATACACACCATAGTCAAATGTGTGACAGCAGCTGGAGCAGGCATACTTGAAATAGCTTTAAGAAAGAAATTTCAACTGAAAAACCAGTAAATCTGAAGCAGCAGCTTGCAGGCAAGGAGGAAAAGCCAGGTAGCTCATGGCCTGGCTACAGTGCTACATGACACACAGAAATTCAGCTCAGACATGTCAACCCGAGTTAGTCACAGTCTGTGGCGTAAAATGACTTTATTGTGTGCGATCATCTCTTCCTAGTGACCGGATTACAGACTAATGTCTCGCTGCCCAGAAGAGCCGGCACAAGATTTTGGGTCTCTTTCCCTTCACAGCATCTGGCTCCCCCCATTTCAAACACGATGCTCGCAGGAAACTCAAATTCTGCTTTCAGTTTTTACCTCATGGTAGCAGAGACAAGTCTGAATGCAATTTCCCACCTCAAACCACCAAGATTTTGGGAGAAGACAGGTCACGTGCCCTCACCACCGCTCCGCTGGCCTGGCCGGGTACTCTCCCCTTTCCCCACAGCATCCGTGCCCACCAGCGCCGCGCTCAGCACAGCTCTGGGCAGGCTCCTCTAACACGCTCTCCTCTTGCAACGTGTTGAGCCCTGTCGTGGCAAACCCTGCCATGCACCGAAGGTGCAGCAAGGTGAGCAGGAGGCCAGGACCGCTCTTACGGAACCAGATCTCAAGGATTAGAGCCTGGGAGGACCAGCCAGCTTTGGACTTGCAGATTCCCAGCTTGACATTGTTCCTGGAAATGGTGAGAACAGCGCGCTGAAGGAATGCAGTATGTGGCTCCATCAAGATAGATGGTGCTTCCCGTGTCATCTGAGCAGAGCACCGCAGTGCAACCCTTACTGTAGTCAAGGAAGGGACAGGCACGAGCTTGGGATTTTTTGTTTTTATGAATACTGAAATTTGTATTCACGTATTTCAGTTTCAGCAGCAAAGAAACATAAAGATCCATTAATATTTTAAACTAAAATCTTTATCCAAGCTATTTTTCATTATTTTTAAATGTTTCACAATCTGAAAATGATCAAAGAGTTCACATCTTTTTTAAAATTAAACACCAAAAAGTACAAAGTACATCATTACACCTATTTTTAATATGTAAGACATGAGAATGTACATTGAGATTTTTCATTTTCCCTTGCACCACACAATAAAACCTTAAATCCAGCAACAAGAATTACTAGTGTTGCTCCCACTGCAGCAACCTCACAAATCACCCTTTAATTCTAGCAAAATGAGACAAGATCACCTCAGAACTGAAGATTCCCAACAGTATTTCATCTAATAATAGCTATCAAAAGCCCAATACATTGCAACTCTGGAAAAACATCACTTCAACTATTGAAAAGCTCATCAAGAAATATGTTTTTGTTTCCTTTTAGCCACAGTTTCAGATGAATCAATTGTGCTATTTCCAAACCAGCTACATTCAAAATAATTTCACCTTACTTACTCTAATGACGTTTTTGGTAAATTATCAGAACTTTCTCCAGTCCTCGCACAGAGCTGTTTTCAGCAGACAGCACTTGGTGCAAGGCTGATGCCCGTTGCTGTTAGGAGAGTTTTTCACTTGAGCAGGAACTGGATTACACTTTATGCGCTTGAGCAGCACTTTGCGACACGTGCGCTGTCATTTCGGTTTACTCAGAATATTACTTTTCATTTCTCCAGCAGTGTCTCTCTGAGCCGACGCAAGCAACAGAAGTTAAAATACTTTACATCTTGCCTCTGCTTTGATTTCTAGGACTCTATAACCCATTAGAAAGCTGTGCTGGCTACTGTAGTGGCAGAGTTCCCAGGGACTCTCAATAACGTTAGGCAAACTCACCATTCAAACCTCATGTTCTGCTTTCACTTTCGGGTTCTCTTTCCTGAAAAATGCAGAGACAAATTGACTTTTGCATAAGCTTTCTCTTTATTTAAACATGACAGGTGTATTATTTTTTATTTTAAAAGCAACAGTCATATGAACAATGTTCATATTAACATAAAGTCCTTAGAAATATTGCAGGAATTTAACGTTTTAAGTGGCATTTAATTCAGCCATTACTGTCCAGAGAGCTGCACTTGCTAGATCCCAGCCTAGGAAGAACTGAGGCCAGGTAAATGTCATCTGCAAGAGCTCCAATTCCATTTGGTGGAACTGTGTGTATAAAAATTTTATGTGCACAGATTGTATATGAAGAATGAGGCTTTAGAGAGTACACCTATGCAAAAGAAAATTAATGTGGTGGGCATAACATTACGCTCGAAGCACCAAGCCCAACACTGCCTACAGCTTCTAGATCTGTTCCACTGTTGCATTTTTTAAAATTTAATTCAGAAACACATTAAATTTTCTATCTTGGTGCAGTCATATCGACATAAAAGTTTTGCTGCTGCATTATAGTAACTATTATGAGTCTATGAAGTGTGCTGTAGACTTAAAACATCACAGACTATTTGAGAATTCTTCTAAGTTAAAGGTAAGAATTGAAAGCTATTTTCAAGTACAAGTTTTCCTTAAAGCACATTGAACTACTAGGGCTGCTGGATTAATGGTGTTTTTCTGTCTGAAGCACCTATGCAACTATGCTTATTGTATGCCCTCACCTGCCCCAAAAATACATAAAAACAATCACGTGACAGCCAGATATCATGGCTAGGAAGTTCTCCTTCCTTCCAAATCCTTCCCTCAAGTTCAGTGTATTTTGTGGGAAGATAAAGAACTGCTCATGGAATGACAAAAAATAGGTAGACAACTGTCTTAAGGTAACACTGTTCATTTCATGCTTTATTAGAGCAATCCTATTATGTTTGGTCCCCGCTCATTTTAATTAACAGAACTGCAATATAATAAAGCCATGGTAAGACCCCATAGTTAAAGCCACATTTTCTATTATAAACTCTATTTTTAGCTGTGTACAATTTTGACTAGGGATCAAAAAAAAAAAATCTTAGACTGAAAATTGTCAGGTTTATCTTGAAAACAAATCAGAAAAGATTTTGAGGGCTACAATCTGCAGATAACTGTCATGCTGGTTTTGAGTTGCAGGTCACTAATATTGCCTTAATTTTAAGTGTTAACCCTTATATTTTTTTTTTTGTCACAGTATCCAGGCATTGTATACAGATTTGCAGATAAAGTTGAAACTTTAGCATCCAGGTGTACCTATAGTTAGCATTTGTGTATATGCCCACACTGATAAGTTCTGCTCTGCAAGGGGCACTGGGAGGTGAAGGAACATGAAAGCTCACGGTAATCGCTCTACCCGCCAGCCCAAACATTCCTAACATCACTATCACTGCATAATGTAGAGGACACAGGTGCTAACCAGTAACGTAGCACCATAACCAGGGCATTCACCTGCAAAATCTACCTGGCTTGTTTCATATCACCTTGAGGATAGTGCAAAGAACAAGTAATCTCTAAACAATACCCTAGGGACAGGCAGCAGGAGAGTGACACAGTGAAACTACCCAAAAGATGCCACATGGAAGCAGGTTCATCACACAGCCCATTTCTTGCACACAGTCCAACAGTTGAGATGTACAAGTGTTTGCTATCTCACCATCAGTGAACCAACGGAATTACAAGCTTATTATGTACAGTCAGGCTTGGATTAAGCCACATACGAAGATACAATATATGTGTTTTTTTAATGTTTTGCTTGTTTACTTTTTAAACAACAAATACTATTTTATTGGAGCACAACTTTTCAGCTTTTTATCAGCTTTTTATCAGCTTTTTAAGTGATTACCTCAAGGTCATCTTTAACAAGAATTTACCATTATGTGACCAATTTCAAGAAGCTGTCTTTGGAAAGGTTTTATATCTTTAAGGGTTACAAGATTGGACTCTAAATCAGTCAAGTTACTCGATTCTGATGCAAACCGGGATAAAAATGTATGAATTAATTTCAGTGGAGATGAAAATTACTCACCAGTATCTCTATTCAGGGAAGCACCGTAATCCATTGTGGTGGTATTGGCAGCCGGACAAGACACATTACTCTTGCAATGAATCAGAGGGAGGAAAGGGAGCGTGCTCACCCATGAGGGATAGCAAAGCCAAGTTAAGTTGTCAGATGACTTCTCCATCCCGCAAGAGGCTGCAGGTGACAACATATTTTTGTTTATTATGTGGTCAATGCCACTTCATGCTTGAGGAAAGACCAAGAAAGAGGAAAGACAGAGAAAGAAACCAATAAGGCAGCCCATGGAAAGAAAAGCAGCCATGGCAGAGCTGTTTTAATCTAGAACATTGCAAAATAAATCCAGAGATAATGCTTCAGAAGTGGGGTCCTTCTGAAAGGGGCCCTGGTGGGCTCCTTTGCCTCCTCGTCAATAGTCAACATTGAGGAAGGAGATGTCTCTCCTCCTTCAGGAACTAATGAGTGCCTAATGTCCCTAACCTAGGATATAGCGGGTTGTTAATAGCAGTACAGAAACAGCCCTAGAGAGACAAGCAGTTGCTGACAGTTAGCAGAACAGGAGAGCAAAAGAGTCGTTTCATATGAAGTAGCCACAAGCTGCACTTTTATCACAGGACCTGTGATAGTTATTTGTTATGATGTAGCCCTGCCTTATGCAAGAAGAACAAAAAATTTAAGGTATTGTGAGTTTTTAATGCGACATTTATGAAGATGATTGCAGAGTTACTGTTCAAGCTTCTTTGGGTTTATACCATTAGTGCCACACTGTGGTTAGACAGACAGGCTCATATTTGAGGCTAAGTTGCAACTAACTATTAGCATTTAGTTTGGTGAAGTAGTAATGAATAGAACTTCCTACACACAGCGTTGCTTATAAGTTACAAAGACTGGTTTATTTTTACTGGCATTTCGAAAGAAGACAAGAAACAGGAAGCAAGCTGCATGCAAAATCCAGCAGCTCTCTTGCTATGTTGACAGAAGTTTCCTCCACGGTGCTTTTGCAAAGCGGTAGCTCACACAGGTTAAATAAAGTCCTTCCCAGCAGTTAATACACAATATTTTTTATAAAGACATATAAAGATTATAAAGATATGGGATATATCTATTTGCTGTCTTTTTAAAATAGCTTATTTATATAGAATCCTAACTCCTGCACAATAGGAGTTGTCTTAATCCATTTGTTGCCCTGTCCCAGTGAAAGAGCTCGTCCTTCCTACAAAACAAATTAAATTTTGGCTTCCAGACAGTCATGAAATGAGGCTTTACACACCCTACTCCCACAGGGCTTTGGGAAAGAATAGGAACATCCTGGCCATCTTGAATTCTGATAGAGCACCTGGGTCCTGAATAGGGCACCGATTTGCAGTAGGTGCAGTAGGGCACCTTCTTACCATTCCTTCACACCCCATGGAAACCTACCTGTAGATTCTTTGGATTTTATTTTGAGGCAGTGTAATATCACATAGGCAACCCAAAAGCAGAGAGAAAAAAAATGCTATTATCACCTTTTTTTGACAACAGGCTAGTCATAGACTCAAACTCCACCAAAGCTATCACCACAGCACTTCCTGAAGGGAAGAAGGACTCAGCCCTTTTGACTTTGCTCCTCTTCCTTATAAGCAAGTGTACCAGGCTGATTTTTCTAGAATAAGTCCTAGCTGTTTTCATACTGTCCCTTAACCTCCACCTTTTCCATTTGAAACCAAGCAGCTCTTTTTCTTCCACATATGACACCTCTGATTGGGATTTTTCCTCATCAGAGCTCGTTCTTCACACTTAGAAGTGCTATAAATTGTAAAAACAGTGGTGAGCAGATCTTGTTTACTGAAAAATAGAGAAGAATTGAGGGCTTTAAAAAATTTCTTTTTCCTCTGTATTTCTGATCTTGATCTCTCTTTCTTGATCTCTTCCTTGTAAACAGAGAGCTCCATTTGCTTCTTTTACTGGGCAATAATTCTCAGAGATGCTGACCGTCCACATTTTCCATTGATTACAGCATTACTTTTAGATATACCTCACATACAAAAATCAGGCCTATTACCTGCATGCATAGATTGTAAAAACACATTGTTCGAAACATAGACTTGGTGCTGGCTCAGGCAATTATCTATAAATCTCTTCAAGTGCTAAAACTCAAGGACCTGCGCCCATCAAGGAACAGTTATCTTTAGCCGTATATCAAGTAAGCTTTCAGAGTGGGACAAATACGTAATAATTCATACTTCTAATGGAGACCTACCTGCTGTTCCAATTCATCATGGTAAATTCAGAGCAACTACCCAGCTCTTAAACTTTCTTAAAGCGTGTTCAGCCAGTCACTTATGGGGAGAAGGATTGGTCAAGTGCTCCCATTCTGCTGCCGTGCTTTGGACTCCTCCCCTTACAGAAAATAAGGAAAATACGATATAGATTAAATAGACAAAATACATATTTATTATATCTCTCTATCTGTAGTCAAACTGTAGAGTCATACAGCTGACAGAACAAAAAAGACACTACTGAGGACACTAGGAACCTAATATATTTTTGCTTTTGAACATCTCTTCTTCAGTTAATTAAAGGATTTATTACCCTGAACTGAAAATAAACTATTCTCACAGGTTTCAAATGCACAGAACTTTTTTTTTTTTCCCAAAGAAACAGAAAAATGCAGCAGCAAGGCTATCTTAGAAATAATAACTTATCCATTATATTGGAATAGTATTTAACCAACAACAAGGCAATCAACAAAACAGCAACATTATTTGCTCAGTCAATCTCTTTTAGAGTGATAAAACAATCCAGAAATAAGGCCATTAAAAAGCTGATGGAAAAAGGAAGGGGGAGAAAGCTGGCAAGAAAGAAGTATGCCAATATAAAATATTCAGGGTACTTACATATGATATAGTTTCAGATACAGTGGCCACAAAATAGGAAAACAATTGCAGTGTTTGAAAACTAGAGTTGGGTAAATCAATGATTGCTTGTCATCATCCATGTCTCACACACATCATTTATTAAATCAGAATCCTTGCTTCATCCTCCTGGACAGAAACAATAAAAAACTACTCCATGCAGTTAAGCCTCAATCTGTATATCTGAAGAAGACAGAAATCAGATAAATTCATTTTAAGGAGGAAACCCTTTTTCTGATTTTCCTCATAGGTAGCAGTTTTTCAGCTCTCCACAGAGTTCCACTGCATGATTCTCAATCACAATTATTGCAGAAGCACTTACACAGAAATAGCGGTGATCTCAGCTGGATTCAGGGGTCTTTTCTGCCACCTGAAATCAAAATGCATTCAGTACTGATGACCCTAGAGGTCATCAGCTAAATGGGAAGGAAAAGTGAGAGTTATTGATATCATATTTACCAGGAAATACATGACTAAAATACAAGGAAAAGATGGTCCTGAATATCAATTATTCATGTATTTTTACCATTTATATTAGCGTAGGGTTTACTTGTCCTGGGACCTACACGCATTCCAATAACTTCTTTATAAGCACAGACCAAAGAGATGGCCTTGACCACCAGAGCAGCCAGGATTCAACATGAGAGAAGTGGGACGGGGAGCTCAAGGACGGAGCCCTGGGCAGGATGACAGGTCATGGTCTCCCCACTGGCGGAGTCTGACTCTTGGTTATCCCCTGTCTTACGGAGCAATGCGAAGGGGAGCAACAGGGATGTTCTGGAGATGAGTCTCCAAACTGGGAAGGCACCTTGAGGGAAGGCAACGTGTCCGCAAAGTCGGCTGGTGTCCTGGGCTGCTCTAGGGCAGAGCTCCACATCTCCAGCGGAAGCGATACTTAGGGAGAGCCTGTGATCGGGGCGGGTAGGGGGAAACATCTGCCTTCTGCATGGCTATGAGGAGGAAAAGCTTCATGGTCGAGCTCTCAGAAAAGGACACTGCACAAGTGATTAGAACCTGGGCACGCGTATACTCAGGATATATCTCTATCACACAGACATTATTGATGGTAGCCTCTCTCTCCTCCCCTTCCTCCCATTTGCCTTTCTTGTGCTAAATCATTTCCGACTCTTCAGCCTCTTGCCCTCTCTCCTGGTTTTCTCAGTTAAACCAAGCTAAAAACAACATGTAAAGCAGCTTCTGTCATAGCCAGCATCACTCACTAACCATCGTATTAGCTAATTCATTAAATAGGCACCAAAAAAAAAAAGACAAGAAAAGGGATAAATCACACCCTTGTCTGCTTGTGCAGCTGTGGCACCCTTCAGATGGGTGCTGTGCTGTGTGTTTGTTTGCAAGGAGCTGCCCGCAGAGCGCTTGGGTGCTGCCGGCATGCAGGGCATGCTCCCCTGCCCCAGCTCTCCTTCCAATGCTCTGCCTGCTCCCAGCCTAAGGAGGGGGTATGGAGCAATACAGCCTCTGAACTAGGATGTCTTTAAAAAAAGCAAACTTTTTTGCAACTGTTTTTTGCAACTAATGGAGCATTGCAAACAAGAACCCAGAGACTCAACTCACTTTTCTCCTAAAACATCAGGAAGGTCCTAGGATCCAAAACATCTGCAAACATTTGGCCTACGCTATAGCATGAAGGCCGAAATAATGGGGCTCTAGGGACCGAGTGGCAAGCACTGACCCTGTCATCTGAGAGCTCCTGTTGTTGCAGTGTAATTCTGCCCTTTCAAAAGGTAAACAACACAGTCCCACAAATCAGCACTCTCCTAGACTTCAAAGCCACAGGGATATCCCTATCAATATAGCACTCAGGTTAGAAATTAGCCTTAACACGCCATAAGACCACTAAATAGTCAGTTAGCAGTGAGAGAGCAAAGGAGTGTTGATAGATGTAGTCAATTACTATTTTCCAGATAAAATAATAGCTTACCCAGCTCTCTGAAGCTAATGGAGAGTCATGCTTTAAACCATGCCCCTCCAGTGCCATGAAATTTGAAGATCTGGCCTTTATCTCCACCCCAATGCTCACTCACTTCAGGCACTTAAAATGGTAAAGCTTCCAAGGAGACAGAAAAAACATTAGTTTAACTCATCCAAATGAACATCTGCATCTCTGTGAACCACATGTGGAGGCAAACAGCTTGAGCTATTGCCTCCAGCTGGGCTAAAGTGACCTTACCTTAAATCTTCCTGAATTGCGACTAATGACCCAGAACATCCTTTGCGACAGTTTAAACAAATAAACAAACACGCTGACATCTTCTGACAGCATCTGAATATTCTCTTTCCCTTTGCTTCCTATCTTTCCAAATCATCTTGATACTACTCATGACAACAACTGTCAGGATCTGAAGAGCTCTTCAAATCTTGGCCTAGGGATCGTAGCCCTGCACAAGGCCACCTTCAGTCCAGAGCAAGAGCTGGAAAGGAGATCAATAGAATATGAACACACACATAATTTTCAATCAGTCAAATTGGGCAGTTTTTTTCCCTTGGATGTAGGAAATGCCAAAACTATCACCATGATCAAAACAGGAATTCACTCTGATGAATCAGGATTTGCTTCCTATCTGAGGGAGGAGGGCTGTAGTCTTTCATTCACAGGGTCAAGCTCCTTTTCACTAGTGTTTTTCTCATGTGACTGTGATCAGGAAAGTGCAGGCTAACATGGAGTCCACTAAAACCTTTGCACCTAATACATTTTTTTTCATGTCCATTATGGCAGAAGCCAATAAATCTCCTAGAATGCGACATGAGAGTCATGTTGTACATTTTGGAAGATTTAAGCCTAGCAAGTGTGCAGGAAAGTGGATAAGGATATAGTAGCACCTCCCCCAACAAAACATAGGGATGAGGACGTTCCAAATCAGCCACCAAAGCTGGTAAAATGCCCTCGAGATGTGTCCTACAGCCAGGAGAGCAGCTCCTCATGGGCAGAGCTGGAGGAGGAGGAGGAGGAGGGAGGAGCTGCCACCTTTGCCATGTTGAGATTATTCTCCAGGGAGTGGGGGAGCGATTCCTGCCCTGGCACAGGCAGGATCCCAGTGGGGCCAGGCTTCAATCCTGCTCTTCAAAGTGGGCCACTATTCCAAGAACGTAGCGGGCCGGACAGCGAACGCAGTCCGCAGCCCAGCGAGAGGGGAAATTCAGGCAGCAAAATGGCATCCTGGTCTATGGTCCCACTGCATTTTGTTGTGAAGACTCATTGCATAAAGCACATACACAGTGCTATGGTCCACGCAAAGCCTGCACAGCACAGCAAGGACGTGACTTTGTCTGTGCCCTAGCTATTTATTCGTTTGCTTTAAATTGTCTGTACCAGTTTCATGTTCAGTTTGAACATCTTTTAGGGAAGTTTCATTTCTGGTAATTTCCTGTAAAAACTGCATTTGGTTATAATGTTATGATGTAATGATTATAATCAGACTTAGTGAGGGCTAAGCCCTATGTAAGCAATCTAGTTCATGTAAAAACAAATAGGCTGTCAGAATGCAAAATGTTGGTCTTTGCAACTGCAAATAATGATGGCAGAGCAGTACAAAGAAATTATAATATAGCTGGTTTGAAATGGACTTTTCTTCTGGAAAATCATGAGAACCATTCAAAGTGTTTTCAGTTGCAGTTGCATTTCAAAACCTTCCTGATTAAACAGACTCAGAAAAACAGGAAGCTATTTGTCTTCCCAGCAAAGTCTTGCAGACTCCGACTGGAATAAAAAGCCTGCTCTGGGTTGGATCGCATTTTCTCTCCGCTCTCCAAGCCTTTTCTTCTCTATGGTGGCTACATCTTCTGTCTCAAAATCTCTGCTTTCATTTATAATGAAGTCTCTAGCCACTTTGATCACAAAGAAAACCTTTGAAATGTGAAATGAGTTTAAACCAATGCATCAATGTGTGCTCAAGTCTTTAGACACCTGTAATAACAGTGGTTGGATATGTGAGCTGTCCCATGCACTTCAGCAGAGTGCAAATTCTAAAGCCAAGTTAAACAGGGGACACACGGTCCGGTGATCAGATCATTATTTTGGCATTTGTGACACTCAGCTTTAGTTTCTGCTGATCCACAGAGTTTCAGGACTTTGGGTGAGTCACTTGGCAGCAGGTTTAAGCTGTGTCCATTCCCCCGGGGGCCTGAATCCGGGGCTGTGCCAGGTGGGAACGGCTCTGCCTGCCCCTCACCGCTGTCCTCGTTTCGATCTGCTGGTAGGTTTGCAAGGACCACGGGATTTGGCCTCGAGACTGCAAAATCGTTAACAAAACATGCAAATTACCATATCGCATGCTTTGCACAGACCATGCTCTCAGAGTTCATTAACTCCAGAAATGACGACAGGATGCAACGTTGCCTTTATAAAGAAAATACATAGAAAATGAAAGGTCAGTACAACAACAGACACGAAGAGTGAAAGGAAAAAAGACTCACCTCATAACTGGAGCAGTTCAACTTGGGCTCTGACACAGCATTTCTGTATGGCGTTTTAGAAGAGGAATTTAAATGTTTAAATGATTTTTTCTTCCTGGTGAAGCGGATGGAACAATAAGTTAATGGAGTAACTACTCTCAAAGATAGCAGAAAAAGGACTGGCTCTCATAAAAATAAAAATAAAATAAAGTTAAAAAAAAAAAGAGTATGACATGATTAGGAGGGGTATTTGTGTGGGTGGGTGTGTAAAATTGATGCAGTCGTATGTACTGCATACAGATTTGGATCAGCAACCCTACAGACACAAACACAGAAGAATTTGCTATGTTCTATTTATCCACAGTTTTGACACACTCACCGTATCAAGGATACTTTGTCAGATTACTCACTGAAATAGCTCTGCCCGTAACTTATTTTTTTCATAAAACATTTTCATGTTACAGTACAGCAAAACCATAGTTTTACTGATACAGACAGTTCCACTGACTTCAAGAGGACTTAGAGGAAGAAGAAAAGTCTTCACCTAGGCATGCTTCTGAGTAACTTGGCCCTGCTTCACATCTGTCCTGGCCAAATGAAAATGATCAGCCATATCTGATCCATATTCTTATGAAGCATCCATAACTTAAAAAATCAAAGAATGCTACCATTAAAAACATTGCAGGGATCAAAACTGGAGCAGCCGTGCATAAAAAACAAATCTTTCCTTCCATTCCTCAATCCACTGATGCAAGCAAGAAGGGAATTCTTGCTTGAGGATGATGGACTTTCATAAAAAGAGAGGCCATCTCATTTCCTGCCAGACTCCAGGCACCCTACAAGGATAAGGTCATATTTTTTAAGGTGTACCATTAGTTTCCTTATTGCTTTAGAAAATTAAAAAGGAAAATTGCCTGTCACACCCAGAGAGCTAAGCTGATGATAAGGACTGAAGTCTGCTCAGATTTGCATTCCTGGTTTAGACTTTAAGGTTAACTTATTTATTTATTTTCATGCACCTTTAGTTCTGTTTGAAATACAAAACCTACCAAGTATTTGCTTTCTTGCAAAGATGATAAATTGGGCTAGATTTTCAATGTGCTGTATGCATACAACCTCTCCTTTTAGGTGATCCGGAAGGGTCTCAGGTAATTTTATCTTTTTGATGGCATGTAATTTTCAGTGCTTGGACGAGACATTTTCTCTCTGTTTTGCCTTCACCATCTAACTGGTGGCTGAGCTGATGATGCCAGGATTGATGTGCCTAGGAAGAGATACCTGCTATTTTTTATTGCTTATATGTTATCTTTTAGTTTTACTATTATATTTTCTGTACACACTGTTTGGAGAGCAGCAGACCTATCACACTCATCTCTTTCCAGTGTCAGTTTACTCATTCAAGCAATGACCTTACTCTACTTCCCAGAGCCTAAAGATGTGTTTGTTAAAGCAGGCAATTGCACACACTGCGATAGCCTGCCGGGCATTGTAACTTTGTGCATATGAAAGATGCTACAGAAACTGATGGATTTTAAAGTATCCTTTTGCTTAGAAATCTTATAGCTGACTCTTGCGCTGTAGCTTCTGTTTCACTTACACGTGTCAGGGCAAATTTTTAAGCCTTCAAAGTATAAAGGAAAAGGATACATTAAAGTAGATATAACAGTCTATTCAAACCAAGAGAAGCAAACAACCTTGTTGTTTCAACCCCTTGAGAAATGCATCCACTTATGCCTTGGCACAACAGACCTTGAGGGTCATTTCTACTGGAGAGGCACAGAAGCTATGGTTCTGTTAAGAAGAAAAGATGATGATGCTGTAACACCCACAGATTGCCTTCCAGTTCCATCCTGTGAGCCATAGGAAGATATTAATTCAACAGAGAGATGTTTTGCCTGCCAGATGAGGCCAGCTTATCCAGTCTGCACAGTGCATGGTCAGGGCCACCCTTGAAAGGGGCCAGGCACAGCACCGCAGGCATCCACGAGGGCATCACGCAACCGCACGAGGTACCAGGGGTTCATCAGTCCTGCACACCAAAGACCTAACTTGAATTGCCCTGGAAAAACATGGGAGAAAACACTGTCAGCTGCACAACTTTAAAAACAAGCCAAGATTTTCAAGTGGTTTTATTATACCAACTGGTGGTCTTTGAAAAATTAGACAAGCTTTAGGCTGAAGAGCCATACTTACATGATAGCAAAATACCACATAAGTTTAAAACAAAAATCTCTCTTCCCTCCATCCCTCCCAGTTCCTAACTCTGATACATTAGGGCCAGCCTATAGACCAAATTCCCCCTGGACATTTAGATCTATTCCAAAGCGCTCAGTCCCACCTTGCCAAAGTCTGCAGATCTGCCCTGCCCTGCAATACTGCTGATCATAGTCATCACAAAAAGGGATCACATTCAGAATCTCAGCCTATCTCACAACAGCAGTGACTATTTACTGGATTTTAGGATGGTCTTTGTTAACAATATTTGAGTTAATGTATTAAGAAAGGAGTTGGTGAATGAGAAACTCATGAGAACTGAGCAAGAACAGAAGCATCATGTGGAAAGTTTCAGGGTCACCATGTCAAGTTTCATTACCTTACACGTACCAGGGTGGCTGGTGGCTAAATCATCTTCCAGGAAAGGGCTACAGCAATAAACCCCATCCTGTGGTAGTCTGTCAAGTATAGAGACATTCTGCAAGACATAATAAAGTAACTGCTTGATGCAAAGCCACAAGTTCCAAAAAGAAAAGGAGAAATGCAGGAAAGCACAGCAAGTTTTACACTTGAGTCCAACAGCTGTTGCAGGAAGCAAGTGCTAATCAGATTTACATTTTTAGACCATTTCCTCTCCCCTTTCTACCATTCAATACAGTCCTGATTTCTCAAAAACAAAGGAGACCTTCTGTTACAAAAAATCCTGCTTTTGTTTTTCTTAAGATTATCACTGAATGTACACAGCGTTCAATTTACAGACCCAAACAATCACCAATATAGAAATAGTATTTATCAATAAATACAGGTTCTATTCATAAGTACAGTACTTGTATGCATAAAACATGATGTGAAGCACAGCTTTATGTATTTTTACTAGGCAAACTTAAACTTTGATTTACATCCGTTTCACTAAAACTTTATTGCTTCCTCGTCAGACAGTACAGATTCCTTTCTGTATCTTAGATGGTAAATATAGTTAATGTGCTGAGGCTGCAATGGATCAGCAGAGAAGCTGTTTAATAGTGACATAAATTATTTCAGTGACTTTTCCTGCAAGTGAGAGATGACTCCATGTGCTATAAACTAATACCAAAGGAATGATGCTCTTTCATCCTAGCAAAGTGCCTGAGCTATATTGTTTTTGTATCCTGTTGGGGATGCTACAAATGCAGCATGTATTACAACTATATGCACTTAGGCCATTTTTCTTTGCTGTTTTTAATGCTCTCCTGCACTGAAAATTGAGCTTTGGTGTCTGAATGAAGGCAAAGCCAATTACTTTCTCTGAAACCTTTCTTTAAAGTCTGCAAACCCCAACAGATTTTTTAAAATCTTTCCAGTAGATAAGAATATATTTAAAAATAATTATGCCTGTTGAAATTCAGAAGCATGAGGCATGAGCGAGCTGGGTGGCTGCAGAGCCACATGCGTGCGTGTGGCATGTCCCGTCCCGTCCCCATTAAGGCCACTCTCGTCTTCAGGGGCCATTTCATAGTTTCCAGAGCACTCTGCTCAACTTGCAGTTCAAGTACACTTCTACTAGAAATCTACTTCTATTTGTCCTCAAATTGGTCACTTTTGAAAGAGCTTTTGTGTGTATTGTGGTTCACTGATAGGAATCACAGGAATGCAGGGGAATGGAGCAGACATTTACTGTGGTGTCAGAAAAAACCTGCCATGAGACTGTCAGCTGATGGTGAAGTCTATCCTACAAGTGTTTTTCACCTATTCAGAGATGTATTGTGTAGATTGTGTGGAAGAGGATGAGTTTCTATGGGTTCTAGAACATGTCCTTGACCCCACAGAAATTCATCTTCCCTCCTCTGTACAAGTCCTTACACACTTAACTGCAGTGTCTCCCCCTTTCTACCTCTCCCAGAGGTAACTTTGGCAGTCCCATGGAAGTTTCCTTTGCTGGTTGTTCTTATCCCTCCAGCACCACTTCCCAGGTCTCAGTTCTCCTTTCCTCACTCCAGTGGACAACACAAGGACTATTTCAGTCACGCTTTTTAAATTTAGGCTAACGGTACGGATGCCCTGCACCTCTCTTCCACTTGACCTCTTTTTTTTCTTTATTTTTTTGAGAGGGAAGGGGGTTGGAGCAGTCCCTCATGGCTAACTTCTCGTTTCACATAAAGCTAATAAAAGCACCAATGTAACAGTTAATTCCCCATAGTTTTTCCCCCTTTCTAACTCCAGGAATAGGCAGGCACCGAACAAAAAGCTCAGAATTGTGCTGGCAATATTATAACTGCAGTATAATCAAAAGGAACCTAAATTATATAAAATTTAATTATAGTGATAAAGACATTGCACTTTGGGGTATTTCTTTCCACATTCTCCCCCAAAGGTCTTAAATCATGTTTCAGAGAATCTAAAATGGCTTGCGCTGGGGAGAAATTCTGGAAGTTATCAATCTTTTCTGCAGTGGCTAAAGATTACCTTAAGATAAAAGAGATAGTACTTAATCTGAAAGATCTCCATCACTTTCAACATTATTTTATCTAAATCTGTGATGAAGACTCAAGTTATCTCCAAAGAAATCTCCAGTATGGTCTCAGTCTAGCTCTCCATGGTCTATTTAAAGCAGGTGCATTTATTAAATGTACCATAATATATACTGTAACAGAAGGTTCAGATTTTATCTCTAGTTCTAAGAAAATTAACACATTAATTTTTATTATTGATAGGATTTCCATGTCTCTCAATCAGAAAAATCAGTAGCTTTTTAGCCCATGCTTTTTAAGTCCTCGGTGTGTATCATCGAATCATTATGGTTAGAAAAGACCTTCAGGATCCTCCCTAGACTTTGGACCTGGTAACATCCTGGTGCACATCCCAGGTGCTTCCAGAAGATTAAAGCCTCCGTGAGCTCAGGAATGCCTCGGTCACAGGCAATCCGTGCATATTGCACAAGTCTGTGCAAGATTTCGAAGGCAGTGCCAGCAATTTTCAGCAATTCAACAGTCATTTTAATTAGATTGCCTACATGCGGTAACATTCATCCTTTCCCACTTGAATGTAGAATCCACTCAGTTTACTAATTTTTACTGCACTTTATCATCCTTTCATCCTTTTCACAGCACTTTCCACAGTCCTTCCCCCTGTTCACAGCACATGAACCATCGTTCTGACACTTCCAGCTTCCAGAAGCTTCGGCACATGAAACACGGCACGGAAAGCACCTCTTGCTTCACAGGCATGCTTTGTTTACAGATTATTGCTACGATTTTCTTTTCACAGGAACCAATTAAATCAAGCCTTTTCCCCAGAAATGGAATAGCATCTCTCGGGATTTCAGACAGCCGAGAATGAAATTGTCAGGGTGTTCCCAGCATTTTTAGGATGACAGCCCCCAGTTTCGGTGGCTGGCATTAAGAGATGCAGTGTTGGGTACCTGCACTTGGGAGCAACAGCATCAGGAAGCCTCAATGACTCCATCCTCTCCTTCCCTTAAATTTTTTCTATTACCACAATGTACTTCAAATCCTATTGCCTCCCATGTAAAAGCAATGTCAAGATGGAGAAGGCAGATGGAAACTCCCTTTTAAATGCTAACGTTAGTGAATAGTTTCTCTGATGCTTATCTCACCCCAAACGGTCCAGAAATATATGTTGTAATTTCCAGTGATTTATTATTTCCATTATTAGATATGTTAACCACATAGACTTACCATAGACTGACACAATTCAAAATCCAAAGAAAATGACAGCAGAAGTGTCCCTGATGCCTGGCCAGCTCTTGCTTTACTAGGAGGGACATTTTTGCATGTTGGAAGCCTTGGCTTTTCTGTGTATATTACAGCAGCGTTGGTTGCCCAGGGTAAATAAAACTAAATTTTGGGAGAAAAATAAGGAACTTCTTAGCAATAAAGTTTTGTTCTAAAAATGGAAGTTTGTGAAAGAGAGACTGACGTTGTTACCTAAATTACTAATATAATTCAAAAGTTTTTGGAAGTCTAGAAAGTTTGTTTTGTCCCTTATTATTTATTCTCTTTCTGCTTGAGGACTCCAGAGAATCACGAGTCATAGACACCTGTTTTTTGTTTTTTTTTCATACCCAGATAGTTTTAAGTACAGTTAAAAGTGAGAGATCAGCCGGTCAGAGGTCTGTAGTTCATCTTCTCTTTCATTTTCTCCTGGTTTTCTTTGATTATCAACAAAATCAATAAAGTTATGTCCAGCGCCTGGGACTTGCCTTTCCGCTCTGTATGCATGAAAAATGATCGATTTCAATCATGCTACAGAAAAAAATGACTGCCATCATTTTTACCAGCAAGGTACTATATTTGAACTGCACTGAACCTATCCGTCTATAATTAAGTGCTTACTGTGTCTTTCAGACTTTAAAACTGGTAGGTCTCATTTCAGTGCTGTCTCAGTTTTATTCACAAAATGGTAGAGGAACACAGTGTTTCCCATCTTTTCAACTCCCAGTTTCTTTATCAGTGCTGAAAAGCCACTTGACTAATTCACTGGATTTGGTTGAAAGTTAAATGAAAAAATATTCTCTGTACCACTGCCCAAAGACCCAGTCCCACATAGTTAGCCATTGGCTTCCAACTCCTCAGTGATCTGGTTCCCTTCATCGCTTTGCTCATGCAGTATTTATTTTATCCATTTAATTTTATTTCAGTATCTGTAAATAGTTTAGAAATTAATATAACTTGTCACAGTCTCAAGTACAATACTAAATGGCTTTATTATTAAAAATGGAAAAATAAAGTGGAGGTCTATAGAAATCCTATTTCAGATTTAGAAATGTGATTTTTCTATCAATTTTATCCAGTCTCATATCACTCCATTTCCATCTGTATAGACATACACATTTTGAACAATCTGACTCAATATTTAGAGTCTAGACAGATTGGTATGAGCCAAGGGGACTCAATGGTGCTGGACAATGGTCTGAAAAATGACACAGAACTGTTGAGCATTGTTTCATTTCTATCTGAGTCCCAGATTACTGGAGATAAAAAAAAAAAAACAGAGAGGGAATTACTGTAGTTCTTGGAAGTAAAGTAAGAAAACAGCGTTCCTTTCAGCTACCATGTTTTCAGTCCAATCATTTTTCCCTTTGTTCATGTCTTTTAGCACTTTGAAAGAAAGCATTTCACCTACATCCGCTTCAGAGTGCTCTTCCTTTTATGTTGTATCCTACATACATACACAAGCCATTTGGCCTAGTAACACTTCCTCGGTACCTCTCTTTTTAAGTTGTGCATGTTCAACTTCAAACAGAATCTTTTTTTTTTTTTTTTTAACTACAGATCTTTCTCTGGTCATTTCTGCACCTTTAGATTTGAATATGCATTTTTCTATTGCCTAAAAAATTCCAAAACAGCACATCTCTGCTAGCAAGAGGGAAGTCATTCCCTTCTGCATTGCAGTCCTGTCAGTCATTCGTACCTATGCAAAGTAAGTGCAGCATAAACAAAATGCCAGGTCTGATTTGACAGTTGTGCAACACATAAATAAGGTGCAAAGCAGTGAATGACCGGCTACCGAAACTCTGCAGTGGCTTACTGGGTAGTTACAGCAGTATGGAAATTTGTAGGTGCTGATAACTATGTAAATAGAAATACAGGACTATATTTCCTATACATGCAGGAATTGTAGGATTGTGTATGTCACAGTTCCTCAATACAATATCTCTCTGAACATATGAAATTGATGACTTTTTCACCATCTGTACCAAAATGATGTGCTAGATAGCAGAAGCCACAGTGAGTGATAAAAGTACTGAAAAAAAAAAGAAACCATTTCTTGCAATCCAATAAAAGTAGGTTTTTAGCAGAGATAGCAAAGGATTTAAAAAATATATTTACTCTTGCAAATAATCTTGAATAGAATGACTATGTAAACCCACTAAGCTAGCACCTTTGCACACTTTAGAGCATTCTCTACAACAGCGTCAGCATGAGTAACACTCTATAGCTTTGTCTATATCCGCACTTCAGGTACTCAGGTCTAGGTCTACGCCTAAGGAAAGCTATTATTTTATTGGGTTCATTTAATTTTCATACTCTATTTCTGGATTAAAATATATACTCCCTAGGAGAAGCAGCATGTTTCAGTGGGATCAGTACCAGTACAGCAGTAGGGAGATGAAGATTTGGGTTTTATATCTGTATCTGACTTGCTGTACAGCCTTGCTACATAGCTTGCTATCAGTTTACCATTCTATAAAAGGGTAAGGCATAATGAGGACGTATATTAGTGGACTGGTTTGAGATCTAAACAAGCATCGAGTATAGTAATCGATCGATTACTATAAAATTTAAGATATGGTATAAAGGCACCCACCCAGGACACATCATACAGTTTTATTCAACTATTTTCTTGAACTGTGTTGCCTCTGCCCCACGAAGACAGGCAAAGTCCATTCCTGAGGAAGCCTGGTTTGGAGGGCTCTTTGCTCACAGTCATATTCTGCCTGGCATGGGATTCAGGTAGGATTTTCTAACTCCTTACCTACCGGCATGTCCTGGCTGGACCTCCACATCATGCAAGAAGTCTGTGACCTGCACTGAACAGTGAGAAAAGATAAAAAGGACACTGAGCAGTGGGTTAAGATGAAATATAAAAACAGAGAAGTGCCAATGAGTCCCCTTTCCAACTACTAATGATCCTTCAGCTCTGATGACTTCCTATGACACCAAGTAACGTGGAGGCTACCCAGAGCCATCCCACAGGCTAGCTATGGGCCACTGCCACCAGCCTGAGCACACCTGCCTTCCCTGCTTTACATGGACTGCCTCCTCTTCCTCTCCATGGTACTTTCACTGAGAATTTAAGATAGAAAGAGGAGGTTGAGCTCTGAGGGACATGAAATGCTACTGAAGGGACTACCAAGATGGAGCAGAAATATCCAGCAACAGAGATATCAGTGCAGCATCGTAGCCAGCACTTGCACCTGTACAAACAAGAAAGAAGCCGAGAGGATCACAGGAGCAAAAAGGAAGTGCAGGTGGAACTGTCTGTGCTAAAGGGAATCTGGAGCCTTCCTGAAGGCAGCTTTCTCTAGAAAGGGAGCGTGGAACAAATTCCTGTATCTGAGAGAAATAAAGTGACAGGTGAATGTGAGCATTACTGGGTCCAAAAGAGAAAACATTAGTGAATATTATCTGGTTTAGGCAATCACTTCTGTACATATGCACACACCGTAGTTTTCAATACTGAACACTGTTTTCAGTAAGAGCCACCGTACATCTACGGAAAAATATTCTGCTAGATTCACCTGTGTTATGGATTTGCTCTGCTCTGAAACTAGCACTCTAAATTCTACTCAGACTTGCATCTCAACAGGGTTTACTGAGCAAAAGTGCATATAAGTTTTCATCCATCATCTTTCTGACATGCAAGCTACAGTCACTTTTAATCTCTGCATAATAAATGGGATTAAGTATTCATTGAATATGGTCTTATCATGGCAGTTTACAAGAGCTTAGCACGCAAATTCTCCTGAACCACAATCTGATTTTTCCATTCCTCTTGCAGGAAGTGCTAGATTTAGTTACCTTGCTCTCTGCCACTGAATCAGCTACTTGACAAACTTACACTATGGAAGCTCTCTCTGATGAGCCCAACAAGCTACCATTAGTTTTGGGGGGGGGGGGTGGTTCACCTAAAATTTAGTGGTCAAAGAAAAGCAAATATGGGGAAAGAGGCATATCTGGCATAATGTCTTCTTTTATACATCTTTGAAACGGTAAAGACAGAAGTTGCATTTTGAAAGGGAATTAGAGTGTCACTGCAAGCAAAAAGGAGCCCCAAAGCTCAGATCATGAAAGACTCTCCTAATGTGCAGCAGTGCTGGACACTGGTCTGTTGCTATATATGTGATTACAAGAATTAGACTGTTTTTTTAAAGGCCTTGGACAAAGTTCTTCATTCTTATCCGCTCATTTTTATTAGTAAGGAAGAATGAGGATTCTCGTTTAACTCAGTAAAACACATAGAGATCAGCAGAGAAAAAGGTTGAGACATGCACTTAGACAATTTCCTGAGTACTCTGCAGCCGACAGCAGTGCCAAATGCCCCATTTCTTATTTCCCAATCTAGAATGAGCCAGCGAATGCTGTAGGATCATGATGAGGCTTTAAAATGTCACATTCACTAAACAGTATCAGTCAGTCATTGAGACAGCGCTATATTCACTTAGCTCACATCACTGGATAAATTATTCAACTCCTTTCTCCTAATTTCTTTCAATAGGATATGTGCACCCCATAGCTAGTCAATCACTGTGCTGCTTATTTAAGGAGCATGAAAAATAAAGTCTTTAGTCACTAAAAAAAGCATGTGTTTTAACACGGAGCAGCACAGCATATTATCTCTCTATACATCAGCTCCTTGGGATTTCAGGCCTATAAAAATCAATATCAATGATACTAGGCTGAATCCTGACCTATCTGCGCTGCCTGAACTTCTCCTACAACTTTATACAAGGTCAAGAAATGATGAGCTGTTAATCATAAGCCAAGACTACTTTGCTATCTTCTAAGGTTTTTTTAGATTTTTTTTTTACTTTGTTATAAATCTGTCAATCTACGTTTTCTTCTTCTTTTCTTCTTATACAGTACTCGTATTCAGATTTGGAGGGAAACACTGTCTGGGGGAGTTCATAACATTTTCTGCAGTATCATAGAACTGTAACTATCAAAAATCAATCCAAATAAAAGTCAAACAGCTTGATGTGCTTGGTCACAGATCAGAACCTTTGTCTGACCTATGGAAGCAGCTACAAAAATCTGCTTTAAAGGAAAAGGAGTAATTGAACTTTCTAGACTTATCTACAGCCCAGTAAATGCTCGCTTCCAAGGCTGAGATGGCCATGTTGCTACAACCATGCTCACTGAAGATTACCTGAAGTTGAAGACAAATAAAAAGATAGAATTTCTGTCCAAATGACTCTGAACCTTTCTTCAGGAGAGCGCATCTTTGCTCCTGTCACGAGGGCCTACCTGCAGATCGCCTGCCTTTTTTGCCTTGTCACTGAGGAATGAAGAAATATCCTACAGCTAAATCAGCCAAACCAGCCCCAGAGGGCTGGTTCTCCTTACGGAGAGGCTGTACCTTAACAAGCTGCTGACTCTTTAAAGAAATCAAACACCTTTTTAATGGTGAAAAATACAGAGGCATTTCAATGCTTTAAACAACTTTTCCAAAGACTTAAGTGTTGAATCAGAGAATGATGAATCACATCAGGAAAGCTCTAGTCAGCTGAAGTAGCACGTATCCCCTTCTGAACAACTGTCAAGAAGTGAAAATAAAATGGATGTTTTGTCTGGAATGACAGCAAATTGTCTTCTTTCTTTTAAGTTCATTTGGTGAACATAACGAGCCTCCTTGGGTTTCTTGTGAGACCCTCCTTGGGTAAAAGCCACATGCCAGGGCATTCAAAGCTACTGAGCAGCAGCGCTGGAACAGAAAAGTTCTCCCCTGGTGTCTTCCAGAAGTCACATTCAGGCTTTGATTTGGGGCAGGTGCATTTACATGCCAGGATTAATTCCCTCTTCAGCACACACGATGAGCAGCAAGAAAGGCCTCAGAAGTCTGGGCAAGAAAACGTGCCTGGCTGTGAGCAACGAGGTCGCTCACCCGCAGCTGGACTGCAGAGCTTTCATCCTGCTGCAGGGAGGCCACGGATGGAAGTCAGAGACAAAATCTGCTCTCAGCCACTGCATGGCTTGAGTTAGTCCTTTGTCTCGTTAGCGTAAAAGCCAGATTTGCAGCAGTGACCTTCAGCTTCCCGCTCAAGCCATGCGCCATGCCCCTGCTTGACCACGCCTCTCCAGGGCAGCATTAGCACTGCAGGACGCAGAGCACCCGGAGGCTGCTCCAGCTTTGCTCTCTTCCCTGCTCTGCCTCTGTTCCATTCCTGCAGTTTTAAAGGAAAGACTGATAGGATGTTTGTGGTTAAAGACATAAATGCCTTCAAACCGCTCTCAGATTGGTCTCTTGTATTTTTAAGCCATTGCACGAGGGGTTAAAATGCACAGACCTCACTAATAATTGGAGCTCGATGAGCACATTTCTGTGCTTGTTCCCCAGGAGTAATTTTTATCTGACTGACGGGGTCCTTCTCTCAGCGAGTAGAAGGGTCACAGAAGCCATCAGTCAATTACCCTTTACCAGCCCAATGACTGCCTTTTCACCTCACTGACAGAGAGGACTTAACAGTGTTATTCACACTTCTGTGGCTGTAAAGCCCTTGGTGATATTTATGGATAAGAGATCTTCTGCAGATAAAAGATGGAAGCCTTGCAAGGTACTGTTTTCTTTTTGGCACACTCACCCTGCTCTGTCTTAGCATAGGGAGAATTACAAGGTTGCCAGATGTCCATATATTCTTATTTCTTCTTCACCGTCTTTTATTTCTTTCTTCTGCAGTGGCCTTATAGACTTGAATAACAGTGAGAAGGAAAAAAACACTTAGCACTAAATGCATGCCTGGCTCCACTCTGCTTATTGGAATTACACCAGGGATGAATTTAGGCATAAACACTTTTCATTAGTTGTACAGTAAGTAGAGATGCTAAGCAACACTGCTCCAGAGATATTCAATTTACAAGCCACAGTTCATCCCAGTAGCACTGTACATAGTTACATTACATCTATAAAGAGTGGAGCCACAAACAAATAGTTGGATGCGTGAAGCCAAAGCCCTTAAAAAAGGAGGCACAGCGGTAAGAGCTGCGTTATCACTCATGGGTATTGAATTATAGTCTTTATTCTGACACTGGCTCTGTGCACTCCATTAAGTTACTCAAGGTTATATAGAATCAGAGAATCACTACGGTTGGAAAAGATCTTTAAGATCATTGAGTCCAGCCGTAAACCCTTTAACACCATGCCTATGTGTCCCTAAGTGCCTCATCTGCACATTTCTTGAACACTGCCCGGGATGGTGACTCCACCACTTCCTTGGGCAGCCTGTTCCAGTGCTTGACTACTCTTTCCATGTAGAAATTCTTCCTAACGTCTAACCTGACCCTCCTCTGGTCAACTTGAGGCCATTTCCTCTTGCCCTATCGGTTGTTATTCTGGGGAAGAGATTGACTTCCGCCTCACTACAACCTCCTTTCAGGTAGTTGTAGAGAGCGATAAGGTCTCTCCTGAGTTGCCTCTTCTTCAGACTAACTAATCTCAGCTCCCTCAGACACTCCTCATAAGGTCTGTGTTCCAGGCCCTTCACCAGCTTATCTTCAAAGCAAACTCTTGATCGGGCCAGCTAATGAAATCCCGGCCAGGCTTCTCCACATAGTGCACAGAGAGAATTACCTGATTATAGACTGAGTATTTGATAGTGGAATTGAGTGTTGCGTTTGGCTGTGGCTGCAAGCATAGAGCCAGCAGAGCCAAGTTACTCAAAGAAGCTTCAGAATTCTTCTAAGCTGCATGAAGGTAAAACGTCCACGAGTTGGTCGTTTGGGAAGCTAACTCTTGCTTTGCACAATCACTTTCCTCTTTGTTGCATGATCATTGTTCTGGCACCACTGCAGAGTGGTCTGAGATGTGGCCAATATTTTAAATTGCTCTACACATATGGTCTCAATGGCGTGTAATGGCTATGTCACTTATATAGAGGTCAAAAGTGCTGCAAGTAAAGAGACTACTGGGCTCTCTCTTTCTGTTTCCTTGGAAAAGGAACATTCTTCCCAGGCAGAATCAAGGCTGAGCACTTAATCATTCTCTATGGAATTAACAAGCTCTTCGGTAAGAATGGACAGACTTAATCACAGCTGCACTTGCGCGGCTACCAGCTGAATTACCCCAACACTGATTTTAATTCATCGTGTTTACAGGTTTCTGTGCTCGAGTAAACACTCAATCGAAGACTTACAGAATGGTTATTATACTCAAGTATTCATTAGGTGGTCTGCAAGGGGGATAAGAAAAAAAAAAAATCCAGTGATGAGACAGAATATTCCAGAAAGTAAAGGAAATAGAGGCAACATTTATATGCACTCGTAAAGGCATCCTTTGGCCAAATTTTGTCCTGAAGCTGTGTTTAACTTGATATCAGTCAACTTGATTTGTGTGTTTTGGGGAGATTTATATGCATGAAGTACACAAAAACAGACTGGTAAAATTAGAACTAATGTATTGTTCACTGTCCCTAGCCTAAACTTTGAAAAACAAGCTAGCTTAAAGATTTCACCATGATTCACTTCTCATCTTGGGCTTTTTATTAAATCTACAAAGTAATATATGCCTACTAGCATATCATAGAATCATAGAATGCATAAGGTTGGAAGGGACCTCTAGAGACCATCTAGTCCAACCCCCCTGCACACGCAGGGTCACCTACAGCATGTGGCTCAGGACTGCGTCCAAGCGGGTTTGGAAGATCTCCAGAGGAGGAGACTCCACAGCCTCTCCGGGCAGCCTGTGCCAGGGCTCTGTCACCCTCACTGTCAAGAAATTTTGCCTTAAGTTCCTGTGGAACTTTTGGTGTTTCGGTTTGTGGCCATTTCCTCTAGTCCTATCAGCGCCCACCACTGAGAAGAGGCTGCCCCATCCTCCTCACTGCCTCCCTTGAGGTCCTTATAGACACTGCTCAGGTCTCCTCTCAGCCTTCTCTTCTCCAGGCTGAACAGGCCCAGCTCTCTCAGCCTTTCCTCATAGGGCAGATGTCCCAGGCCCCGGATCATCCTCGTAGCCCTGCGCTGGACTCTCTCCAGCAGCTCCACATCCCCCTTGTACTGGGGAGCCCAGAACTGGACACAGTACTCCAGGGGTGGCCTCACCAGGGCTGAGGAGAGGGGCAGGATCCCCTCCCTCGACCTGCTGCAGACGCTCCTCCTAATGCACCCCAGGATCCCATTGGCCTTCTTGGCCACGAGGGCACTGCTGCCTCGTGGGCAACTTGTCGTCCACCATGACGCCCAGCTCCCTCTCTGCACAGCTGCTCTCCAGAAGGTCAGTCCCCAGCTTGTACTGGTGACTGGGGTTATTTTTCCCCAAGGGCAGGACCTTGCACTTATCTTTGTTGAATTTCATAAGATTTCTCACTGCCCAGTTATCCATTCTGTCCAGGCCCCTTTGGATGGCAGCACAGCCCTCGGGGCTGTCAGCTACTCAATCCCTTAGAAAAATAAAAGAAAAAATAAATAAATAGAGGCACACAAGTCTGATAAGATCTCATCTCACACAACTCACTTCCACAGCTGGTAACACAATGTAGAGTGCTGATGCTGAGAGCACCTTGTTGCTCAAAACTAAGAGGACTATTTTATCTGTTTTTTTAATCTTCAAGGGGCTTTGATGTGTGTTATTTAAAATACATAGCGGATTGCAGAAGACAGTGAACACTCATCATATGTAGAATAGAGTCTGAAAGGACTTGAAGTGGCACCAAATGTGATATCTGTTAGGCTGATATATGATTTTTTTTTTTTCAAAATAAAATGTTCAAAGACATGACAGACCTCTCAGATTTTTTTCTCCCATTAAACAAGGACAGCATATGCCATATCAGGCCTGAACAGAGAGGAGGCACTAAGTTAAAGACTCAGGCTTTCCTGAACAAGTAAGTAGGCAGAAAAAAAGTATTAAACAGTTTGATCTTGTAGAGAAGCTTGACTAATGACTAATTCTCACTCTGAAGTCAGCACAGGCTGTAGAGAATCTCACTAGAGATTTTTAACATCTTTGAGCTTACTTTGAAACCAGATACATGTGTCACACGACAGACAGGAATTGAGAAGGGCCTTGCCAGTTCAAGGGCATAAATCAAACTTGTCATGAAGGCAGTAACTACAAACTGGTCACATTTGCTACCCTGAATGCTACCAGTCTTCACTGCAGGTACTTTCCCAGTGATGTTTCAGTGACTGCATTTTCAAAGCTTTTATTTTTACTGTTTATCACAACCCAGTTCCTCTGGTCCTCTCCATAAGGGAGCGTATGTGCATGAAGATGCAGCTTCGTCCACTCAATACTGGGGTCATTCCCAAACCGTGCCGGACACTCTCCCAAAGCGAGTCACAGTGCTCCTTGGAACAGCAGCCCAAAGACAGAAAAAAAGTGAGAAGGGCTAAAGCAGATACACATACACCAAGTGAAAAGCTCTCTGGCACTCACCCAGTACTTGTGTCCAGCTTAACTTTAAGCTGGTGAGCTGCTGTCTGTGTCAATAGGTAATCAATCCTCCGTCTATGGAAGAGTCATGTCACCCATGGCCAGAGTGATGAATGCTTTATTGGTCGTATCACTATTGACTATATTGTACTTCCATCCTCTGCTATCCATTTTCTGGCCAGCACCATGACAAGAGTAGAATGAAAGAGAGTGGTGAGTTCGTACGGCTAATCAAAGCCACAAAGCCACTTCTAATTCCTGCCCAGTATTAGTCAATCTGCAGACAGTCATGTCAGTGAAATGTGGCTTCTTCCATATAGGTGAGAAGCTCAGTCCTGAAACAGGAGAAGGAGATTATCAGGAAACTCAGCTACTCTGGTAAGTCTGGGCACTTTATGGACATTGCAGGTGACCCATTCTCATCACATGTATGCAAAAGCCAGCCCCCAAAGAACACTTCTAACTCAACCGCCTGGATAATTAATTTTCACCAGAATGTCCATCTAGGGTAATAGTTAGCAATGGCTTCCATTACTGCAACATCAGAACAGTTACTCGTCTTTTAACATGAAGGTTTGTTGCTGCTTTTTGTGAGGGAAGGAAGTACTATGAGTCTCTCTACCACATCAGGCAAACACAGACTAAATAAACTCTTTAATGTGAGGTATGAAACCAGGCCTTCCTCTGCTGTAGGGCAGGAGAGCTTTCTCCTCTATATAGCCAATATAATGAACTAGACCCTGGGCAGTTCTGGAGAACATGGATGTTGCAGGCCATCCTCAACCCTCTTCATCAGAAGTAGGCAAAACAGTGTCCATGGTGCAAGGCGGCTCTTGGCACTAATCTCTTCTCTCAGTCTTGCACTTTCAAGAGCAAAAAAAATTCACTAGAGTGATTCAAAACTTGAAAAAGTTGTAAAGGGTCAAATGAAAAACACATCCAGTATCACACCTCCAGTTTCTTTAGTGAATCCTAATACATGAGGGGATTTCTGTTTGACAGTAGAGATTGGATTTATGCAAATTATAAGGTTAAAATAATTAGAGATAGGTCAAAGGTATAAATCAAAGAACCAGAGCTGACATGTCTAAAATTCAGAATGCTAAGCAAGGTGTTTAAAGCCAAAACATTCACTGCTGCTTATTTAGGTAGAGGAAAATTTAAGGAAGGATCTGCTCAACTCCCTGCTTGTTGAAACCGTTTTTTGTCTGTAGATTTTACCAGTCTCACAAGGGAAGACAAAGTCCCACTCTCTAAAGAACAGCAAGTCTAGAGAGTTGTGGCTAAATAACTTTTAGAAAAATGTAGCCCCTTCCACATCTCTAAATTAAACCTAGTAATTTAATTAGGAGTGATTTGTGAACCCAATGCTTTAGCAAGAGTGAAGATGAAAAAAAAGTCTTTGAAAAACTAAAAGTACATGTAAGCCACTTATGCATATGCTGTGTTGCTTGCATCCTGTTGTGCTATTGTATCAGAAATGTGTTTACAGTCTGAAAAGTTTACAGTCTGCAGTGCACACAGCAATGTAGGACTCAAATTCTGCAATTCCATATTAGTGTAAGTCAGGGAGACTGTGCTGAAAAGCATTTAGGAGGTAGGTTACCACCACTCTGCCATATGCTCAATCTTAGCCATAATCCAGCAAGACAGTCTCAAAATGAGGGTGAAAAAAATTCCCAATTTAATTAGGTCAATAAAAAATTACATCCTCAAAAAAAAAAAAAAAGGCACTTGATTGCTATGGGAAAAGCTACTGTTCTAGAAAAAAAAAAAAAAAAAAAGAAAAAAAAAACATTTTGTCTTCAAAACGAGCTTATTCCATCCAAAGTGCCCCTAAAGTGTCATCCAAAGTTCACAGCACCCTACCCAGGAGGCCCTCCGCTCGAGAACAGCTGTAGCATTCGTGTGTCAAAGTCAGGGATTTCCAGCACAAAACCAGAAAGACTGCACTTCCAAACAGCTTAGCTTACAGAAGACAGTAAAGCACTAAATAGCTGAAGTACAAATTACAGGAAATATCTCAGAACACAGACTACATTTTTCAGGATTGGGCCGAAGCATTTCATAAAAGAAAAAAAAGCTGTTTTGTGGACAGCAGTAGTGAGAAGTCATTTCAGTAGCATAAGCTTGCAGATAAAGAACAGAGATTCAGGTCTGACTTTCATTTTGGCCTGCTGTGAATCCATCAGCTAGTAACTTCTGTACATTTGCGTGTCTAGTTTTTTCATAGTTATTTAGAGTCCTATGAATAACTAGAGACTGAGTGTGTATAAAAAAAGACATGAATTTCAGCTATGGATTTGCATTTTTTGAAAGTATATGCATAATGTTCAATATGAAATAGTGAGAATATCGCTCTTGGTGAGTTTATTAAGTAAAGTTTCGTAAAATGTTAGGTATAACATGGCAGAAAACAGATCCCTGTATGTTTAATGGTTAAACAAACTACGAAATATAACTGCACATTAACTTTTGTAGCCAATACAAATAAATAGATAAATGCATCTTTTAGTAGTGTGAAGTTTCTGTCCTTGCCTTTCAAACAGAAGGGAAAATAGAGCTTGAGTTTACTGTATGACTTTTTTCCTGTTCCTCTGTTATGCTTGATATATCAGTGACAGATAATGGCCTACATTTCATAGGTAAGAAATACTGTCGCCTTCAAAAGACTGAAAGAAGTGGCACTCATTAGATTCACTCTCTGACTTCCCACAGCATGGGAGAATAACTTTGCTCATGCCTGATCCATTCTGTTTCTTCAGTCTTAATTCTTTTTCTTTCCCTCATTCACCTCCATCCTCTCTTTCTACTTAAAAAGTCCTTTAGTTGTCTCCAAAGTTCATTAATTACAATGCATTACAATAACATACTACACAATTATTACTCTCCCAATGAGTAAAGTCGATTCAATGTAATAATGTGCACAGGTTACAATTAAGATTGTAATTACAAAAGCATTTTGGTAAAAACTCCACATCAGTGGGGCACTGCTCATGCTAGAGTTCTGTGAGGTTGATCTATATTTACTGCAAATATTCTTTCATTTTCCCAACAGACTAAGATTTCTTTTAAAATTAAGCGAGACAGTAGCTCACAATGAATTATTTTCTCGATTAATGTAATTTCTTTTTGTTTGAATTATTTGTGAACAGTTTACAATTTTCACATTAATAATTTAAAATCTTTTGATACATAATTTTGGGATCTGTAGACTGTCCATGAGCAAGACTTTGGAAATATCATCATTCTCTTTGGACTCAATAATCCTAAGCACTTTGGTCATCCAGGTCATCTTGGTCATTCACTATTTTATATTTTGTAATCAGGACCCCAATTTCAAGGCAGGGAAGGTCTTCTTAAAAAGCAAATATGAGCCTGGTTCACAGACTCTTAACCAAAGTTCAGTATAATTAAATTCAATTATGTTCCAGGAACAAAAAAAAAAAAAAAAAAATTGTTGAAATAGGGATGCATAAGTTTATAAAAACTACTTTTCCTTTTTTTTCCAGCTAAAGGAAGACAGTTGAGAAGAAATATGAGACTTCAGGGATGCCATTCCTAAAAAAATTAAGGGTTCTTTACTACGGCAACATTCTTAGCAGTGCTATAATAAAAGCTCTGCCTGTGTTTCCATTCTTTACCATATCTTCAAAAATTTTATGTATAGCACTCATAAAAATGTATTTGCAGTTTAAAATTTAGCATGAAAATGAAAGCAAAGAAAGGGAAAAAGTGTTCAAAGAAATATGGGCAGACTATTTAGGTACAAAAAGATAGTTATTTGAAAAATACTTGCAGATGTTTAGTGTCAGCTTGCAGACACATAGCACATGCTCCTCTTGTAAAAAAAGGCCATTTTTCTTCTCTTGTTTCCTTCAATCAACAGTGTCTCCCTGTTCTCTGAAGTCTATCTTGTTAAGCACATGACTCAAAAGGCGTGAGTCAGATCCTCCAAAATAGGCTTACTTTTATTTAAAAAAAGCAGAGATTTGAGTCCTTGAAGATTCTCAAAATTTGACAGGGCAAAGTCCTTGATAGGAAGCTACCCTCGCTTTCAGCAGGAGCCTGAACGAGACGACCTCCAAAGGTCCCTTGCAAGCTACAGTTTTCTGAGATTCTGTGAATCTACAATTTCCATAAGAAGAAGGCTGATTTGGAAAGGGCTGAAGTCTTTATTCTAAAGCTAAGCTCCTTTTTTTTTTTTTTTTGCTTTTTCTTTTTTCATTTTTTTTTTCTTAATCAAAATATTAACTCTTTCCTGAGAGAACTTTGCTGCCCTTCTTCTTCTCCAAAACTGCAGTTCTGGGAGCAAGGCATCTGGTGTTCCCATAACATAAAGATTTGTTTTGTGCTTAAATAGGTTTTATACTATAAGTATACACAAGAACTAAAGACTGAAGTAATTTGATAGAAGGAACTAATAATTGCTATTTCCTGAACAGAGATATTTGATTTTGCACACTTGTAGAATACTTTGCTTTCCTAAGGCACCTAAAACCCAAGATTCTGAAAGTCTTTCCTGACATTTATTTTTCTCTTTAAATACGCCTGTGAAAGGGTCAGAAGAGAGGTTAAGAGAGGCTCGAAACACACCACTGAAAGAGTCCGTGACATTTCCAATCTCCTCTTTGTCTGCTCTAGCCACTAGAATTCTTCCCGCTCTCAACTTCAGCACCTGCATGAGCGTGATAAACCTCCAGAGCTATTGTAGTCTCTCAAGTTAATGATATGCATTTTAAACAGTCCTTTTAACTAAACCACCAGCGCTATCAAGGAGCAGTTAGTCTACAGATTCAACAATCCAGCAGCTTTGGAAGGTCCCTAAATGTATATTTACATGATACATGGTAATGGACTCATCACGCACCCGTCACGTGCACAAAGCAGCAGCACATGAGCCAGCCCAAGGGTTCACTGCAACTCAGCTATGTTGAGCTGTACTAGCTGCAGATGAGACATTTTTGCTATTACTCCAATCTTGAGGCTATTCTGTGCCAATAAATCAGATCATTCCTAATGTTGCTCTACATTAGCATTGGTTCTGTGACAGCTCTGTTTCCCAGGCAGATTAGATCAGATCACTCTTAATGTCACTCTATATTATCATGGGTTGCCCATAGCTCTGCTAGAGAGCTATCGAGGCATCTTTAAAATCCAGGTATACATGTTAACAGGTAAGATAACATGAAACAGTGGTATAGGAACTGTTTTTGGAACAAAAGGAGATTCTCCTGTTTCTTTTGACTATTCAGTTATTCTCTAGCAGTTCCCCAACTACACAGTGTACGTTCAGCTGAGGGTAAAGGCTAGTTCCTTTACTCAGCTGCTTCCTAAAAAATTTCATGTGCTTGTAGAAATCAACTGGCCTACAGGCAATATGATGGATGAGAGTTTGTTCTCACTTTGTTCTCAATAAGGTCTTCGAGTGGAAGAGCTGCTTTAAAATCTCAAGCCTCAAAGTGTTTCCATGCCATTTGGAAATTCATTTTAGAACACCTAAGCAAACCTGAAATGATTAAATTACAGAATTCCCGCTCAGGCCTCCCTATTTTCTTTCCTTCTTGATTTCCTACTGCGTATTTGCTTTCCTAACAGTCTCGGACATTTCACACAATGAGGACCTTGGACGTACGAACTTCGCAGTTCTCTCTTGCTCAGGGGTTCACTTCTTCAATGCATTCATTGCTTCTTTCTTATCTAGTTGAAAGGCATGTCAACACTGTCCACTGTCATGTCACCTGTGAGATCTCTGAGCTACTCAAAGTAAGCTAATACCTCTATAAAACAGTGGTATGTCTTGGAGAGATTCTGCAGGCGACACAGCCATATCGGCATGGCTATATAGCTGTCTGCCAAAGCTGATTTGTTCAAGGTCTGTGGAAAAGTCTCTTCCAGACACCACCAAGACAGGCCTATGGTAATAGAGGGCAAAAATTAGTATTTTTCATCTCTATGAAGGGAAATTTGAAGCAGTCATTTACTGCACATGAATTTCTCAAGATAAAAACTAAAGCCAATTGTCCTGTATTCTGGATTACATAATCAGCCTGTCTTCGCAGGTCAAAAGTAGTGACTATGGAAATTAAACAAAAAATAAGGATTATCTCCCTGAGATAAGGCAGCAAAGGAGTGACTCCAAGTCACAACACAGTCTAACAAGGAAAAGGAAATTCTGCAAACATGCACAAGGACCCTCTTTTCTTTTCAGAATGATACCCAGCCTAATAAAGGCATTCCTACGCACCAGCTTATAATGCCATCTGACTGGCTACATCCAGCTAATGATTCAAAGAGTAATTAGAACATTTACTTTATGGCCCATTTGCTGCTGTAACAATGAAATATATCTAGATACAACTCTTCCTGCACGTGCCAGGAAGAATATACTGCTAGCAGAATTTTAAATTAAAGGAAAAATGAAACTTCCACTATACTCTCTCATAAGCCAGAGATTGGTTTACATTCATTCCTGTAAAGGACCGGTACACTAGCCCAGAACCAACAAAATATTAAACACATTGTAAAGATTAAGTGTAAGTGGTCTCAGCATTTGCAGTATTTACAATCTTCACATTTTTAAAGTTAAGCATGTACTTAAATCATTTCAGAACATAGCTTTGTACCACTCTCTGCAACTCAAGCGGTTTGAATGGTATCCATAGTATGTGCATTCAGAGAAGGAAGAAAAAAAAAGCAGATAATTGCACTGCAATTTATTCTTCTTGTTTCCTATTGCATTATTGACACAATTCCTTATCACTTCTAATTACTCGGCGAAAGGCGAAAACTTGAGACTTTAAGCTGCCTGAAATAAACCTGTCAGTTCCTGTCACAGCTAAATTTCATAAATGCCACAGTTATGCAAACAGACTCACTCTAATATTCAACAGATGCTGGATTATGTATATTTTAATATTGCTTTTTTAAGTGAACCATCAGCTTTAATAGTACTTTCTCTCTGACTACTCTCTCCCTGAATGATTTACGGTACTAAGGGAGAAGTTTGGCAGTCACACAGGGGCCCTGCCTCTGCATCTATCATTCTCTAATAGCTACTTTTGTTTATTTTTGGGTGAGGTTCCCTCGCTGTGCTTCCCAAACCTTCACTGCTCTATTCCAAACTGCCATTGAGACATAAGCACTGAGCCCTGGCTGTGGTTTTCGTGCACATTTGGTTAGCCAAATGGTCCCACTGCCAGGGGTGTTGGCACAGCTGTGGAGGTACCAGGGAAGCAGGAAGGAGCAACTGGAGGACAAACACCAGCATCTCCTGAAAACAGCTCTGCTAAGGAAGATAATGCATGAAATCTTGGTGCTAACCTGTAGAAAATGGGCAGATTGCAAACAAGAATATTTTTATGGTCCAAACCCTGCTGGTTTTACTCACACCGGAAGTCCTACTGCCATTAAATGTAACCACGTGTGTAAATTAAGAAAGAGGCATTTATTTATTTAGTATCCTAGGCAATAACCCTAACTGCAAGTGCAGTGGCTTGCTTTGAAATGCACCCAAGTTTTGCCGTTACAGGTATTGCCTTCACACTGCTTTCTGAAGACTACGTAAACTGTCATTCATTTCAACTCCTCATTACTAAATCTTCAGATTTTTTTGATCTAAATCCTTCTGCACCTAAATCATTTAGATTAATCTAAATATAATCATTATGTTTTACGCTTCCATATCTTTCTGAGCTTTATTTAAGACAGACACATTGTTGTCTGGCAAATACATTGGTTTTAGATGTTCCAAATAGATTTTTAGTGTAGATACTCATTCTCACTCCATTATTTTTCCTTTCACCCAAAATAAAGTTTTCCCAGATCACTGCTGCTATTGCAGAGAAAATACATTTTCTATTTTGCCTTGAAAGAAATGCGAAAAAGGAAAATGCTGATGGCACAAGAAGCAATTTGAATCCCATGATAGAAAACATAGCCCTAGCAGACAATGCACAGCAATAAGTAATAGGAACACTTTTTTTTTTGGTTATCAAAACAGGAGAGCAAGGCACACATTTTTAAACAAATAAATGTTTCCTTTTGCCCTTTTCTTTGTAACAAATGAAAGGTGGGAGGCAAGAGAACAGATTTGAAAAATACATACCTGTCTATCACTCAGCGGCTACAGAATTGGTTTTGTTTTTAATATTGTGTATTGGTTCCAGTTCTGTACAGGCAACGCATAAAGGACAGACAACAGATAGAGGTCAGGCGCTATTACAACAAGTCGTTTTCCTCAAGGTGTTTTGGTACCCTTTACTGTTATTTTCATTGTCATTATCCAGTGTGTAGAATAGCAAAGGAAGCTGTATATCTTGAGTGTGGATGTGCTGGGCTGTTTGTTTTAGGCTCAGCTACAAGTAAATCAGATTTAGCAAGCGTTATTCACCAGGCACATATTCTTCTTTGTTTTAAGCATAATAGCACTACAGAAGACTTGTGGAGTTCCAGGGATGACAAAGCATATATTAAGTGCCATCCAAATGGATAGTTTGCGTCCTACTTGTCCACAGCAGCTTATTACATTGCTCCTGATATAACAGGATGAATTTAAAACCTTGTGAAGTGCTGCTGTCCGACCGGCAAACTACTTTGCACATGAAGCTGCAGGTTGATGCTATTTAATGGCTCTTTGACGACCTTTCGTAAGAGGAAGGCTGGCCTTGGTCCAGGCCAGAGCAGACATCTATATCATTATCATGAGCAGCTTTAACCTTGCTGTAGAATGAATCCAATCATTTTTGTGGGTAGGAATTTCCCAAACAGATCCCAACTTTCAGCTCCACTCGTCACAGTTCACTACTCCTTCTCCAGCTATTCCCATTCTTTCTCCTGGTATTGCACGCTCTGAAGGCAAGCTCCGCGGCTAGTGGCACTTAGACGCATGGACCGAGGTGACACACAGATCACTGGCCAATACTATTTTCCTTATCCAACTTATGCAAATGATCATGGAGAAAATCTATTACTTCTTAGAAGTGCTATTCCACCAAAATACAATAAAAAGCGAAAACAAAAATAAACGGACTCACTGAAACAGGTTCACAATTCAGCTTAATCAGGGTTTTAGAAGGGTTCACATCACTGAAGCAACATCATTAAGAGCCAGTTTCTACCAACAAGTCACCCCATTTCTGCTACAGATAGGCCAGCTACATGTCAGGAGAAGAGGGATGTTAAAGAAGCTTACAACTGTGCAGCTGCTGATGAGTAGATTTCTTCGTCTGTCACTGGTTGCTCTATGTGAAACTACCTCAGTAGGCCAGGAGAGAGGGTACACCGAGCCCTTACCCCCATAAACCCACAGGCTAGAGAGAACACCCAATCTTTCCTTGTACTGGTCTCAGCTTCTCACCCCCAGGTCCTTAATTATTCCATCTGAATATCCTGCCGATCTGATCTGAAGCAAATAAAATGTGTTGTATTTGTTGGCTGAAACAGTAAGAAATTTCCTGATGACCTAACTGCCATCTCCCTTTCGTGGCCATTTTCTCAGAATTCACTCATTCATGAGGGCTGCATTTCAGCAGTGCATTGGGTGGGAGTTGCAAAGCAGCCTAGAGGTCTGTATAATAGACGCTATTATTTTTATTAATATTTTTCATGCCTACTTAACTTTAGAGTGCCAGAATATGCTGCCAGCTCGTGTCTAATCACCACTTCTGCCACAAAACATGCATTATTTTACAATGTGTATACACATAAGCTATTTTGTTTCTAGTTATCACCAACTATTTGCTGCATCAGAAAGAGAAAAGAAAATAGACCATTTGAAAGGGAAAATTTATAACCAACAGCTATTTATAACCCATCATTTCTCTTACAGCTGAATTTATTTCTCTGAGCATGAACAACAGGGAATGTGTAGGAGTGACACAGCAGAAGAAGAGCTCATATACAGTCTCTTTTTAAAAAGGAATCAGTCTCTAGTGTACACAGACTGGAAAATATGCAAAGGCATACGGTGGTGAAAATGGTAGACAGTCTGCTTTGAAATCATTGGTTAGCAGTGATCTAATAAAATGAAGAATATCCAGGCTTAGAAATAAAGTCCAGTTGCATCATATTTAATACTTCAATGCTCTTGCAGCAACACAGAAGCAAAATACAAAAGTCAAGGTACAATTATAAGTACACCAGGAACTGGCAACACAAAAAAAATACCTGCTAAGTAGTAAGTAGAAAAAGTTAGTTCAGGAAAAGAAATCAAGTAATGGAAATGTTTTGTGCTATTTTTGTTCAAACATACATCCATTAATGATTTACCTTTGAAATCACAGCGGACAGGCAAGTGTCCAACAACAGAAAAGACAAACATAGTGTCAATCTATAAAGGGGAAGAAAAGAAAATCCCAGGCTATTTGAAGTTAGGATGACTGGTCTATATGATAAAATTTTAATTATAATAAAAATTGAAAACAATAAACACCAATAAGGTAACAATATTATTAAGAGTCAATCTGATTTCTAGAACAAGTTAATAGACTTTGTAGATCAAGATAAGTTTTACTTTTACCTCAGAAAAGCTTTTGACATATTGTCAAAAAATGAGCTAGGAAGTACAGTGTAGATGGAGTTATACAATTACATCTAGATTAGGTTATTATAAGCTACTACAAATTTTGTTACAGAACCATATTCAGAGAGTAGTTATCAATGGTTTACTGCCCAAATAAATTGACGTATTGAATAATGCTCCTGCAGGAATCTAACCCAAGCCCAGTGCTATTCAGTGTTTTTATGAATGATATGAATGGTGGAATTGAAAGCAGAGTAATTAAATTTGCAGATAATATCAAGCTGGAAGGATGTATGAGTACTGTGCAGAACAACATTAAAATTCAAATTTTATCTTAACAAAGTAAAGAGACCATGTAATAAATAAGATACAATTCAGTGAAGACAAGTGAAATATACAGAAATAATCTGTGGCACAAATACAAGAAAGGAACAAGTAATTACAGAACAATTAATTAGTAAAAAGATCTGGAGGCTAGAGGATTATAAAGAGCATGTCTGTCAGTATTCCTTCTAATAAAATTGCCCTCATAGTACAATGTGCAATGAAGATGTCACATAGAGGACATATGAAATAGCCCTCAGTAGGCTATAGCCTGAGGCTGGACCACTGTATATAGTTTAATATACCAAACTTCAAGAAGGATATGAGTCATCTGGACAGCTGAGAGCAGCAAGAATGATCAAAGGTTTAGAAAACACCTTTGAGGTGTTATTCTGTGAGGAAACATTGAGAAAATTGCGTATATTTTGTGAAGACTCAGGGAAGCAAACCAATGGTCTTTAAATAATTCCCTGTCCCTGCTCTGCTACTGCATGCACTTTTAACAGACAACAACATTTAACAGACAACAGTTATCCTGAAAAATTATTTGAATTTTCTTGGACAATGGAAAGGGACAATGGAAAGCTTGGGGAAGAGAAAAACAAGCACAGAGAGATGAGGTGATCTGGCTAACGAATATCAAAGCAAGGAGAGAATCAAGGTCACCAAAAATCTCTCCTTGCTTCTCTGTGGCAGTGTGGATGCTCCACCATCACAGGATGTGGAGCGCATTCAGCATTACTGGGCATAGGATTGGTAAAACTGAACCTATTCTTCAGAACCAACTGTGGATCCTGATATTTGAGGAAGACCTAAGAAAAAAATATAGAGTAGAATCAATGCTTTTTAACAACAAAAAGATCACTATAATTATTCTTCTTTAAATTTTTATTAAGGAGAAAAACTTTCCAGAACTTCAGAAAATACAATCAATTTCTCTTAGGAAAGACCAGACCTTTAAGTTACCCAAAATCAATAGTCACTTTTTTTAAGCTAAGCAATGTTACACAGACCTAAAAAGAGGAAGTTAATTGTTGCAATTATTGAAGTTGTGCAACTGAAGCAGTGACAAGCCTGAGGGAGTGAATGACAGATTCTAGATATTCTGATCATTTTGTTATCATCTATCTGGCCATCTAAAAGGTCTACAAAGAATATCAAAGGTACTTTGTGGAGGGACCCTAGACCAGAGCTTTGTCCAAATAAAACATTAATTAAACAGATGGCACATGTAATGATGCTTGATAATGATGCTCAGCAGGTGGAAAAGTTAATGAACCCACTAAAGTGTTTGTGACAGGGTACAGGATATAACATATAAGGAGCTGATAAAGTGCACATACAAAATAGCTGTCATTTGAACTCTTTGGATTTGGATGTTAGAAAGGTGGACACTATTATGCACTCTGGTCATCCGCACAAGGAGTGCCGCATTCAGTAGAACCCTCAGGACAGATGCTGGGCTCATTCAGTCAAGGTCGGCAGCTGGACAGGGTACAATTTAAAGTGTGGTTTGAATGACAGGATCAGAAACAGACTCTGGAGTGGAAATAGTGGCTACTGGATGAGCAACTGCACCCTAGTGCACCAACAGTCCCTGGAAAGCTGAGAGCAGCCAAGAGCCAGTAGGAGCAGCAGTCACTGCAAAGTAGCTACTTTGAATCATAGAATCATATAATGCCTAAGGTTGGAAGGGCCCTCTAGAGATCACCTAGTCCAACCCCCCTGCACACGCAGGGTCACCTAGAGCAGGTGGCTCAGGACTGCGTCCAAGCGGGTTTGGAAGATCTCCAGAGGGGGAGACTCCACAACCTCTCTGGGCAGCCTGTTCCAGGGCTCTGCTACCCTCACTGTCAAGAAATTTTGCCTTAAGTTCCTGTGG
>VZSV01000117.1:2535622-2572130 GCA_013398735.1 Nothocercus julius
TCAGGTCTCCTCTCAGCCTTCTCTTCTCCAGGCTGAACAGGCCCAGCTCTCTCAGCCTTTCCTCACAGGGCAGATGTCCCAGGCCCCGGATCATCCTCGTAGCCCTGCGCTGGACTCTCTACAGCAGCTCCAACCTTATTCTATGAATATTTGCCTCAGCTGAGGCAAAATATTGGATTAGTTAGAAGAATGTACAGGCTATTTTCTTTCAGCATTTAAGTTCCTGGCTCTTTATTTTACATAAGTGAACATAACTGAAGTGTCCCTTTTTCCTCATGCTATTTCAGAGCAAATAGGATCATTCTTCCTCACAATCATTCATCTATTATGTTGTTCCTTACTAATTTCCTTTTAGCACTGTCTTAAATTTCCTTATCTTTACTTCTCCAGGAACTGTTTCATATTTTCTCATCAGTTTAGTCACTCTCTTTACCACCTTTTCTCTTATTTCACATGCCTTTTGATATGGAATAGCTGAAATTGAACACCTTAATATATGTGAAGGGGTACTCTAAATTTCTGTAATGATACTTGTTTTGCCTTAATACAATCTAACATCTCCATTTCTTTCTAGACGGCACAGAACTGCAATCTTCTCTATGCTGGTCCCTGCAATGGCCAAGTATTTTTCTCAGAGTTGTTACAACTAATTTAGAATCTATCAAATAGTAGGATTAGGTCCAACTGTTCCTTCAGAAGCAGTTACTATCACCTGTCTACCCTGAAGCTCACCTGTCATTTATTACTGAGAGGTCTATCACCACCTGATCTTTCTGCATACATCGTAGCTCCTCATAGCTAACCAACCCCACATAATTTCACCTTCCTTTCGCCCCTGTCCCAAAAGGTCTATTTGATCCCTTTGCAGATCATTTTCACAAGTTCTAGTGCAAGTCTTTACATTACTCAAGTATTAATCCTTTCCTCAATTCCTTCTTTTTCTTTATCTTCTTAAGAGTTTCCAAATCTGTAACACAACTTCCTTCTAACGCAGAGACCATATTTTTTTAGAGTTTTATCCACATAAACTCCGTTTACTATTGTAGCATAAGACTTCCAGTCCTCAAGGAATGAAAGAATTCTAATGGGTTGTGAAGATAGTGCTTTCCTTTACAGGAACTATTTCGATCCATTCCCTGATAACAGTTTTATCTAAATGTTTCATAAAACTCTGTACCAGCATGATCTCTACATTTATTTAATGTACTAGTCCCAATGCTGAGATTCACTCAAAACATTTGTACTTCCTGTATCTTTCCCTCTTCCCATTATCTATTTGCTTTATCTTTATGTTTGCCTTTCACTTAGATTTTCAACTATTCGAGGTTGGCTTTTATTCTGCTTTGTATTTGGACAGTGTGTTGCACGTGAGGGCCATACAAACAAGAAATACTTCATAAAGAAAAAAAAAAAAAAAAACAATAGTGACCTATTGGTATGGGAAGTTTTTCAGATAAAGTGATTTACTGCTTATCAAGTGCAGACAGACATTTCTTTCTCTTCCTGCTTAGTCTTAGAACTAACAAAATTATTTTCTTCCTTAGTGGTGTTTTCACCTAACATCAACACTGCACTGATCCAAAAGAATGCTGTTCTTAGATTAACTTTACTGCATATACAAGAAATGAATCTTGAGACTTCAGCCTGCGCAGTTAGCATCCTTAGACTTTAAGATATTATCAGTTTAGATTATGTTTTTCCTTATCAACAATTTGGAGTAATGTTTTTCTCTTTCAGTATAAAAAGTTAGAAGATTCAATCACCTTAGTGTGTATCTTTCTACAGTTAGTCAAGTGAATTACTTGCTTGCAAAGGTAGAGGAAGTTTTAAATATTTTCACAGAATAAGTTGTCATTTACACCTATCAGCAAACAACACTAGCTGATCAATCATTCACGCTTAACATTTATGACTGCATCTGGCCACAGAGCTCAGACCCCTGGGTTGTACATGAGGAACAACATCTAGTATCTAACAGGAATTGGGGATGGACGACAGCCTGCTGGAAGCAATCTAAAGAGACAGGCTGACAGAGAGAGATTCCAGGAGAGTTTCCAAAAATGCACAAGAAAGACTAAGGGAAAGCCAAAGCAGGTTTTGTACATTGGCATCTGTTAAGATGCTTTGTTTAAGTGAACACTACGCATTAAAGAATTTGTACTGTCATTGTTATCTGAGTGAGCAGAACTGCAGGGTCTGAGATTAAGACAGAGTAACTGCCGACAATCCAGAACAGAGAGAGGGAAAACTGTATGATCCTGCTTGAAGAGAAACAGTAGAGAAAGGCAAAAATCTGTAGGAAACTTGTAACTATGTCATAAGAAAGCAGAGTCATTTTGCCTGAGGCTGCCTTTTCATTAAGTGCAGATCTGAGCCCTCTTGCTAAATCACGCTTGCCCATGTAAATAACCTGTTACATACTTCAGTACAAAACTCAGGAACATTCTAGGAAAAGGTAACCTAAATAGCCTCTCTACCTTAGCAGGATATCTGAGTCCAAGCTTATGTAAGCAGCATGGAACAGATCTGGAAAGGGCAATGCACCCTACACACCAAGACAGCAACTACGCAAGCCTTCCTAAAGATTTTATGGATTCATTAAGAATATCTGCAAATATTCTTAGCTCTGCAGTACAGCCACACTGGAAACGGGAACAGCAAATCTAAGTCATAAATCTCTATTAACTTAAAACTCTTTACTTGCTTGTGCAGGTAGAGCTTTAGATGCTTTTTGGGGCTCTGTGAGCAAACCAGCCGGAGTCAGAACGAGCAGTTGGCTTCCCTCATGAGAGGGTTCGCATGCTTGTGGTGTAGCTGAGCATTAGCATGTCAGAAGCAGTCAAGGGACTCCATTAAGCAGTGACAGGTATGAAATCTATCGCTCAGACTGCAGTATGGATCTGCACTAAGATGCATCACTCCACTTTTCATATTTTAGTGACTTAAGTTTTGTATATTGAGCTACCGTGAAAAAAATAGCATTTAAATAGTGATGAAATAATGTCTACTAAAAGGAGACCGTAGCGAGAGATTCCAGTAAGTACAATATTTAGCACAAGTTTTGGCTCTAGAAGACTCGTACCAACAGACATGTAAGGAAATATGGCAATGAGAGGGTTCTAATAAAGGGAGCCCTCAGGGCCACAGGGATCTCAACTTTGCCAAGGATCCCTAAGAGCACTGAACATAATGGTTTCTTGTAAAAGCAAGTCATTATAAAATGAACTCAAGAAAATAACCAAAGCAAACAAAAAGCGAAGCTGAAAATATGCATCATTGTATCAACAGAAGTACAAGCAAGAGCTGCATAGTATATAAACATAAAACAACAGAATCTGGTTTTGGAAAGAATCCTTCCAGGCACACCTATTCCTATACAGTACCTGTGCCTAAGGCTTAGCTTTAATAGATTCAGGGGGGAAAAAAAAAGAAAAAAGAAAAAAAAAAGTCATTGTTTATGGAAATGCAACTTTTCATGAAAGTATCTCCTTTTTCAGGAGATAGGAAAATCTCCTGTTTTTCAGAATATCTTGTACAATGTCTGATGAAATGTTGTGTCATTCTTATGCACATAAAACAACAGGAAAATTGGCAATAACAGTTTTACAAGGTAGAAGTTTATGAAGTCTCCACTAAGTAAAGCTACAACCCATAATCCATGTAATGCCAAAAGCTTTTTTAACATAATTTCAATACAATCTTTATTTTAAATGAAGGATAAATGCATGCCAGCTCTGTTTTCATGTGTATATTGTTTGTTTCATTACAAAAAAAAAAAAAAAGTTAAAACAGCTCTGGAAGTCTTGATGAGGTGCCAGAGTCAAATGCCAAAGTGGCATTTTCTTTCTAAGCTTCTGTTTTCAGAAATAGCAGCTTTGATCTTCACCTTCTGGGGAAATTGCTCATGGTTATTCTCAACATAGAGATAAATGATTCTTGAGGGAAAATTTCAAGAAAAGCCACGGCCATATTTTTTAGTTAGTAAGTGTATAAATTATATCAGGCACTTAATGTATTTCTATGCATTCATCAGAGCAGGGACAGAATACCCTACATCCCTTCCTGTGTCAAATACACCTATACCTAAGGCAGGAAGGTAGCCACATATGCAACCACAATCCCTCTTCAAAACAAGATGCCAGATTTTAAGCACAATGACATAGCTTGGAAATTATGTCCACACTCTGTGTATTTTCAATAAATTTGATGTAGAGCTTAAGTTCTAGTCTGCACTTGATACACAGCCTGCACATACTTTGTCTAAGCTGGACAGAGAAAGATCTTACATTAAAGCTCTGAAAAAGATATGCATAGCACACTTTATTCTTAGTACTTATTCACCAAATAGCAATAGTATTTACCTTTATCAGGTATCTTTTACCAGGTGATTTCAGAACAGTTTACTATAGAGGACAATAATATTATCTCTGTTCTATAGTTGTGAAATTTGAAGTGAAGGAAGGTAAAGTGCTCGTCAGGAATCTCCCAAAGGCCAGTGGAGTGAAGGACAGGTGCATTAAGTCTGGCACACTGACGGTGTGAAGAGAAGGACAGAACACTACAAAGGCAGCTTGCAGAAAAGAGCTGCTACAGGAGCACAGGAATGAGAAAGAGAGAGAGAAAAATAAATGTAAGGAAAATGATCATATATATAAATAGAAGCTTAGGAAGGGAAACCAGGGCAGTGCAGTAGATCTGAGTACATGCAAAAGGGCCATCATGCATCAAGAGCCAGTGAAAAGCAAGGTGGCTAGAAGGGTATAAGAAGAGGAATGAAGGAAGCAGCTCTTTGATGTGGACCAGAAAGGGTCCTAAAAGGCCGAAGAAGAAGAGGCTGTAGCAGCCCAGATAAAACCAATGACACGTGTCAGCAAAGCAGGGGTGACACTGTGCTCAGGTGCCTTCTGACCTGCACAACTCAAGGGTTTTTTTTTGTTTGAAAGCTTCAAACCTGACACTGATGCTGCAATCCACACTGTGGCTTTGCTAAGTGTAAAACAAAGGAGTTGATTTGCTTTTCATGTTTCTCTTCTGCTGTAGTTAGATTTTCTCTGGGGTGGTTTTCTCTTTTGGTCTGATTTATTCTCTCTCCCATCACGTTTGTTTTTTTCCTCTTATGCTGCTCTTTAGTATCAAGTTCAATGTTCCTTTCCAGATTTTGTGAGAGTCCTTCCCTCCCTGGACAGTACAAGGCTTTTTCATTGAAATTGATTTAAACTTCAGTTTTGCAAGAAGAGATTTTTCTTCTTTTCTGCATCTTTATGACCAACACCTCTGCCCTTTAACTCAATCAACATGATAATGGCATTTGTGCTGCCACGCGCAAACCACCTAGCCTTTATGTCAGAATGTTTTGTGGAGAAAAACAGAGTGACTGAGAATTCACCCATTTTAGATGCAAAAATATCAGGAAATTTTCACCTAGTCTCTATCTCTGAACATGCCTGTGCATTTGATATATTCATCTATGATGTAAAATGTAAAAGTAAAGAAGAATATCAAGTCAGAGGAAGCACATCACCAGCAATGAAACGGTAAGAAATGATATTAATATGTCTAACTGGTTAGAAAGGAATACAAAATAATAAATTCCTACATAAGACATTTTGATTTGCAAGAGCCACAAAATCAAATCTTGCTTAAGTTGTCTATTAAAATGGCCCACAGTAGTTTTTTGTTCTTCTCAGAAGTCCTCAGGCTCTGCTCTTCATATGAAGTGATTTGCATCAAATAAAAAGATTAAGACTCAGACAAATCTTCTGAGCTCCTCAAGAGTAAAACAAAATTAAACAAAACCCAGCATAATTTGAACTCAAATAATATAACCAAACCTTCGAGTTATACTGTGAGAAAAGACCAATACTTTTCACAGGCACATGTGACAGTACTGACAGCATTCCCAAATTTCCATGAAGGTAGTAATATCCAGGCATTGCCAGAAAATGCCATGTGTGATTCCTTATATTAAGTCATCAACAACAGGGCTGGGCATCCAAACAATATATTGCCTATATTTAATGAGCAGGAATGAATAACTAATGTTTAAGAATACTGCTATGCCTTTATCTAATTGTTCATGTATTCACTTTTTACCATTTCTGAAACAAAACACATAGACAACCATTAAAGAAGCATAATAAATGGTGCAGCATGGGCTGCTTTCTTTTGTGTGCAGTTCACTACCAGCTTACTGAAAACATAAGAAATTAAATTTTACTGATATATAATTTAAGAGTAGGCTAGGGAAGATTGCCAGTTACATCTGCTCATTAACAAGTTGAAACACCCTCTGTTGGGTATCATTTCCTTTTCTTTCAAGAAATCTCAGGAGGTAATTCTAAGTGTTTGTTATTTTACTTCACCTGTATGCCTCCCTCCTGTATAAAATCCTTGCACAATATGGGAGGATGTTTGCTTTATATGATTACAAGTATTTTCAGACTGTGTTCCCTGAATTAGTGCACAAAATAATAGACAAAACAATATACTGTTTTAACTCTACAGTTCTTAAAAACAAGAACGTCTGCATTTTAAAAAAATCTTGTCAAGGAAAGGTTATCTGCCTAGGGCTGTGATGATCAACAAAAAAGCATTACTTAAATAGCAAAAAACATATATTTAATGAAAGATCTCCTATGCAGCTTTAAAAAATAAATCTATACAGAGGATCTGCAGTAAGGATCTGCCTCATGGAATCTGCAGACTCAATTTCTTGCCAAAGCTCATAACAGTGTATGGAGAAGGTTGTATATCTTAATGATGTGCAGACCCAAGAAACTCAGAATCACTCCATTATTGAATCAGTTCAACTAATACTCACATTTTAGAACAACTCACAAGCTAAAATAACCCACATTTTAAAATAAGGGTTTTTTTTTTTTTTTACTTTTACATTTAAGTTCACTTTTTATATATTAAGATCACATGTTTACAGTTTATTAATTATATATAAAATCTCTCAAAAGGAACTGAAAAGGTCTTAGGAATTGTGTTTATGTTTTCTGTCTAGGAAATCCAAGATACAGTTTGGAACAAGCAAACAAAAAAATGATTGCAACAATTTCTCTTTTATATATAAAAAAAGAACAGGAAAGAAAAAAGAAGATATTCATTCAGCTTTATTGTTAATACTTACCTCTAAGTCTAAAATTGCTCACATTAAGCCTGTCAAAATTCTGAAAATTATTTTTTTCAATTCTTCAAAATACTGTGTAGCAGTTTTAAATCCATTATAGAGGAAGATTTCACTTCAGGTCCACAGCATTATAGTCAACCCATCCAGGCCCACTTGAAAATTCAAGTCTCTAGCACTTTCAAAAGTGATGACTTTAATGACATTTTAAATAACACATCTGCTGTTTGGAACTACCTGTCTGCACGAGTGTCATATCAAACATTTTTCTCTTCTTAGTCTCAAGATTTCATAGTTCTAAATGGGAATCACCAGGTCATTCACATCATTCTTACTTTTAGTGCTGTATTGTTTTTCATCATTTAGTCTAATGAATAAATAATAGGTATCTTATCTATTTTTGTCAAGTTAAACTTTACTTTAGTTGGTCCTGGGCTGTTTTTTCAGTTCCAGTGAGAGGGACAGAGATCCACAAGTGGGTATGTTTTCCTGAATTTAAGTAAAGCAGTAAGTACATGACTTTTCCTAAATAAATTAGTTTATTATGCCAACACAAGCAGGACATGCAAACAAAAGCAGAGGCTGTTTGATTTCTCTGTAATAACCTTCTAGTCCCAATCTGAGCATATTTTAAGGCTACAAAGGGAATATTTAGGTCTGAAGGATCAGAGAGACGCACTGAAAAGCCAGAATCCCACCAGTGCCGAATACACGGCAGCTCTGCAGGGAAGAATAAAATGAATCTCTGAAAGGCTGTAAACTCTCTCGCCTCAGGACGTAAGCCAGCTACCCACCAGAAGAGATTAGGAAGAAACAGACTTCAAAATGGTCTATTCTACCTCCTTGGGAAGCATCTGTCACGAGGCGCTCCCAGGCAGCAGCCAAGCCAGCTGCCCTGCTCCTCCTCTGTGGCCAGCCGCTTCCATGGCGCTGCTTCCCAGCGTCCTGCAGAGCTTGGTAGCTTCGTTCTCTCCAGCCCTCCTGAATCAGGACACAGACACACTCTGAAGACACAGAAGGGAAAGGTGTCCCTTCATGTCCCTTCCGAGTGCTGGCAAGTTTAGTAGCACCACTCAGCCAGGCTGACTAGAGAAAGGAGGGCCATCACCAAAGGACTTATCTGTCCCAAAAATGTAACTTCCTTACTCTGCCAACTCTTTCACCATCAATGCCTTGCTTGCTTCCAACTATCATTTAAATCTCACGACAATGAAGCCTGAGTTACAGCAGGTAACCTATTTACAGGTTTTCTAAGTGACATATTAAATTTGCTGTTCTTGAAGAGGCAAGATGGTTTTCTGGACCCTTTTGGCTCAATAGTCACATGCCCACAAAGCACATGAACAAGATATTGTTTTATTCAAGGCATGCTTTGCTCATTTCTTGTAAAATTGATTTGCCAGGTCATTTTTCCTACTTGCACAAAGGTCTAAAACTAAACAAATTTATCAAAACCTCTGTGGTAGCTTTTCCCATGCAAATAAACTGCAAATAGAATAACATTCATCAAAGGTGCTTACGAAAACATGGCATTCTCCAATTTTAACATATAGAACTCCGTGTCCCAAGTACATTCTTTTCAAAGGCTTCTTAGGAAGACTCCTTCACCAGTCCAAGCAATAGCTTTCTGTATCTTCCATCAGCAATCAAATGGCTGAGAAATCTCTATTTCTTTTTACAGCAAATTCCTGCAATTGCCAGAAAAATTCTCAAACTGGATAGACAAAGCCAATCAGAAACAGCAAAACCATCATCAGAGTGGGAACAGATCCCTCGAAAAAATACCTTTTTTTGTAGTCTGCTAGAGGGAACCTCCTCCTTATTTGGTTAATAAAAATATTCCCTGGTGGCATAACTTACACAGCTTAAGATTTTTTTCAGATGCTCGATACTACCTCAACTTTCTTTCTATGAAATCAGCTCCAAGTACAATGTTGACTTCAAAGGGTGCAGAGTTAGTGGCTTCAGTAGCTGAAGCACTTAGAGCTGAGCACTTGGAGAATCCCAGCTTGAGGCTGCAAATTGCTTGACATTGTTAGCCATGACAGCCTTCCATTTTTAAAAAGGATTATGAGATGGCTATGACATGATAACTTTGTCATCTCCAAGTCTGCAGAGCTCCTCCTTGCCTTTCCATCTAGTTTTTGGGTTAGCGGCAGAATATCCGACTAGTGGAATCTCTTTGCTCCTTCCATACAGCAACAAATATGGGAAATAGCTGTTCATCTTACCAGTATCCTGTCTGGTACTCCCTGACTGGGGGTGATATTGAATTACTTCATACAGTACCAACACCTTTAAATTTGCCTTCTTATGTTTTTAAAAACCTTAAGACTAAGTCTTAATATTTATGCTCCATACAATATTTCCAGATCACAAAAAGAACTTGCAGTGTAAGTAGCTACTGCAATTCTTTCTTATATATGCCTGATAAACATAGCTACAGATAAAAACTAAAGATAAGCAAGAGGAAAATTTGTGCAAGTCCCTTGTCTATGCTTAGAACATACAATAATTTAAGCTACTGGGTAATTCAAACATTTTGGACTTCAGATAAAATGTATGAGGTGTTATAATCCAAATGACTACTAATAAATTATACAGGTACCTAGGAAACCCAGGAGATCAAAACAAATATTAAGAGATTTTGCATCTGCATTCATCCTAGAATTTAAGTTCTAGGCTGGATCCCAAATTAAAAAGGCTGTTAGGCAGCATAAATAAAAATGTGTCCTTTTGCTGGATCTGTCAGGCTCACAAGACTTGCAACATTTAGGGCATCTTTGAATACTTCATAAGATTTTATTTTAGTATTCCAGTTACAGAAACCATGGTAGCATGCCTGTTTGACAACTACTTTTAAAGTGGTATCCTCTATAAAGTATTATTCAACAGAGCAGAGATCAGACAAAACACACCTAAGGGACATACATCAGAAAGTGTTTTCATTGAAGGTCATCCTTTGACACTTTCCTGAACCATAATGAAATCAACTTCTCTTTGCTCTTTTCACTGAAATCGGCACACGATTAGCTGTGTCCTAAAGCAATTCGCAGACAGATGATCTGATCAGCTGCTGTTTTCATGTGTTATGGAGGGATTTATGTCCTCTCTTTGTGCAGAGTCACAGTGCGGGCTGCAGAAGCAGCACCCGTGCTTGAAGGAGGGCTGGCAGTCACAGGCTACAGGGCACTTGGTGGCCGGGAGCAAAGCCTGGCAGGGGGAGATGTCATCTAGAAACCAGGCCACTTTCCCAGGAACTGATCACAGCAAGAACTGCTTAAAATACCAGAAGCTAAGTAAGTGCTCTCTTTACCGTAAGGTATATTTTATTCTTAGAATGGATCTTTTTGCTCCTCTGAAAGGATTTTATTTACCTCCCTCTGCTTACTCAGTGAAATTCTTCCTTAGATGTATAAAGGTACAGTCACAAAGATGTATATGACAAACAGTTCAAAGGCAGAACAGCGTCAGAAAATAAGTGTTTTGAGAAGCTTTCACGGGCTTTTTTGCTTTGACATCACTGTGTAATCTGGAGTGTTACAACATCTGCCATTACACGTTTGGGTGATATGTCAAACACTGGGGAGCAGACAGTTTTCCCTCTCCTTTCTTTCAGCTTCTGCATGACACCTGGTTTTCTATTGGGACTTTTTGATGGCGGTGTTCTTCCCTTCATCTGCACACGCCATAGGAATGCAACTGTTTGCTCATAAAAGTGCTGTTATTACAGATAGCAGGATAACAGACATAGCCATAATTCTCTATTATTTTCAGAAAAACAGTAGGCTTAAAGATTTACATTCTCCCTGAAGCGAGACACACAGCAGCGAACTGTATTCATGCCCTAACGTACATCAACTGCAGCTTTCTTCTTGCAATAGCCTGTGCAGATTGTAAAGACATCAAATAGGTATTTTAATGGGGAGAAAAAAAAAAAAATGTGGCTTCTAACCTGAAAGGTGGCCAAAGATTAGCCTGTTTTCTAAATAAATAAAAAAAAAAAAAAAAAAAGAGTTGGGGGAGGTTGGATGCAATAAGTGATTGCTCACAGCGTGTAGGCTATGCTGGGGGCTGCGCTGGTCCCTACCCTGGACCAGGCCTAGCAGCAGCAGGATGGGCCACCCCCAGCGCCCCAGGTCAGGAACTTTGCCGCTCCTCACAGCGGAAAAACAGGACATTTGGGGCAATATGAGTAGCTAAAGAAACCGGGCCAGGAAAGCAGCCTGGAAAAGCTGCCTGTAAAGCAAGCAGGCCCTCTTGGCACATCTCTGTCCTGTTGGTTATTCAGTCATTAAACATGCTCTAGTGAGTGGGGGGGGGGAAGCTAGAGAAGAGGTAATATATTCTTTGTCATGTCTTATAATCAGTTGCCATCAGTTCTGAAATCAGAATCTAAACTGCAATAAGACAGCTTGCTGCTCTAAGCGTGCCTATCATTTATCTCAGCAGTTTTATGTCGCGCGTCTCGGGGAAGCGTTTTATGGGGCAGGCCGAGGTGCCGGCATTTTTAGCTAACATCTTCATACCTTGGCGTGATTTCTCCAGGGACCTTTTCGAGGCTGCTTGGTCAGTATTAGGAAGGAAGTAATAATTGTGTTCAGCTTCCACAGACTAAAAATATGGCTTCCTTTAGTTATTACACGAAGATAGACAGGAAAAATAGTTCATGCTTATTTTCAGAGGAGACAGTTACTACCACACTCGCTTTACTGCAACAACCAGCATTTAAGGAGGAAATTGAGATGCCATTATCAGAAGTTGCTCGAGTGGTCTCATCTGTTCCCATTTGGTTCTGAAGGTCCCCTCAAAGAGCAGAGTGGCTGTTGGTAATTTGTCACTTCGTACTACAGAAAGGCCACGCTTAGGATATTGCTCACTCCACTCAGCTTACAGGAATGAGACTTAGACTTGGATCACCGGGAATCAAGGATAGCTCCCTCTTGGCCATGATCTGAAGGTCTGCATAAACATGTGCCTACACGTAAGCAAACATATAGTTTGATTCAGTCACAGCTGCCCTCCTTGACTGGCTGTGCAGAGGTAGTGGAAGTCTGCAATGAAAGTGAGCAATTTGTGAACAGGTGCAGGGACAACACATCTTGCTTTTGTCTTTCTTTGCCATTAAGAAGTAACTTTGTAAAATCCCAAGATAAACAAGAGCTCGTTCTCTGGATGCTACCATAGCAAGGGTCCATTAAGAAAACAGAGAGGCCATCTGGTTGGAATACACATTGGAAATTGTATCCATCATGTAAAAGACAGAGTTTAAGGGCAAGATGAACTACGATAGACATCAACAAAAAGAAGGACCAAAGAAGAAGAAAGTTATGCTGAAGAACCTTCCGCATAACTGAAAAGAGAGCAATAGTACTACTTGTCGTAGTAATACTTGATTTTTGAACCCTGTGTGGATCCCCGTTAGGCAGAAATGAGGCCAAAAGGCTGGACAATAAGCCCTGTAAGTGACTCTGGTTTTAGATGTTCTAGATTTATTCTCAGAGCAAATTTACTGTTTTAGAGACTTTACAGTCTCTAAAACTCTCTCCTTTTCTAGCTCCAACGTGATCTCTGCACCTGGGCAGGAGGCCACTTTTTCAGGGGTGGGTGGCAGGGACAATCTTCATGACCCGTTAAGCCCCCAGAACAAGCTATGCACCTTGCACCAGTGCTGCTGACATCTAAGACAGCCTCTAACTAACTGTGTCAGCGGCCTTGACATTTCCCAGAACTTGCAACCCTGCAAGTTGCTAGACAAGAGGACTCCATGATCCATTTTCCTCACTTGGAAACCAGCAGAAAAAAGAAAAGAAAGAAGACAGAAAAGAAAAAAAAAAGAAAAGAAAGAAGACGACAGCTGATTTGGGGAGAAAAGAAAGTGAAGGTCATTTACTGTGCCTGCCACAGCAGTTAGCTTTTATTTGTGGAGCTTCTAGGGAGGGTCCAGTGCAGAGCAACAGAAATGATTAGGGGGTTCGAACATCTATTGTATGAGGAAAGACTAAGCGAGCTGGGCCTCTTTAGCCGGGAGAAGAGAAGACTGAGAGGAGATCTGATCAACATGTATAACTACTTGAGCAAAGAATGTAAAGAGGATGGGGGCCAAACTCTTCTCCATGGTGGCCAGTGACAGGACAAGGAGTAATGGATACAAATTAACACGCAGGCAGTTCCATTTCCATGTGAGGAAGAACGTCTTCACTGTGAGGGTGACAGAGCCCTGGCACAGGCTGCCCAGAGAGGTTGTGGAGTCTCCTTCTCTGGAGATCTTCCAAACCCGCCTGGATGCCACCCTGTGCCCCGTGCTCTGGGTGTCCCTGTGCTGGAATAGGGTGGGGTTGTACTAGATGATCTCTAGAGGTCCGTTCCAACCTCAACCATTCTGTGATTCTGTGATCTTTACAAGGTGGCCTAATTTCGTGTGCAGCCTACTTGCTTGCAGCATTATGAATTGCTGTATCAACGGGCCTTACATTTTTATAAAAGGTTCCTACATAAAATCTTTGTAATTATAGTCCAAAAGCTTTATACATTCTACTCGCCTCTCATAAGGTGAATATTGACATAATACAGTTAGCTTTGTAGCTTGAATTGTAATCCTTAAGTTGTACCTGCAATCCTTAAGTTGCACCACACAGGAAACTCTCTGGTGAGACAGTATCTTAGCTCTTGATCTTAAAGACCCATAGAAAACAAACGATCTGTAGCCAAATTAAGGATTCTTCTTGATAAACTTCCATCTTTTTAGTTTTGTATAGTAAGTCATGATTTAACTTTTCTAATCATATGAAACAGTGCAATGAATTCCAGTAGTTTCTGCAAACACATTTCAGTCTGTGTTGCTCCCTGACTAGCTGCTATTCACTGTTCACTTGAAAGGACTATTAGTCACTACTGTCTCTGAATGGTTTATACAGGGGGATTTGTTTTTAGTTACATTATTTTCAAATGTATAACAATAATTTCTTGATAACTCTGTTCTAAAAGCTTCTCAAATGGGCAAAAAAGCCACTTCACTGTGCTAATATATTTTCATTGCTCTTCAAAATACTTGTTCTTTCAGAAGCATTCCTATGGCCACAGATTTATTTGGTGAATTGCTTACAAGTAAGGAAAAAGAGTGAGTATCAACAAAGTATCCAGTAATTTTTCTTCTTAAGAATGTATTACTGAATAACTGTCATTTGTAGCTTTACAGTTGTGCCCCATAGTATCAGGAGATTCTGACTAAATTCTCATGATAATTGACATAAAAAAGGTGCTTCAACATCTCAAATGGGTTTTAAGTTGCATTATGACTTGCATACCTGTTCTGGCTGAACTATTATTCAGACTTAAAGAAATGTAAGAGCCTTAAAAAAAAAAAAAAAAAAAAAAAAAGAGTAGGGTGTTGAAAGCCCTCACCTTGGGCATACAATTTGTCTCCTCATGATATAAATTACATAACAAAAAACATCCAGTAGCATCGCAAGGCAGGTTTCTCAGTTCACTGGAAGACCAGTCCACAAATCCAGTTTCTGCTCCCTAGAGACCAGAAAACAGCAAAAGAAAGTAGGAATCCTGCTCCCAGGGAAGCCAAACTCCAGGACAGTCCTCCCACTTTCAAAAACGAGTAACTCCAACTCCTACTTCTTTGTATTTCAATCTACTTAAATCACTGCTTCTATTACTCTTCCCCTGCCTCAGATAAGAAATATAGGTTATGTTAAAGGCATATTTTCTCCATATTCAAATCCTATCTCAAACTTTTTCTTCTAGGACTCCTTTTTACTCATTTGCCTACCTCTCCTGCATAGGATTACGGTTAAATAGATTGTCTGCCTTAAGACTCACTCTAATCATATATTTTTGCATTTTATCCTGGGAGAAGTTCTGCACTAGAACAGAACTTGCTATTATATCTATATCTAGATACAATTTTGTCCACTGGGTAAGGAACACAGGCAACACATACATATTGAAATTTCTAGGATTAATTTTAAATAAAGGTTATTGCTAACAAATCTTATTGCCTTTGTGTGATATCTTACTGTTTTCTCAGGGGTTATTTTCCTTTTTCTTGGCAGAATGCCCTTATATTCCTTGTGAAATTAGAAAGAGAATTTAAGAATTTGATTCCTGATTACTCTGTTTTATGTAACCTTTTTTTTTTTTTTTGAAAAAGGTAAGAGGTATCAGTCTTGATTTCCAAATGCTTACCAGTAATACCAATAATACTATCATCTCATGTTTTAGCCTACATGACCAACAACCAAAGACTCAGGATGCATCAGAATGACATGTGCATAATAATATGAAATGCTTATTTACCTGCATACAAAAAAAAAAATAAAGAAAGAACCAGCTAATCAGTTGCACTGCAGATTTCAGGATGAGATCATAATTGGAAGCACTTTTTCTCCTCAGTCTCCTGATGGTTCAGGAGAACAAATGTGCAAAGAACAGAGATAGAATAAGTAGATATAGGTATATTGCTTCCTTAAAAAATGCTATTTAAAAAAAAAAAGTGTAAAAACAGAATGATTTCTAATTTATTTCCTGACTGTGAAAATGTTGCACATATATAGCAAAAATTTAACTGTCTCTACATTACTCTAATTTTATGCTGGAGTTTGTTCTTCCAGAACAGCTTGATAAGTTGATTGTTTGTGTCATAAAAAAATGATAACTTGTAACACATCAATCTTGCTGTAACACAAAGATGTAACCAAAAGATGTTGAGTTCTAAATGTCTTTACACGTCAAAAAAGTCTTACTAACTGGTATTAGTCACATTATTTACAAATTTCTTTATAACTGACTCACCCACTATTTTTCTTTTATTGAACATGTTAAAAAAGGCTATGTATGACTTTTTCAAGTGAATGTTTAAATTTTTTCTCAAGCTATGAAAAATGCAACCCATTTCTCTTCAGGAATTATGACCAGGCAAGCTGCTGGACCCTGGAATAGCTCTTCAGTGCAGTAAATATTGTTGATATAATTTCACTGACATATGGATCAGAATAATACAGATAGTTCATAGCCAATTGTTTGAAATACATTTGAGTGTGAACATTTGAGAGGAGCGGGAAATAAAACAAGAGCTTGTAAAACTTCCTGCCTGCATTTAGATCAGGAAAAGAAGCCTGATTGAAAACATACAACTAAGTTTTATAGCAGGGAAAAGATTGCTATCTGATACAAGGTCAAATGTGCAAAGGAAAATTTATTATACTTTATTTGAATGAAGTATAAATATTGATTAGATTTAACATAAGAGCCTGTAAATAAAATCATTTCTAAAATTATGAGGTTGTATTATCTATTAAACATTCACCCAAGCACCAGAATTATACAGTGACCAAGAGATGGTCTTGTATATAAATTGGAACAAACAGAGAATTACAAGCAGCCTCCTTGCAGTGTAATCAATCAAAGACAGTTGCACTTAAAGTTATGTGTGTGGATGAGTACTGACAGGATTCATTACTAGCACAGATTAAAAAAAAAAAAAAAAAAAAAAAAGAGGAATAGCCATTTTCCACTAAAGCACCCATCTTGGTAGCTGTTGGCTACCTCCTTGAAGAAGAGCTGTCTCCCTCATACTCACATTGTGACCCTCCAGCATTTCTAAATCTTAAGACCTTGGAGAAGGAAACCAAATTTTATTCACCAACTCTCTGAATCTGCATATTATTACTCTCATGTCCATCTAATCTTAATTAATCTTAATATCAGTCAGCCACTCTATTATAGTGTATCTGTGTTCTCTAAAGGCCAGTAACTGATAAAAATAACTCATGACCAGCAAAAAAGACTGAAAAGCTTTTTGAAGAGGTGAAAGTATGAATAATACGTTATTACCACTGATCATACTAATAAGTATATTTTTAAGGTCCAGCATTTTCCAAACTGCGTGATTTTTCCCTTCATGAGTCAAGGAACACAACATTTATCCTCATACCAAAATGGAAAATATGAGAGAAAAAAAAAAAAAGAAAGAATATGCCATTCATTTATGCATTAATTGCACTCAAGACATTAGGAGTAGCCCTCGCTTGGCAGGATGGAATTGAGTGAAAACACTTCCCTCAAAGGTCATGCAATCAACATTGGAGGCAGTTGTTACCCCAAGGGCATCATAAGATACCCATTAAAATTAACATAAAACACATCCATTGCAATGGCCGTTAAATAAGGCCACAAGTGAAGCAAAATTTTGCTCCCTGATTACCACTAGCTTTTCTAATTCAACCACGTCAACTTACCTGATATCCCATTTTATCTACCATTTCTTGCAGAAGGGAATCTCATTTCTGACCAAATACTACAGTAGCTGGTATCTTGAAATACTAACATAATACAGATACAGCTACCACAATGGCTTTTTTTTTCTGTAAAATAAACAGTGCTTCAAATGAAATAACCATTATAAATATGCTGTATATAGTAAAGAGTTACATGGTTGCAAAACAGGAAGAGACACTCAGTATGGAAGGAAATCTGGAATGCAAGAATTCCAAAGTCAAACTGTAGCGTTAGACTTACTTCCATGAAAAGGAAGCACTAGTCTTTGAAATGTGGTTTTTCAGTTGATTGTCTAAACATACAGAAGACCAAAATGCAGAAACAATGTCCTTACCATTCTAATAGGAAATATGAATTTGGATGCTCCTTCCGCCCCTTCACTTTAAGCTGCTGGAGTTTTTGGCTTTGGGATCCTGTTTTCCTGCAGGGTTGCTGAATTAGACAGGGAGGGAGGGGAAAGGATTTTCAATGCAGATCTATACTTCAAATGTACAGATCATGACTCTGCTAAAAATGGAGCATTTTTTTCAACTTTTATAAAATGTGTCAATAGTTTCAAAGCCACCTTAGTCATTTGGAATTTTAAGTCTCATGGAAATACTTAAGTTCCTCAATGAATATTTGTTCTTTACCTAGACAAAACAAGACAGTAGGAAGAGTTTGGTTTTCTTTAATACTTTGTCGCCTACTTAACAAGGAATTTGATAAGGATGATGTTGTTATTAGAGACTGAATCAACTAATTAATGAGGCTATTTATCTCATGCTTCTAGTGAAGGAGTAACATGGGAGTATGCAAATTGTCACAGTGTTTTGGAGACTACAGCAGCCTTAGAGACACAGCATCAGGATTAAAAAAAATCACTTTTAATTATTTCTTCACCTGCTATCGCTGTCACTTTCTATGGATATAAAAAACTGAGTAAAGATGAACTCAGAAAAGTAAACTAAAGCTTAATTATGAAGGTCTTTTTGTTTTCTTCTGAATAGGCCCATGCACATATCCTGTCTCTAGGATACATCAGCCATGCTATTCCCTTATTCTGCTAATTAGAGACACCAAATTCCCTGAATAGAGTTTGAGGTACGTTCTCTAGCATTTATTTTTAAAATAAAATGACAGTCATGTTTATAACCTAGAAGTAGTAAGTATTCATGTAAACACAGCCTCTTTGCACATAGCCACATTAATCAAATTGACATTTCACACCTTTTCAAAATTAGAACTAACTGTTCCAAGACAAAACTGAAAGTCTGGGGTACGGCACCACTAAGTTGCAGGTGGAGGTAAGATAAGAACTCTTTTTCAGCAATCACTGAAAGCCTATGAGGCCTGAAAGATGTGGTATTTAGTTATTGTATCTGAATACAACTGAAATAATGAAATCTTGAAAGTGTGACAGATAAGTAGGCAGATAACACACTACCCAAGCAGGATGTCTGTAAACCATCAAAGAACTGATGAAAATCTATCACACCTATGGTATGATATGGGGAGGATGTACAAACTCAGAAATACCTAACCTTAACATCTAAAGATGCATATCACAATTGGAATGACTGGAATTTTCAACGTGCTTAGTGTGTGGATAAATAACCAATTTAAAATTGCATAACAGAAGATAATAACCAGGAGGAGAATTCAAAATTCATCTACCATATTGCTCTAGCAAAGAAATCTGCATGATAAATTCATTATCAAGTAGAGCTTTGTAGCTTTATAAGATTGAGTCAGGCTTGGAGTAGCCAACAGCTACCATAGTTGCATATTGAAATATCATCAGTGAGTTGAGTTCTTGGAGTATTTGGAGTACCCGCAGCAAATGTGCCTGCAAGGTGCATGTGGAAGAGGGAAGCTGATCCCTCAGAAGAGGTGCTGGTACCTACTGCACATTCATATCTAATCTCAGTACTGTCTCATCCACCCTCTCAGGGTGACTCCCCACAGAAAATCGAAGCTTGCATAAATACTGCTTGCACTATGAGATTAATTTATCCTAGAAACAACCACAAGATGCAGAGAGAGAGAGAAAAAAAAAAAAAAAAAAAAAAAAAAGACAACTCTTCTCTGTCTTTGGCCACTGTAGTAACTCAGCACCACCACGACCTCCAGGTTGCATTGCCAGCTGGTGCAGGACCCCCTGCAGCTGTAGCTCTGCCTCCTGGACACCTCTCTGCTCGCATTATTCCCTTCACTCGGCCGTTCCCAATAAACCTTGCCTTGCACTGGAATGCTTTCCTCAAACAGTCCACCAGAAGTCCTGCAGCGTGAGTGACTGCAGTGGTAATAGAAGTGTTTCATCTTACAGACCCATGACAGAGGCAGGGTGAGCACACTCGCACGGAAGCAGTGAGCACATAATTACTTCCCCATGAGTAAGGTAGTTTACATATACCCACCGTGTGAACACGTACGTGGGCTAGGCAGAAAAGTAGCTGGAAAGCTCCTCAGCATCAGGTGGTAATGCTGTGGACAAGATAAATATCCATGAAGGTTATTTCTGGTTTTCAAACCATTTTTTCCTCAAAACTTTTAGTCACAGAAATGCAAAATGGAAGCAGCACAAGGGCCAGGCCCAGTCACGCTGGCTGCGGGAACGCAGGCTATAGGCCTCTTGCTATAGGGCCTGGTGGAAATGCCGGGTCAGCAAAGGTGCACAGGTCTTAGAAGAGTGCTTACAATAAAACCACTAAAAGAAAAGAGTATTCACTGAGTCTATGGACTAGAATTATTAGTAAAGGGCCTGAACCCTGATGCCACGTCCATTTTCAGTCATTTATTCTCAGGTAGCTTATGCTGCCTCCGCTATGAGTTCTGAGTGTGAGATGAGAATTGGGTAAAAAAAGACACTCTAGAGCTTCTTATACGGGGTTAATTACAAAATTGTAACAGGTCTTTTAAGTCGATTTTGCAAAAAGTATCACAAATCATAACTTTTATTTTTATAACAGATAAGGAGGAAAATCATAGAGAATCAGTACATACTTTAGAAATGAGAGGGGGAAGCTAAGAGAGCATAAACTCAATGTCTCTCAAGTATCATTAATACTCTTGCTGGACACATTATATGGTGAAATGTCTGTAAATGTGTGGAATATTAGACCTGAATAGTATCACCCTTCACGTAACAGAGCTAAGCCGCCTAGGATCAGCACTTCCATTGAAGAAAATTGCCCAGGAACTGTTTTGCAACATATAATTTGCATAACCAAGAGATGGCAGCACTCCATCAACCATCGCCCCAAGCATTTATTTGAAAATGACTGCGTCTCTAAGCACGTACCTCGTGTACAAACAGCACTGCAAGGCTGACAGCAAGAGAATAACACAGCTAATAGGGAGAGAAAAAAAAAAAAAAAAACAAGATTATTCTCCTACTGCTTTACAACAGTCAGTAAAGTCAAAATTCATTTACCAGAAATTTCAATTATTTTTATACAGTCTATATGAAGGAAGGACACAGCAAATAGCTTTTTTAATTTGGGTGTCCTACAGATGTGTATTCTCAGAGCATGTTCCTTAAGAAAGTAACATGGCCTAGCCCCCCTTCTGCTAAAACATAAGAAACATATAGCAAATAACTACATTTGCATTCTTTGGATCTTTCTAAGCAGCTGGAAAAGTTAATCTTTCTCTTGCTAACTCCACTGATGTTATACTTCATTCAATACAGTATACAAGGAGAATCAGTTTGTTTTCGCAGAAAATACGGGGCATAAGCTTGATTATTTTAATGTGACTTTGTTCTTCCAGCAGGCTTTCTAAAACTCTTCCAGCAATACCAGCATCTCCTTGTCTCCTGGAAAAGTGCACTTCCCTTTGCATTTATTCCTTATATTTCTAATTATACAAAAGATCTTTCTCAGAAGATCAGCAAGTAGATTCAGCTCCTTCTCACACCGCTTAAAAAATGCAATCCAGCACAAGTATTTCTGAAAAAAACCTGTTCAGTATTTTAACAATATGTATTAAGTGTTGATGATAATCTAGCACCTGGAATAGTAAAAAAAAAAAAAAAAAAAAACCTTGTATAAAAATAACACAATGCATATATCTTGAATTACACTGATCAGACTACATGAGACTACAGCTGTCATGAGAACAAGTCTCTAACTCATGATCTCTTCTAAAGCATAAGGCTTTAGCATCCACTTTCTCCTCTTTCTCGCACAAATTAATTTTGTTGCCTATAATGAGTGCCACTGTAACCGGAGGAATGCCAGAGGCACTGCACATATTAGCTAGATCAAAATACTCAAAATAATTGAACAACTTCTTCAAAACACAGATAGGTAGCTAAGTTTTTTTCTGACTATTTTTATCCAAGGGACTGGCATCCCCACACATTATTAGCTTCAGAGGGTGATGAATAAAATCTCATATATATTGCAAAGAACACATAAGAGTATGTATCTTAAATTAGGATTAACTGAACAGAAACACTGTCTTACATAAACACAAAGACCAGACGAAACTAAACATCATTGCCAAGGACAAACAAAATTTTCTTCTTTTCTCTCTGAGATGATCACTTCTGCCAGAGTTATTCTTCCACCCACACTCTGATACGGTTGTATCAGAATCAATAATCTATTTGCTTATTGATAAGTGAACAATTTTTATTCAACTGTAGATTTCTACTGCTTTCAGATGTACTTAGTAGTCCTTTTAAGTATTCCTTTTCTTCTCCAGATAAGAAACTTTAGATAATACTTTGAAGATAATTCCCAAACCATGCTGAAGATAATTCCCATATCAAGCTGAAAGCACAACAGATAACTAAAATACAAAACATTTTAAGTTTTGACTTAGGGAAGAGAGAAAATAGCTCACTTCCTCCATTTCTTCCCAACTCAGTGACCTCCAGGCTGCTATGTCCTTTTCTCTAGCTCATCATCTTCCTCTAGTTTTGTACTTCCCACCCGGTAATTCTGCTTTGGACTTCTCACCTGCTTCACATCCCCAGGCTGTCCCACCACTCTGTTCACCACCAGTAACTGGTCAGACTTTCTTCCATTTCTGTGGCAAAGAATTAAGCTACCCAGTCCTGATGCATCTCTGTTTTTACTATGTTTTTATAAGGAACAATCTAAACCCTCTTTTACATGACTTAGGGAATGATTTCATTAATTTTTATAAAAGAATATAAGAAAACAAGCTGAGCTACTCAATAGCTATCTGATAGACTGAAACTTAATATATCTTGTTTACAAATAAATTGATCGCATCTCATAAGTCATATTCCAACAGTTTTATTCAAAAGAGCAAAATCCTCTTACAAGTATCATTTGTAAATGATACTTATTGTATATAATCACTTTTTCCACCCGTGTGCCTACATCCTGAATTTATTCTGGAGACTAGTAAGGTTATCCTTGAGGTTCAAGAGATTTGGCTTCCTGTTAATTCATGTCTTACTGAGAAAAAGATATATAAAATAGGGACTTTTTTCTCTTTCAGTAAATCTAATCTTTGACTGTGTTTCAATTCTACCACAAATCATTTCCTAAACGAAACATAAAAAAAAAGCTGAGGGGAAAAAAGGGCAGGACCACATCAGAGAGTTCAGATACAAATTTTCCAGAACTATGAGTTCAGATTTAGATTTTAGCTTGAACCCTCCAAAGTGCTTCTGTCACATCTCATTCATGCTACTTACAGGCGTCCTTTGATGTCTCTGAAGTTATTCTGATTTATGACAGTTTAAAGGCCATCATGAGTTTCAGAGCATTATTTGATGAAATTTAAGACCAGAGTAATCTCAAATCAGTAGGAATGCACATGCTTACTGCTGAGCACAGGTACAGACTTTTGCTTAGTCAAGAATTAAGTGAAGAGATAAGAAGGAGATATTTTGATTGTTTTTCAGGTAGACATTGTTCATGATTCTTATCCATGCTAAGGAAAATGCTTCCATGAAAGATATTTCAGTTCAAATTCCAAATTTTAGACTCCACCAAAAAGTAAACGCACAGTATATGTCTAAAGTATAACTGGATGGTACTTTAAGGCAGTGCTGGCCTATCAATAGCCTTTCAATGAAATCTTAAAATACAATGACTTTGGTGATAACTTCAAGGGGAGGGACAGAACTTAGCTATAGTTTGTTCCCCGTCTAAACTAAACTGTAGGAAACTTAGGCAAGCCCAATTAATATCTGTCACCTTTTTCTTCCATCCTGCTTTTATAGTAATAACCATGAGACTATGCCATGGGAAGGACTTGTGGTTGATTCAGTTACTAAACCGGCCTAACTGAAACAAGCAGAGTCCTGCAAAGCTTCTCTGATTAGCTGCAAAGCAATTTCTCAGTTTGAAAGTGATTGCCCATTAGAGAATATAACCATGTCTAGAATTATCTGCTCTGGCACTAATACCTGTGTCTCATCTCTTCTATCTTTTAACACTATTTGACCAGAAATTTTAAATTTGCACTACTAGCTACTACTTAAATCCTGCATTTCGTTCCCCACTAATGCAACATTTACCTTAACCTTCAATGCTGGAGATGCCTACTGGCAGACACCACCACAAGGCAAGTTCTGTCAATGAAAAACACGGCTTTTCCTCCCTCCCCCCCTCAAGAAGAATAAACATTTTCCAGCGCAGACGCACTCGTTTCAGTACCGGCACACAGGAACTGTCTGCACGCAAGCCACGCGGCACAACCTCGCGCCAGTCTGGGCTACGAGGCTGCCACCGCAGCGAAACCCACAGCTGCTCCCCGCTGCCGGGGAAGGGCCCCGCGCGACGCGGCGGCGTGAACGCTCCTCCAGCAGGTACTGCTGCTGCTGAGAAACAATTCTCTCCTGGTTAACAAAGCTCCCCCCGAGTCCTCAGGCTCACTTTCCGCGTGATTTACCATCTCACAGATAAGCTGGGCAGCCCACTCTGCCCTGAGTAATGAGTCAGATCTTCCTAAACACTCCATTGAAGTTTGTTTACAGCAATGTCACTTGCTACATCAGGGGGAGGAGGTGTCTGCGTTTCCTTTTTTTTTATATTTTTTGAGCAAACACAGCTGACAGAACTGCCAACTCTTTTTATTGTTTTCAACTTATATAAACAGGATTAAGCTGCGGGGAGTCTATTAATAAAGGCCTATACAACAAAACCATTGACAATCTTCAAGGCATGTTTTAATCTCCCAGAAAAATCAATTTTATTTAGAATAAACTAGCAGAGAATGGAAATTACTCCAGGGAATTAGTCTTTAAAGTATGATGGAGAAATATAGATTTTTTTTCTCTAAAGCATTATGATGCTGCAGTGCATATAAAATGTGCCATAACAATTACCCAGAAACTTCTTTAAAATACTCCAGACTTATTAACCCTACAGCCTCTGAGAAATAAGTATTTCTGATGAAAACAAGATAAGCAAAATTACAGAGACAAATACCTGGAAGAAAAAAGTCTCAGAGCCCTTAATATGTTCCTTTGCATTAATGAATCCTTCCGCAAAATCCCAGAAAGTCAAAATACATTACGCACGTACACTGCAGTGCAGCAGAACTAACCTTCTGCCCTTGCTTTCCATATCTATGCCCTCTCCAAATAGGCACAAAGGCATGAAGGCAGAGGAACAGGAGTCAAGCGCCCTCCTGGAGCAGAGCTGCCAACCTCCCTCGCTGATGGCGAGGCTTTGCACCGGAGGCTGCGCCTTTACAGAGCACCCCAAGAACACGGGTTCTGCTTTTGGCTCTACCTTGGCGGTCTGCTCAGCTCCTCTTCGTCAGCTGCCACAGCGAGGATGAAGCTGTTGGTACAGGGCACAGAATTGGATGCTTCAGCACTCCAGCGTAGACACTACCGGTTTTTGTTTGTTTGTTTTAATATTGTAACCTTTAAGCTCAGAAAAAACGTAATGACTCCAAACTCTGACCCTGTATATCCACTTGTTAACAGAATCACTATTTCATTTTTTATCCTTGGCTTATATTTCTTTTGGCTAGGTAAGTGAAATCTGAAATCTGTGATTATTGTTCCTATCACAATATTTTAAAAGATCCTTCTAATGCACTGAGGAACAAATTGCACAAAGGCACCCAAGTTTTTGTATCTACTTGCAAAGCCACTCCTCAATACTTTTTTAAAAAAAAAAAAAAAAAAAAAAAAAAAAAAAAAAAAAAAAAAAACTTTCTACATTCCGTAATCTTCAACAAAATCAGTTCAGACATTCTCCTAAGAATTCCTTAAGGAATACAACCATTTGTATATCCCAGCTGGGGAAACTACAGAGCCACCAGTTAGGCAAGAAAGAAGCCATACCTGGTTAGAAGAAATACATAGAGCCTACTGGAGTTCACTCATTCCTCCAACGGACATTTACCCTGCTTTCTTTAGACAAAGACATAACAAAAACCCCCAGGCCTGAATGCCTCACGACTCTTAAGGGATTGCTTCTTAAGGGATTGCTTCTTAGCAGTTGCAGCCATTTGGGGTAGAGCAGCATCCCATGTCAGAATAAACAGAAAAGTTCAGATCCAGAGCCGACCTGAATTTTACAACTTTCTTTTCTTAAATTTACAAACATTCATGAATAGTTAACTGTTAAATTTTTACTACTACTGCACAAACACTTTTACTGTACCAAAAAAAAGTTATATTATGCTTAATTTTGATTTTGCGCCAAAGTAGATATTTCTTTTTCGCAGAGAAATTATTTTTTCTAGCAGAACTAAGCAGCTTTCGCCTCAGCATTACCCTAGCGCTAGCCTGACAGGAGAGCCAGCCTTGGTGCAAATGACCTAGACTAGGCTAACCTGCTGCTGACGCAGCTGTGGCTTACGTGGCTCGAAACCCGCTTCACCCCGGCGCAGCAGATGAGGCTGCGACGGTTCGAGTGGTGCAGCTCTCCTTGCGGGGAGAGGCACGTGCACTTGTCATCAAAAGGCCCTGCAAGACTGAGCTCGTGGGCACAAACGCAGATGCACAGATCCGGGTGGCAGTTAGCGGTTCTTCCGCACACCTATGAAGCTGCACGCCAGGGACTCTGCTCACACTGCACCCTACAGCGTCCTGGCCCTGGCCGCCTTCCTTCCCCCTCCTTCATCCCAACTCCACTATTCTTTGCAGTAGGAAATAACAAGGAGGACAACAGCAACATCTCTTTTCCTTGTTGGTAAATACGTGCCGAGCACATCTGCTGTGATGATGATAAGGCAGAGCCCGCCTTGCAAATGGGAAAAGCAGAGCGGCAGTTTATATAATAGCCCCAAGACAAGAAAAGGGACCCGCGCAGCAGAGCTGCGAGCCCGGCTCTTTCTTGCTGCATTGTGTTAACAGGATTCGTATTGTGTTTATATTTAGAGACATGGGAAACTCTGCTGACCGTGCTACCCATTGTTTCTTAACCTCAAACAACCTATATAATACGCTGTCCAGTAAGCCGCCGCCTGAATACAGGCTCTAATCAAGGTGGCTGAACAAGATACAGGAAAGTAAAGCTCAGTGCTTCCTCCTTGTTTGGGAAAAAACAAACAGGATGACTCCCTCTTCAACTCACCTCTTTGCGGAAAAGAGCGTTTCTTGTTGTTCCTTCTTTTCTTACAGGCTCACAGAAGAGGTTGGCTCTTTGAGGTACCTGCTTGATGTTCTCATCATTCACACTGCCAGCAGAGGAGTATAAAAACCTCAGCAACTTGTTTCCCATCTGAGAATTTTTTTGCTGTTTGTTGTTGTTGCTGTTGTTTTGTTTTTTCATTATGAGGACATGTCTTCTATAGAAAACTGTGTTTAAAACTGACTGAAAGCTGACGTGACAGCCCCGACTGGCTGGCCGCTCGTCACTAAGATGCTTTTGGTAACGTGTTAGCGGGTTGTGTCTGCGGTAGCTTGCTTGAACACTGTCTCACCAAAAAAGCATTATCGAATGACTCAAAGCCACATGACTGCTCTTAAATTGACTATGCTTCTAGTGAGAACAAATCTGTGGTTCTAAAGAGTTTACAGTTCCCACTCATGGACATCAGCATTGCAAAGCCCTAGCTGCGGCCATAGGGCCTGAAACTCCAATCTCAAAAATATTTCACATGCAGAAAATATTTCCCAGCTAAAAATGTGGTCAGTTTATTTATACTGCAGATTTCAGTCTTACTTTGCCTTCATGCTCTGCAATATATTCACCTTTCAAACCAGCCAAGGATGACAATCCTAAATTTTTCAAAATTGCAAGCTGACAAGGTGACACAGACCTCTTTGCTTCTCTCTGGTGATCTATCTTGTGCCATGTAATCATTGTATTCAAGTTTCTTCAGTAATTACTGGGCTTTTCTGTAGAAATCATATACCTCTTCTAACTTTGGACACATAATTTAAAACAAAGTAGTAACAGTCCCAGTTGCAGAGTGAGGAGGTTGCCACCAGAAAGCAGGGTAGTTCTTGTGCTTTGAAAAAACACATACAGATCTTTCACTTTGCAATACCTCCAGAAGCCTTTTGTACAGAGATTAACATAAAAGCAGGAGGATTCAAAAGGAACATGAGTCGCCAGGAAGGTCTCAGGGAAAAAGTGGTCTTACATTTCATCTTCCTACCCTCTGTGCACTGGGAGCTCCCGTTCCTGGCACAGTTTCCTTTCACCACTGCTTGGTTTTCAAATGCGCTTCATAGCATCGATATCTGGTACTTAGCGCTAGTCACCTGGAGTGGCTTCTCAGAGCAGTAATATTTCAATAAGATTTTAATATCAGACTTTTCCTATGTTTTAATTTTATTTTCATTATCCTTCCTGATTTCTCCCCTCCCAGTCTCCGTTTCTTGCAGGTGGTGGCACTGCTGCTCCATTTGTGGTGCTCTGTCCAGCTGCCTTTGCCACATTTTCCAGGGTATCTTAACAAGTAATTAGAACAGTTTTCCCCAGCTCAGGCTGTCTGCTTTCCAGCTCCTGCATGATCCGAATGGCTCCCAGGGGATGTTACATTATGGTTGATTTGTTATTGTTTGTTCCAGGCCACTACCGCTAGACAAAAGCGTTATAAAACTGGTGAATGGTATTAACCACAGTTCCTTAGGTGTCTATGGCCACAGCGTCCCTATTCTCACTTTCTCATTTTTGCTTAGTTTTCATTTCTTCCTGAAAGAACAATAAGGATGTAATATGCAGAATACTTTGCTGTCTCACATCTCAGCATTGAGCTAAAATATTTGTAAGGTTAAATAAAAAAGTTTGAGAGAAACACGTGCTGCAGTTCATTACTAACAAGGTGATGTAGTCCTGAAGGGATTAGTATCTTCCTTGTTTGCAAAGAAGCTTCTTCCTTGCAAACAACAAAACTCCCAGCAGTTTTAGGTATTTCAAGCCTCTAAATTCAAGGGACACTCTAGCGCTTCCCTATTGTGCGGCCCTGCCACTAACTTGACTCCAGCATACAATGCAGAATGGGCCCCGCTGGGCAGCCCCAAACAAGCTCCTTTGAAAATACAGTGTTTATATCAATTCAATTAGTGCTTATCATTTCTAAACTCAAAAATTCACCAAGAAATTCACCAAGAGGTGCCCCTATCCCTGGGTTAAAAGATAGGTGTTCATTCATATGCAGGGAGGAAAATAAATGAAGCAAATACACAGCTAATTTATTCCATTTTCAAGCCTATTGATTTGAGGCCCACAGTGCTTTTAAACCTGATAAGTGAGGCAATAATAAGTTAATCTCACAAAAGAAATACAACTTGAGCCTATCCTCCTCCTGGGAGTCTTCACCACAATGAAGAGGCGATTTAGTAATTCCCAAAAAAGAAATCCTATAACTGAAAATCCACCATCTTAGCAAAAAAACAACTGAATGCCCTCTTAAAATATACAAGCAAGAGAGAAGAAACATCCACTTTTGCAGGAAGGCTGAAAGCAACCCAACAGCTGTTAAATATGTTTTACAAAGAGGACTACGAGTCTGGTAAATTATTGACTAACCTAATAATAATAACAACAACTCTGCATTTACATAGCACTTTACATCTTCAAAGCACTGTGGAAGCATTAACTAATTGATCTAGTCAGAAAAAACAACACTTCCAAGTACATATTCACAAGAGAACAAATTATTAACTAAAGGAAGCAATTTATTTGAAAATCTATTATCATAAATTATACCAAGCTTTTCTCTGCCTTTTTAAGCTATTCCCTCTGCAATTTGATTAATGCTTGGATTAATTCGCTCATGATTTCTGGAAACTTAATAAGTGCAAACTTGATAGACAGTTGATAGAAACATCAGGAATAATGGATGCTTTAATGGGCATGAAATCTGGAAAAGGACCCAGTTGGAAAGATTCGCAAGGGCCTTTGTGAAAGCTCTAAGGTACCGGCTCACCAGACAGGCTCCCTTCTTTAGGCAGCTTGTGTCAGTTGTATAGCATGTGAATATTCTTCACTTCCTACACTTTCAGAGGGACAAAAGTGGCACAAATTTATCAAACCAGCACTGACTTCCTCCCCTTAAGTCCAGGCATCATCTTACCACATACCTCTTTTTTTTTTTTAATCAACTTTTCTAAATGACAGATTTTTCATTGATTAGTCACCCATATTATTATTTTTTTAATGAGTAGTTTATACCATGTCACACCAGCATAAAAATACTACAGAAGCTGGGGCTATTTTATCTCAGGACTTTTCTTTTCCCCCTTACTTGAATACATGGACCAGTACATAAAGTTTCTGTTCCATACCTTGATCTGTCTGCTCTTTTAAAGAGGGACTGATCTCTGTATCAGGTAAATCCTATTATTCCGTTTCAGTCATGAATACAAAGGAAACATTGCATAATCTTTCCAGAGGAATCTAATCCCGTTCTGTTCCTTAATGGAAGATGCACACAGCGATAAGGCATATATTGTGTGTTATCAGGAGGCAAAAATATCTTCATCCCTGCATGCTGCAAGGTGTAAATACTCTATTTATCACTACAGTGCTTGAAAGCCTGTATTGTGAGAAGAAATAACATTGAGAGAAACAATACATCTCAGTTTATCACACCAGACTGTAACCATCTTGTCTGCAAAATTCCTGCCATATATTCAAAGGCAGCTCCTCCATTCCTTCCCTTTCTCTGTGAATACCATGAAGTTCTGGCTGTGGCACTCACGCTGCCCATCTTCACATTAGCTCTTGCGCTAGCCAGCAAGTACAAACCATTGTAGTGCTGTCTGGCTCCTAAATGAGAAGGACAATAATGACAGTCTGAGCCTGACAGCCAGCAGTCCATGGTGATTATAGAGAAAAGGGACTGCCTTTTTTACTCCCTTTTTGTTATTGTTATTAAGGTCACTGCCATCCATCAAGATGTGGAGTTATTCCTGACACAGCTTCAGAGGTCAATTGGTCATGTGCAACGACAAAAGAAATTTACGGAAGAATGTACCCCAAAACTGGGAATGCTCCTTTTCACTTTTGCTTGTCATGCTCCTGCTCATATTTCAATGCCAAAAATCAGAGAAACATTTGAAAATACCAGTTGAAGCACACAAGGTGGGGGGGAGGGGGAAGTGATTCATTTATGAAGAGTTTGAAAGCCATGAGAATTCTCTTTCTAGGCAACCCTTTCCTTTATTCCAAGTATTCAGGCACCTTTTAGCCAGGAGAAATATTTCACTAGCCTCCCTATGCTTCAGAGCAGCAGATGGGCTCCCGTCCCTACCCCAGTGAAAGTTTAGCAGCAAAACTCAAGAGAACAACGTCGCGGCTGGATTTGCTTGCCTGGCACGCTGCTCTCTTTGTCCTCGTGCTAGGAGCTTGCAGAAGAATCTTTTCCTCAATTCAGGGGCAAACTAAGGCAAAGGCTGCAGAGGTTTCCTCACCATACGTGCCACATCCCCACAGTAAGAAGTGCCAAAACTGGTAATAAATGGATGAAGACTGAATCCAACAACCAGCAGGACACTGAATGGGAAATTCCATTTTGCCCCTCTCCTGTGCAACGGCTACACAAACACAAAGCTCCTTTACCTTCTGCCACCCTCATCCATCTCTTCTTTGAGAGCGGAGAGCAGAAATATCACTGCTTCCCATGTAGTAGAGCCAGGCAGAAGTGCATTCTCTGCCATGTGTGTGTGAAGTTTATACAAGAGCTACATCTTCTATCCCCACTCCTTTGCGGAGATGAAACTCCCCCGCTATTTGTTTCTAAATAAATAGCTTATAAAATATGGACTACTTTTTTTTAGTGAGCTCCGAAGTTGACTTTTCTGGAAATACGAACAGCATAATTGAGATACAATCTGTTTCTCTGTTGAAATAACCTAAACTATGGATATACTTACTATATGAGTTTCTCAAAACAGGAACACCTTCTGATAAATGATATAGTAGCATGCATCTCATTCAATTTTATAGGCAGCGACAAGCATGTAGTTAGGCTGCACAAGGACTATACTACCCACACACAGGCACCTTCATTATTTCTTATCCTTTTTAGTTCATTTCATTTGATAACAGCTCTTTTTTTAAAAAAAAAAAAAACAAAACAGGCTAGAAATTTAATACAAGTGCTCTTGACACTAATAGTCACTATTGAGCATTTAATTATAATAGAATACCTTAGAATAGCATGGAAATTACATGGTAAATAATCACAAAGTAAATGATTGTGTCTGTCTCATTTAACTATGTAGCATTTGTCTCATTTAACTATGTAGCTTCACACAATTTGTCATATAACAGTGCATAATTTAGGCCCAAACAGGTCCCATGAAGGAGATGAAAGTATTTATTATATGTTTTTTAAAAAAGATTTTCTTTTCACTTCTAAATATATTTGCTACACAAAAAGAGAAAGCATATATTGAAGGATGTATTCTATCATTAAGTCTGAGGAACAACAGCCAAGGATAGAAATAACTTTAGGAGGTGGAAGAGAGTTGTTATCACCCCATTTGTGTGACACTGCAGGGCATGGGTACTCCAGGCCACATGAGCGGAACACCTGGGCTCACCCTTCTTATTCACAGGGTGCCTTTACTCAGCCCTAATTTATTAATCTAGGAAAAAAATAGAAAAAAAAATATTTTAAATAGATAATATTATTCAGCTGGACACATTCACTTTAACAGAAATCACTGATGTACTCATTAGGTCAGTCATGAAATAGACTATTTAGCCCCACTTCGGAGTCTATTATAAGTGATATATAGCAATAAAACAGCTCCTGAAAGCTAAAACTGTCATTATTTAACTGTAGAAACAAATCATTAAAGAAATTGGGGTCTGAAAAGATGGACACTTACTTCTGTCTTATATCGGTCAAAGACTGAGCCCATTATCATTCGGAAGGGCAGGCCTAACCTTTTCAAACATTGCACATCTCAGCCCATCTCCCCCACTAAAACACTAACCTCTCTTTTGAGGAGGAATCCCATTTTAAACACCCAGAGTCACAAGGAGTTTATTCTTCTGCATTCCCAGGGTTTGCCCTTCCTAGATAAAGCCAGTACTGTAAACTTAGCTCCAGATTAAGGCAAAGTTCTCAAAAGCAATGGCTCAACTATTGTGCCCTGATAGCTCTCAAGTGTTGGCTCAAGATAAGGAACTTCTCAGCAATAATTTCTTTTTTCCTGCTTCTTTGTCATCCCACAGCCCTTAAAGAAACACAATGGATTAATGCTTTCAGCATCCCACTAACATACAGATTAATATACAGTCCTGGTAAACCACTGTTGAGCAGTTCCAAGCTTTGACACCAGTGTTCAAAGCTTTGGTAGTAAACACAGATCTAGAGTACAACATTTTGAAACATATTCATAGGCTTTTCAGTTATTCTCTCTACTTCCCTGCTATATTGTGATTCCTTCTGTGAAAAACATTAAAACTAGTAATTAAATAATGGCTTAATTTTGGCTCAACAAAGACAGACTTTTGACTCATCCTATAGCTTTGTCTCCAGACCAGCCTCTGGCCCATCTTCTCCTGTCCATGGCTGGGTTCCTTGGATGGGCTGTGGAGCTGTTTCACATCTTGCCTTCAACCATGGGCTCTGCTACCAGCACCTGTCTCTCCCACGGGGCTCATGCCCGGCGGGACGCTTCCTAGGTGGATGAGGACACCGCCTCCGTACCCTCAGTTGGATGGGTGACGGGTTCCGAGGTCAGCCCCGACTCCAAGCTTGTCTTTCCCTAGGCAGGAACTGGGCCTTGCTGCTCCATGGCATAAAATAATGTTTTATAAATACACCTTAATACTAATAACAACTAATTTTCTACCTCAGAGAAAATAAACCAGAAACATGTAGAATTGACTTGCTTTTCTGACCTATAACAAAAAAAGTGAAATCATTTGTTTTGAAATCACACTCAAACCTCTCAGCAAAGTTCCTTCTGTTAAAAGTGATCGTCTGTTAAACGTGATCAAGACAGATTAGCTCCCGTAAGTGCAATTGCATATGATGTGCTTTAATTATTGTAAGTGATAGGTTTAATTCTCATGTACTCCTAACAAACAACACCAGTCAGGCATAACCTTAAAGCTGCAATCTGGTAACTGTTAAAGCAAAAGTGCTCAGACAGGCGGCCATAAAGAATTTAGTTTAGAAAGATGGCGCGAACATTTAAAATATAACTCAGTTAAATACACAAATTGCTTTTGAAGCTAATTCTATTAACATGATTCAGTAAGCATATATATTAAGGGCACAACTGAATTTACATGATTGGAAAAAGCTTATTTTACCTACTTAAAACATGCTGACCATTACATGCCAGCACAATGCTTACAGAAGACAAATATTCATCCTAGGATTTGCTTTTCTAGGAAAGAGAATATTTATGCTGCACAGAACACCCAGGAATACAAGAATTTTCACTGTCACATGCAGTCTGGGGAGACAAATGACTGAGATGTCAAATTTTCACTTCGCTGTATTTTATAGAAGGTAATTTTTGTCATAGATTAGCAGAATGATTGCTTACGAACTCAGCATATATATGTTTTGACATGTGAATATGCTGCTTAGACCCTTCTGTGAGCAAAAACCACACCTCTCTATCCACCAGTGAAAATCTAACTTCCACTCGCGTGCTTCATGTCCAACCACTCAATTCCTATGTAAAAAGCCCCGTTACACATTGCTGTAAAGTTACTCACCCCATTGATTTTAGTGGTGTTAGTTTTTCATTACACCATCACCTGAGAGCAGAATTTGCTACTGCATGACCTCACGCTGTCATCTCCTATTGACAGGACTGCATTGACGGCTTGCCAAACATCCCATTGATTTTTAAATTTGTTTTGAAGGTTTATAAGATAGCATATAATTTTATAACCTGTCTATTAAACTGAAGTGCCATTAACATCATCTGATTCTAATCTATTGATCTCTCTCTCAAAAAAAATGCAGGCTAAATGTATAACACTCACTAAAAATTTCTGTGTGCCGCTGGTCAAGGCTAAAGATGCTGAATAAATACACTTGCTTCAGTCTACTGGTCTTTAATCTTTATCCCAGTAGCCAAAGAACAATATTGCATTGCAGAAACACAGGCATATTTTAGTATAGCTGAACTAAAATTATTTGCACAAGTGAGCTCTCATACATATTCTGGATTATGCTGCACTGATAAATTTTCTTTGCATATTTTAGCATAGCTTTTAGACTAATACCAATTTAAGCAAAATAAGCTATCTGCATTTCAACACAAAAGAGAAAAGGTAATTAGAAATACAATAATCCCCTTAGCATTTTGCTATTATTTTGTTAACAAAATACATAGATGGCAAGTATTCATCAGGACATGCTGCATTATATATTTGCAGTATTATAACACTTGAGACAAGCGCAGAATTCACTGAAATTACAAAAAAGATTGGCAAAATAAGGCCCCTTCCACAGCCTTGCCAGTCTCTTCTGATAAGCTTGGTTAAACTAGAGAAAAGATAGAGCCACTAAAAACAGAGGTGTCACAAGTCTGGCAGAAGCCCTTTACCTGGACACTACCTGGCTCTCCCAAAGCACTCAGAGCTGCTTGAACACTGTCAGGTGTCTGCTTGCCCTTTTGGGCTGCAGGGGCTCAGTTTACCATTCCGTACGAGACGCAGGCCTGGCAATCTAAACATTGTCTTTTTCAGATAAGTTTTGCCTCCCATAGACTCCTACAGCTCATGGTCTTCTGCAGTTCAAGACAAAAATAATACATTATTACTCTCAAATCCATACTTAGCTTTCCATACCTCTTGAGTCTTCCTTGGATTTAGCTCCAAAGCCCTAAGAACCCCAGAGCCTCATTTCTTCCCTCTGTACTGTGACTCCTGATCAATGCAGTCTCAAGCCTATGGCCACTGCCAGGAGCTATCCCTTCTCTTCAGCTGCCTCTGAATATCTGCCTTCCTCTTTGCCCAATATCTCCCCAGTAAATCTCAGCAGGTGATTTGTGCTCCCCATCTAGAAATCCATGCTCAGTTGCCTCCCTGATCAAATTCAAATTTCTACAATCAGTTTTCCTTTGCCAACAGCCATTCTTTGAGCTAAACCCTCTCCATCTGAACACCCCATCACTGGGTTTAATGGACCTTCCCTGCACAAGCATGTGAAGGCACAGCCACTTGTAAATTTAAGCTCATTTTGGAGGGGATGGAGATAAAGAAGCAACAAAGCCCAATATATGTAATTTTGTGCCAACACACAGAAAGTGCTAATGTTAGAGAGAATTTATAAACTATGCAAAATCCTCAAGCCATCCCAGAACATAAATCAGATGTATTTGTTTAATTTCATTTATACTACACTAATAGGAACTATATCAAAAGCTTGTTAATAATTTAAAGTACTTTTTAAAGAAAGGGCTACGTTGTGGAACACCTTGCTACAAGGTAAGAGTTTAAGTCCCTAATACAGAGAAGATTTGAAAATATTTATTATTTACATTAACTGAAGAATATAAGTGATATATCTTCATTCTTGAGACAAACATTTCCACTATAATTGCTGGAGCTTGGGAAATATTTTCATCTTTGCCCATTACTTGGGAACCAGCAGCTAGTTGTTATTGGAGACGAACCACCGCTCTAGTCTCTCCAACCACTACAAATCTTACCAGACAGCACAAACAGCCAAACTAGGGATAGTGAGGTGGCCAGAAAGAACTTCCTATAGCCCTAC
>VZSV01000117.1:2572666-2611100 GCA_013398735.1 Nothocercus julius
AAAAAAAAAAAAAAAAAAAAAAAAAAAAAAGAAAACTGTCAATAACACTCTACAACTGTCACTTTTATTACCCAACTCCCCCTCCTATAACACTATCTCATTTGCAGCCAGGGTAAGATGCCAAATTGCTTTATTTCCAGAGTGTATGACTACATTTTAAAAAAGCCTGGGTGCAATATATTCCACAGCGTTTACTCTCATTAGTATGGCCCCAGCATGCATACATTCATGACCAGCATCCTTATTTCATATGGAGGCATCCTTTAAAGAAATTGAATGCTACAAGGTCTATACATCAATGTTATGATGCTGTATATTTCATGAAATCTGTAAATAAGGTCAACAGGATAGGGATATTCTATATGACAGGATCCTTAATAGTTTTTGAGGAGCAGCCTGTTTCCCTCTAAAAAGTCAATTTGCTTTTTGACTCCTGCCTATTAAAAGCTGTTCTTTGTACAGCAGAGGCAAAGCACAATTGCAGCAGTTTTCACAGCTTTGGGTAAATATTATGAGGATGATGTATGCAAGACTAGCCGCCTGTAGCTAAAGAAGGGAGGTAACGAGGACTCTGGATCATTGTCAGGGGGCATTGCTTGACACTCCATTTTAGGGTCTGAAACGTGATGAATTCATAACTAAGACAGCATGACAAGAGAGAATAAACAGCACTTTCGGCCTTGCAAAAGCTATAATTTAGGGAGCCAAGAACGCCGTTTCTGTTGCTACAAATGAAAACTTAAATAGCTCAAGCCTCTTTCAAGACTTTGGACCCAATCCTGATTCCCTGGGAATCACTGACTTCAATGAATGAAAGGTCAGGCTCCATTTCACAATAGAAGGATTTGTAGTTTCTCCTCCCAGCCCCTGTCAGCAGCTAATCAGAGCCATTAGAGCAGCAGCTATTGAGCACAGGTCAAAGGTATGAATGGTAGCCAGGTCATTCTTGTGTGCAAGTCCTGACAACTGGGCAACTGAGAAATAAACTGGGGAATTAAACTGGTTTCTAGTGGACAGCTGTCTGCTGTACAGAAATCACCACCATAATGAGAGCAGCAGAAGGGGGAGAAACAAAAACTAACTGAGAAAGAAAACAAAAGGTGTAAGAGAGAGAAGCAGAAATACAGACAATCAAAGAGGACAAACAAAACCAGAGCATTAAATAATAATAATTCACTTTAGTTTATGACTGAGTAGTATTCATTTTCCCATTTCTCGTTCCAGCCTTCAACAGCAAGCCACAAATACTCAGGCTGATATCATTCTTTGTTTTAAAATATACAGAATGAGAAGAGGAAAACAAAATTAAGAGAAACAAAAGCAAACAAAACTGAAATGACTTGAGGAAGCCAGAAAATGTGACATGATGCTATTTCTGTAGGAAGGGCTGTGTTCTGCAGTCCCTCACACACCTGCTCCTTCCCACTCCTAAAGCATTCGCTCCCATCCCTCACTAATGGGCTCATGCTTTGTACCTGTGCCCTAAGGCACCAAGCATTGGCACAATTAACGACCAGAATTAATGACAAGAAAGGGTTGGGTTTCACTTAATTTTTCATTGTACTGATCAGTTGGTGCATAGGAACTTGAGAGGTGGTTTCTTTTAAGAGAAATGACTGTTCACACACTGGATCTTTAAATTATCTTAATCTTCTCTATTTATAGCTTTTTTTTTTTTCTTTTTTTTTTTTTCCCCCTTCTTTCCATCCTCATCCAGAAACTCTCCCTCTAAAACTCAGTTTAAATTTCTTCCTCTCAAGATCTTATCCGAGGGCTCAGCTGTTCCGACCCCATCGGAGGCTGTTAACGCTCCTTTTGTTCTCCTGCACAGCCACATGCTCCAAGGATCATTCAGGTGGGATCCCACCTGCTGGGCCTTGGAGCCAACGCGGAGCATTTCCTCCCGACACCAAAGAGGCCGCATAATCACTTTGTCACTCTCATGGCACCTATTTTACTGCAAAGGACTCTCCCTTTTAGAGAAAACCCTAATTCCTTAATTGCTGTCTACTAAAGACCACTTGTTGTTCAGTTCTGATTAGCTTTGGAGTTTATATAACCCTTTGGTAGAAGATTCGTATGCAAAATGGGCAGTATTTGCTTCATAGAACAAACTTCTGCCCCATAACTTTGGCAGGAATATTTCCTGTCTGTCAGTGCTCCCTGATGAGTCTGTTACCACCACCACCACATAATGCAGATGGCAGCCAAAGCATAAACTGCAGTAGACTATTGGTGAGAAAGGCAAAGAGAAATTAGTTAACCTATAAAACAAACCAACCTATTGATTACAGCAGCAGAAGCTGTACACATTAGTGATACCATTAAATCCCTTCTGTTGTCAGTCAAAATTTAGAATTTGCACTGTGACTTGACTGTTCACCCACCCCTTGCTCCTAAGAGCCAAGCATATTGCTCAGTTTTTCATCCATACTCACCACACACCAATTCAGTCATGATCTTATCCACTCTGCTCAGCAATTTTAAAGAGTAGATGGCACCTAAGCATGGCCTGCAATCTCATTCCTCAGCTTTCATCACCTTCAGGGGGTGACCATAGTGACAATGATGAAGAGCCTGTAATTCATTTATGGTTTTCTTATCCATGGGTATCAATATCAAAGGAATACTACCAAGTACAAGTTTAATCTTGTAAGCTTATATATTCAAGTTAATATGATTCCCACGGAGTACATCAACAAGGAAGCAGCATCTTCCAGAGTGATGGTGTGGTGCTGGACAGAGTCAGGACATCTGAATTCTACTGCAAGTCTGGGCCTTTTTTTTTTTTTTTTTTTTTTTTTTTTTTTTTTTTTTTTTTTGATAGTTTCTCACAGAAAAGCTCACTTTCTTCAATGAGTGTTTAATAACATCTCAATGTGTGTTTAATAATCTGTCATCACTTTTTAGATCTCAAGAACATCAACAGTTATGGAATACTAGCTACCTCTATTATAAGCTGCTTGGAATAAACATGTCAGGGTATCAAACTCCCAAGCTTTATTTCAAATAAAGCCTTGAATACAAAGTATTATGCATGTGAAGTCAAAGGAATTATTTCAAAAAAGTCTGATTGAAATGAATGGGATTTCAGCATTTTTTTCAGTAATGAAGTATAATAAAAAGTCTCCTATGTGTGCACATTTTTATATTCCAACAGAAAATTATCAGAAAGTCTTATCCTGATAGTAGTTAAGTCTTTGCTGGCATTTGGCATTAGATTTCTTAATGTATCTCTTGGATCCCTTCCAAAGAAAAGAAGGCAAAAAAAGAATAATTGGTGTACGTTACTTTTTTTGTTTTAATCACTTCTCTCTACAATAACATACAATGGGTTACATAGCCCATTCAGTGGTAAATGCTGAAATATTATAAGCAGTCCAAATGGCTGTAGATTCTTCCCATCTGTCATGGCCTGCAATGGAGCACTATAACAGAAAAGTGATATTAGTTTCCAACTAAAAATAAATCATCGAGCCAAGGCTGTATCTCTAATCCTACATACACTGCCCTATCAGTGACCTTCTCAGGGCCAAGACAAATCATATTCTATAGGGAATTCATAGAAATGCATTCTTCATGCTGGCTCATTTCTGGTCTCCGTGTGAATGGCAAGGAAAAAAAAGAAAAAAAGACCTCTCCCATATACTTCAGACTAAATCAACCACATGAACGCTTTAGATTTTTGTAATGTTAAGCTTCTCTCCATTAAAGCCGAGTCAGACTACTTTCATATTTAAAATCTGTGAACTTGTCTACTCTGAGTTTATAAGCGTTAAGACTTTTGGAGTTAATGGCTGGCCCTGCTGCATTAGTGCCAACCAACACAAAAATAAGTAGTCACTTCAGACAGGGAAAAGCTGCAAAGTGATATCCTCTCACAGGTAAAGAATAAGTGCAAAGAAAACTTCTGCATACATTTAGCATCCTATTCCAAAGCCTGAGCGAGTGTACACAGAGGAACAGCATAATTTATTCCATCAGGTTTCCTCAGTAACGCCCCGAATATGGCTGTGTGAGACAAGACTAAAGCTGCTCCCCTCTTCCTTGCTCTCGAGTCGGGCAAAGCCAGATCTATCTGTAAGTGTGATTCATTTTTAAAGCTAGATTCATCTTTCCATAATCTTTCTGACAAATGAGGGCCATCATGTATAAGGGACATCATTCATTAGTGCAAATGGTCTGACCAGTTCGTATCTTACTTGTTTGAACTAGACTTAGTTTAACTTAGTAACTGGAATACATTAGTGGCAAAAAACAACTTCCTTTTTATTTTAAGAAAGTCTCATCAATGGCTCAGAAAAAGGAACTGAAAAAACATTGGGTGGTGGTCTGGTACATGAAAATAAAGTATTAATGTTATTTCATCTTATAGTGCAAAGTTATTAACTTATTTTTATGTAAGATATGATTTAAGAGTTGGAAACATCTAAAGCTTCTCACAGACTACAACTAAAATCACAGATATGCAGACTGGAGAAAGCAGGCTTAAAGTACCTATTGTGCCTGAAAGCAGAAGTTCCTGAATGTACAGGCCTTTCAAAAAAAATTCTTTATGTGACAAGGTCCAAGGCCAAACAAGATGTTTGTGTTTGAATCTGGGAAAGAGCTCAGCCTTCCCAGATCCACATCTTAAACGATTTGCTTTTGTTTGCTTCCTCTGAAAATGCTAATTTGCACATACAAATTACCAGTATGCACCTATGTCCATAAGTGCTCAGGAGAACAAATTTAGAACCTGCTTTTCCAAAGCTCCCATGAAACGAAATGTATCAAATAGTTGCCCACAAAAGATACAGTTTTGATTATAAAGCGTCACAATTTCTAATCGGTCCCATTGATGTTGGGTGTTTATGGTAACCTTAGCAACAAGCGCACACAGTAAATGGCATTTTGTTCAAGCAGGCATGAGAAAGAAGCCTGGGCACGATGAATCAGAGTGAATCAGAGGCAGCTTCCCCCTGCACCCCAGTCAAAATAACTTCAGGGTAACTACAGGACAGCTCGACTCAGCAAGGCAGGATCAGTCTATGTAAGCAAGAGCTCAATCCTGTTTTCAAACACCCGCTTTGCTCAGAAGCTCAGATTAAAGCTTCCCCTCCGTTTCAGAGAGGGTGAAGGATTTAGTTCGAGGTTCAGGTTTCCTCTCACCTACACTGCAGGTATCTTGAATCCATATGGAGTCTGCCAGAGACATTACATATGTCCAAAGCCAAAGAAACCAAAATCACTTCAGGTTCACATACTTACTGGAAAAAAACACACACAAGAAAATTACTTCTTTAATGCTTAATGGAGAAAATGTGCCAGACTTAGTAATAATAGAAATAAGATTCCCTTATTCCCAGTTAAAATATTTTAAATGACATGAATGGCCAGTTTGCTTTGCACCAGTGGAAAAGAAATATAATTAACAGTCAAACATTCTTGAACAGAAAACAGAATGAAACATGTAAACCTCACGCAAGATGAGGTTTTCCAACAGAGCTATTCTCAGAAAATGAATATAAAAGTGGCATTTAGGTGGCAGACCCTAAACCATTTGCAGACTTGAAAAGGATTACTTTTGAAGTATAAAGATCAAAAAAAAGTATTTTTTTCAGGTAATAAGATCTCTCTCAGATGGATTTCAGTAATATGAACATGTTTTTCTATAGCATGGTAATAAAAATAAAATAGAATGCAATAAAACTGCAAGACTAAGGCAGTCACTCTTGGATTCTTAACATAAGGTCAAGCAAACTTGGAATTGGTGTTTACAGTTTCTAATGAAACATTTGTACATAATCACAGAATCATAAAACCCATGCTAACTGAGACTTGAAATCACTTGGACACTGTAGCGACATCATAACAGATTTGACCAAAGAGCCTGTGATGTAACCGGAATTCTAACTTTTTTTTTTTTCCATCTCCAGAATGTCATTTTTTAAAGGAGCTCTGGGGACATGGGTGGGGAAGGCATATAAAGTCTTTTCTTTTTTTCTGCTTTCAATTCCTGCTCATGCTATACTTTATTCCCTTCTTCTCTTTTCACTTTTACCATCTTTCTCTGATCTTCCCTTCTAATGGCATTAACAGGAAAAAAAAAAAAAAAAAAGAGGAAAAAAGAAAAAGAGTATTATCACAGCTACTATTTTCCTCACAGATCTACATGTAAATCATTTCCCTCCACAAAAAATAAAAATTTTTTTCCATTGGGTTTTTGGTCTTCAGATCTGCAAATACTCCTAATCTCAATACATTAGACAATGTCTCATTGCAAGCATCTTACAGATAGATAAAATAAAAAAAGAGGTCCAGGGTTTAACAGTGGCAGAATTGGGAATAACAGCCTCACACTCTGACAATCAGAGCCCTTTTCTACTCATTTAACATCTTTTCCACTGCCATTAATTTCCAAGGCTCTTCAAATCCCAGTTGAGGCCTTTTTTTCTTAAAATTATTCAAAGCAGAACAAAAGGAGTGGAGTGCCATCAAATGCTGTCTTGAAGTGAGGAACTAAGAAGAAATATAAAAACAGGAAAAAAAAAAAAAAGAAGATTGTGACTTTAAGTGTCACACATGGATAGCAAGTTGATAGTCACAGGACATTAAACTGCTTTATTTGAATATATTTGTAAGAGGGTGTTTCCACTAAAATGCTACTTTTTATGAAAGACTATGCTAGCTAGAAACATTTGCTGTTTTCTGTCATTTGACTCCGCCTATTGCTCCCATAACTATCAATAGCATAAGTATAAACAAAACACCTGTAAATTTTCTCATTTCATCTAGCTCAGTTACAGAAACCAGCTTTCACTGCAGTCTTTGCTTTTTACCTAATTTTCCAGCTGAGCTGGCAGAAGCTCAAGGAGGTCAAGTGATTTGCTCAGGGTCACATAATGAGTCAGAGTCCTGAGCCCAGATTAAATCCAGGATACTCCTGGCTCCAGCACTTGGGACTTGTCTACTCAGTAAACCACACAAGTTCCAGCTGCTTTCCCTCCTCACATGAGCTGAATATGAGGAAGTCTCTACAGCATCTGCCTTAAATACAAATTCAGCTGGCAGGAGGCTTTCTGTGGACAGCTGAATTTCAAGTGATTTTGAATCAATATCCAGAACTGAGTGCTACCTGGTGGTGTTCTTTTTATTTCTTTTTACCTTTAAAGATGCCTCTAACCTTTTCTCGTGGTTAACAAAGAAATAAGGATTTTTTTTTTTTTTAAATCCATGTTATCATAGTTAATATCTGAAGACAGAAACAAACAAAAAATCCACAGACCATTTCATACATCGCCCTGAGCTCATGTTTGTACTCACTCTGTACATGGAGAACCTCCATCACTATTAGCATGGAAGCAGAAAACGGGAGAAGCCTAATCTAAATAAGTTCCAAACAAGACTCAGTATTTCAAATAATCACTACGGATATAAATGAAACTTCAAGGAAGAGTTATGAACTCATTCAGGTTACTGAGTATTCCTGAAGGCAAGCAGATTAATAACACACAATTTCTAGTGTAGCAAGGCAGCAGCATGGGCAGCAGCATGAGCAAATTGTCACTGCATCCTGACAACCCCAATTCCTTGAATATCTTTTCTGAGCTTATAAATATGAGCTTTAATTGAGACCTAGCTTGCATGGGAAATCACTATGAATCCAAAATAAAAGGAAGAGAGGGAATTTGATCCTACCTTTACCATCAACCAAAGCTCTGCCACGGCTAGAACTAAGGTATATCCCCTGTACTTAATTATGATATTAATTTAAATTAAAGGCACTAATGTCATTAAAGAAAACCATGTATGTTCTAAGAGCACAGATGCTGAGCATTTAATCTGTTCTTCAGTGTGTCTGCCTAGGCAATTATCTGAAGGACACCCAGATCATACCTCTATCACTATTACCATCTTACATGACAGGATTGTGAAGAGGTTACAGACACCACTACTTGAGAACAAGTATTTCTGTTATGGAATCTAATATTGTATCCAGTAACAGACAGTGTCATCAAGTCCTGTACACTGAAAATAGGAGTTTTGGCCAGTCCCTCTTTTATGACTTTGACTTTCAGTGCCTCTCAAATTCTCACTTTTGGTGCTGGCAGAAGTTTACTGAAATAACAAAACTTTTCATGAAGTTGTCCATGATCCTCATCTAGGCCCAGACCAGAGAGGCGGCTCTTTGTCATCTACCAGCTAAGTTATACAAATGCAGTATCCCTCTGCATGAAGGTGCTAAACTGAAGAAATAATAATAATTCAAGCTATGCAACATGTTCTCTGAATCAGGGACTCTCATGAATGTATTAAACATGTTCTACCCTGACATCCAGTAGAATGATGAATAAAGTTCAGGATCATTCATTTTAATCATGTGGTGCTCTATAGTCTGCTAGCAAGATATATAAATTATTTCCTATATCTTCAATGTAAAGACTGTGATCAACAGCTTCATTGCTTAGAAACCTCAGAACTTTAGCATAACAATGTTACTTATTCATCTGTTCTGGAGTTAGAATATTCTCAATTGCCAACACAGGCCTGAGGAATGAATTCCCTCAAGAATGAAAGCGTGCTATCTTCTCCACGTCTGAAACGTGCTTTTCTTGCTGTATTTGCTGCAGTACAAAGAAAGGTTTGCACAGTGATGTTTTCTGCATCTGTCTCTGTATACATAGATTATATATGTTTCGGAAGGGGGGGGTTACATGAGAATGTATGTGTGTAGGAGAGCATCTATATGTTCACGGAATAAAAGCCTAGCAAACGAGTACATGGTATGCAGTATTTCTCCTAGGAAACATGTCAAGAGTGAAAATGACTCTTGCGTGACAGACCCGAGACACACATTTTAATACACGTTGGGAAAGGCCTCTGGCGATGGAGACAAGAGTCTCCAAAGTCAACCTCCAGCACCTTCCCCATGTAGAATTGTATCACGTGGCTGTCCCATACCTGCCTCCAAAAAAATCTTTTCAGAAAGTTACAAGATAAATTCCAGTTTTGCAATTTCTTCTAAATTTCACACAAATCAAACTCATAAGAAAGCTTGCAAAAGTAAAAAGCTATAAATATAAAAACAGAAAATCAATATTCAGGACTGAGAATGCTTGGCCAACTAAAAGATACCCAAAGTTCTGGTTCACACTGAATGAACAGAAATTAAAAGAGGATGCAATAAATAAAGTTTTGTCTAGACTTTACATGCAAGTGTTGCAATATAGCTTCTTTGGGATTGTCCCTTTTCACTACTGTGTGACAAGCAGTTTGGATGCTACGTTCCTATAATCAGGATAGATTTTTGCTTGTTCCTCCAGCTTGGTAACTTTAAAATGACTCTCCTCAAGGTCATCTGTCACCCAGCTATTTACATTAGTATTACTCACACTAGGAGGACAACATTTGCTTTGACAATCTAAATTTGTCTGAGCTGAAATCCAAGACAAATTATTAACTATCAGAAGAACTCAATAAATAAAAAGACAAGAGACAAGGATACTGATTAGGAGATACTCTGTATTGCCAAAGAATATTTCAGATATGAGGAAGGTATACACATTTTACTCAGGCAAAACAGTTGGCCTGCTTGTCAAGGACAGGTCACTCATAGCTATGATCAGAAAACCTAAATGGACAGAAAAAGAGTGATTCTTATTACATTACTCTAGCCTAAATACCACTTCAAGGCACTTGCAGGCCCTTTTACATTGTTGGAGCTCTGCAAAGGTTCCTTAACTGTAATTAAAAACACCTGAATGTTCCACCTTTTCTTTTGTGCTGAATGAGAAAAGAGCAAGTCAGCTTTTAGTGTATTTCATCTGCTACAGTGTTGATAAATCTAGTGATTTTATTGCATGTAAGATATTGCTGCCTTTTTTTCGCTGCTCCCCCCCTCTCCAAGCTCAGCTGATGTAATTCTGGGTCAGCATGTGACTGTTTTGGAGACATGCTTGGCAGTGTGACTTGGGTGTATCCTGAAGACACAAAAACAAGAAGTCAAATAAAAAGAACTTCAAATACATGGTAGATTCAAATTCTCATGATCTAAGTTAATCTCATGATTCTTTGAAGACTGACTTATGGGCAAGGGAGGGAAAGCTTAACACTTGTGGTTGGTAATGGTGCTATTATTTTAGAAATAATAGCTTCAGAAAGCTAAACTTGTGAAATCGTCATACCCACAACCGATAGAGACATTGTGGGTTGCCGTCCAGATTTTTCAGCACAGGAAGAAGTGAGAAAAGTCTTCAGAGTCACCTAGGAAGAGTCCTTAAAAATGCCATCTGAACCAGCATTTCCACTCCCGCAGAAATGGATCTGGGGGAACTCAAAGTAGCTCCTGAGAGTTATCCTTACCAAAACCAGTATAGAGTTTCTTTTTAGAGTCAGGCCACATCACTTCCTGTTTCCTAAAATAAAAGAAAGTCTATCTTGGAAGATCTAGCTCTAAGGGTGATGTGAGGCATCTTCTAGAAGCGTATACCCACATAGCCATCTTCACTTGCCCATGCAGACTATACAGTTGGACCCAAATGATTACTACTCCATTCAAAATTATACCTTTAGGGAATATCCTCTGCCTCCAAATGCAAATTTTCATAACTACTGATTTTTTAGGACCTAAAACCCACTAAAAAATAAATAAAAAACAACATGAGTTCTGTCTGAATTAAGTTTTTGGTTGCCCTCCACAAGAAATAATTTAAGTATTGACATGGCCAAGTTGCGCATCAGAAAAAAAAAAAAAAAAAAAAAAAAGAATTGTAAATAGGGAAGTACTTTGACTACTGCAGCAGATTGATATAGCACCTGACAGCTTTCATTACGTAAATCTAATTTATTTCAGCAAACAAGTGACTGGAAGCATGCATCATTTCTGAACGAGCTGACCCTCAGGTTTACATGGTTGGCTGATACGGGTTTGAAAACAGGAAGCTCCAGCTGTAACATGAGTGACCCAGACAGCAGAAAGCTAGACACCAAACTAAATTGGAAGGCAGGAAGTCAAAGTTCATGCTCATACCACAAACAATACAAAAATAATAAAGTTCCTCTGAGATACATTTGGCAAAGCCAAATGTCATTGTGAGGTATAAAATATAAACCAAGTACTAATATAAATGTTTGGAGAAAAACTGAGCAAAGAATTTTTGATAAATTAGCAACGGTATTCCAAAGTCACATACATTTCCATAAGTAGTATACATACGCTATAAAGAAAGGTAACTCTAATGGGATGTTTGGCCACCTTTGGCTCTTATCTAGTCCATCCAAAAGCCCGGGGTTCTGATGTTCCATACTCTTCGGTTTCTTTAAACTTTGATTTTTAGCTCCAGGATATGCTACAGTCTCTGGTAGCCACTCTTTCCTAGTGCTCTGATAATGCCTCTTAAAATACATTTCTGGTGACCGGCTTCTCAGAGCAGCTGTTCTCGCGAATTGTCCACACACTCATATCAGCCTCCACTGCCCACATCCAGAAACACATCACATCCTGTTTGCATCATCTCCCCAGCCATTTCCCCAACAGCTACCCTCAGTTTATTACTGTCACCTTCTGGGGATCATGCTTCTCCACTAACTATATAAGCAAGCACATTTGCCTACAGCTAAATGAAGTTTTCATCTTAGGGACTGTAGAAGCCTTTAGATAAAGAGGTCCAAAACCTGTTATGAATGCTAGCTCTAAACTAGGAATAATGCTACTGAAGTTGATGGAGTCTTGTGAGATTTACATCTGAGCAGCCAAGAGAGACTGTGACCCTTTACCTCGACACTACACAGAATAAATAGTTCAGACCTATTCTCTCTCAAACTGCAATCTTTCCAAGCCTGTTCTTTTCATCGAGGCAAGGTTTTCATCTCAGACTCATAGCAAGAGCCATGATCTGTGCAGGTCCCTAAAAGCATGAAGTCGATTCTACACTAGGGATGCAACAGTTATCCTAAAATTGTCCCAGTTCCTCTGCCAGGAAATAATGGAAGCTATTCATTTTCGTCTCTCTTGGAAATGCATTAGTCCCCAGGCTCCTACTGAGATACTCTGGGTATCGTCTAATCACCAGACATGTATTCCAGCCTTGTTTAATGAGCCCTCTGCATCACTGCCTTACAGCTGACTTGCATTCGCTATGATCTGTCCCACAGCCTCATGCTCAGAAGATTGAAAGGTAGTCACTGCCCATCTCTCCCTCTCCAAGAATAGTTGATAACTAATCACTCCTACATATTGTGTCTGTAGAGAAAGAGGTGCTAATATTAACTGCGTCCTATATATAACCTATATAAAATAGATTTTCTCTGTAGAAGAGGACTATAGTTGGCAGATAGAATTTTCTGAGATGCAGGATTGAGAAGCCAGCTGTTAGCATCAAAATTTTAAAATTCAGGCACTTACACACAAAAAGCATCAGCTTCCTAGCAGCTACGGGATAGACACTAACTGAAGGAAGCACAAACAAGGCAAAAGATTGGCTTCATGACCCAGATAGAGAGAAGGAAAAAAAAAAAAAAAAAAAAAAAATACACAGAAGGACACTACACATCTTTAGAAACCTGCAGTCTCTGCCCAGGGCATTTAACAGCAGCATAAGGGTCAATCAAGCTTAGTTTCATAAAGTCTGTATATCTCTTCTTAAATCACTGTGTGCCACTAAAGAAATACAGAAATCTGCATATTCATCAAATTGAGACTTGGGCCTTACCACTATACACTCAGCGTCCTGTGGAGCCGACGGGGCAGCACTAGCACCGCTGGTACCTCAGTGGTCAGCTCACCACAGAGGACAGGAAGGGCTTTGCAGAAGTAATCTTTTGGCCTTACACTGCTCAAAATATCTATCCTTTCTTTTTACCATTGCAAAATTTGTTTGTACACATTTGATTGTTGTCCTTCAATTCCACCCTAAAAAACAGCCAGCTACAGGGTCTGCTCACTTATGCTGCCCCAGCGTGGAGCGTCCAAGCAGAGCTTACAAGATTCGGAGAACTCTGGTCCAGGAAGCTCACGAGTTCAAGGAATCAGTATGGGGGACCCACGCTCAATATACTGGACAAGATGTTATTAAATCACAACAGGCAAATAAATACAAAGCCTAAAAATATCTGGAGAATTTGAATCAAAGGTGGCCCTTCTATGCAAAATTGGAGGAAACTTAGAAATGCTCCTAAAATTGGGAGAAGTGAGGAACAGAAATCACAAACATAGTCTAAAACTAATGTTTCATATTTTAAGCAGAGCAGTAATACGCAACACAAAATGCCCTAAAAATTTTAGGATATAAACAGTGTTTTGTCTTCTGACACTAAACTGACTTCATGTAGAAGGGAGAAGAGGAAGGGAAGTATTGGGGTTTCCCCGCAAAAGTTTTAACTCAAAATATCCTACTGATCTTGAGAACAAGAACTGAAACAGGCTAATTTTCCCAGGTCAAGCTGAAGTCCAAAGTAAGCAAACAGAATCAATGTTGAAAAACAAGTGAGATTTACAAATATATGCATATATATTTATTTTCACATAATCAGATTTTTCTTTTACTGTCAAATTAAAAAAAAACACCCCTTAGATTCCTGAAGTAACCATACAGTTTTATGAAAACAACAATACATTCAGAAAGAAAAAAAAAAAAAAAATGCTCTCACATTATTACCATATGAAACTACATAAAACTCAACCAAAACAAAATAAAATGGAAAAAAGATACTTAGGTCCAGATTTGCACATGTAATTCAGCAGCTTCTTTACTGCCAGAAAAACACAAAACATTATTACTAGTGAGGTTGCTGTTGAACTATAGGGCCCAGGAACCCTGCTGGTACAAGAAAACTAAGGAAAACAAAGCAAAGCAATGGTCTGTCTTCAGGGAATTCACAATTTAAATACTTACATGATATTTTTCATTATTTTTCATCACAATACCTGAAAATAGGTTCTGTGTCTTCGATGAAAGGTTTTTTCCCCCCATTACAGCAGGGCACATCACCAATAATTTCATTCAAATTGTATAGAGCTAAACAAGGCAAATGAGAAGGATTCTAGCTAACTTCTGTAATCTTCAAAAATTCCTAAAGCAGCACTTGATTATAGCAATATTAATTATCTCTACAGTAATTGCTGTGATTAACAAATTGTAATACAATTTGAGTTTTCCAGGAACATTTTAAAACTAGGATTAAAACTCTTGGTGTGATTCTGCTACACTATGTTATGTAACGAGGTACATACTTAAGCCTACTTAGAAACACCCAGGTTCTGAAACAGTCAGCTCAAAGCAGTAAGGCAAGATTTTTCAGTCATACACCTGCAGCAGATCACAGGTGATCCAAAGCTTTATTTTACCACCCCAATAATATTGTCGTTTTCCAAGGACCTTTCTCTTTGAAGTTTCTATCCGTTTTGTTCACCTTTTCTTCACTCCAGCTTGTCCCATTTACTCCCTTGTCTTCTTTTTAGAGAATCAATCTTAGCTACTATACTATGTTAGAAGAGCACCTACCCTTTCCAAAACTGTGAATCAAGTTAATGCTCAGCTTAAACATGCACTAATGGTCTATTGAAGAACACTGGGCTCAAGTACATTCATACATTATAAGTTGTATTGCATTAATTTCTACTCAAGCATATAGATAAGTTCTTTTACGGTGCAACATAAGAGAAAAAGAAAACTTAAACAAAAGACTGATTTAAAATACAGCAATTTAAAAATGCTTCCTCTTTATCGAATGCTTCTTTTCATCTTAATTTTGACAATTTCTTCATAAAACAAAATATTAGCATGTGTAACCCCAGAAAAGTATTGCTAAATCATCTAACAGCTACCCATGCTGCAAACTACACAAATCCAAAAGCTTTCTTTCCACTAGTACTTTCTACACTAACAGTGGCCATTATCACATGCCACCATCGTTACTAACAATGTTATTAACTATAAACTTGAAAGTAATTCAAGGAAGTGTAAAAGCAACAGGAATAATTAAGCTACCATTCGCATCATTAGTTTATAAATGACAAGCGAAGGAGCTCCCAGATTAAGGACTGCACTGCCAAGACTAGGTAGCTATCCATGTGGAGTCAGTCTGAAGATGATAGACCTGGTTTTCAGAGACAATTTTATTGCTGCTACTTACTATTTATTTTGTCAGGAAAAGGACAACTTTGCATTATTTTGTGACAATAGCATGGCAGGGAAGCACAAGGTGATCGGGACCCAGCTAAACGTGATAAATTTGTACCTGCTTTTACATCAATCTCTACTCAAACTGTTGACGTGTAAATCTCTGAAAAGCAAACACTGTACTCCTGAGGAGGATATTCATAGCCTAGCAATTATTTTTAAGTGTGGGTGCAAGTTTTCAGGCTGAGGTTCAAATATAAAATAAACTGAAGATTTAGGAACAGAATTTTGTTGTCTCAGGATCTCACTCTGCCGGCTGCACAGTATTAAGCTAAATGAACATGCTGGAAAACATCTCAGTAAAGTATTCAGTCAAATTTAGTGTATCCAACTTAAATGTCCAGCTTTGTATTCTTCAGTAGATGTAATTAGTAAGACTTCTATAGCTTCTGAAAAAAAACATTGCTGATATATCCTGATACATTGCTTAAAACTTTTCTTCTACACAAATCTACTCAAGTGAAAAAAAAAAAAGAATATAAATCCTTTAAGGAAAAAAAGCAAATGAATTGGCAGAATGGATAAATGGATTTAATGCTAGCTTTATTTTTACTAATGTTTGGCACTTTTCTATTTTGCAACTGCATTGTGACACAGCTTAAATTACTTGAGTGAGGAAACAAATTGTAGTTGCAGCCCTGTTTCCTGAAGTTGCAATTTCAATTTGCTCATTCCTCTCCCCAAACTCATTTCTTCTTTCCTTTACAAAGTTAGGGTTTGCAAAATCAGTCAAATATACCTTTTATATGCTCCAGATCATATCAGTGATAATTGACAGAGAATGTTCTACATCTTACATGACTTAACACAAAGATATTAGAAATTCTTAGGCAGAGAAAAAATATTACTACTGAGAAGAGACCTCTTCCTCTGTTTAACTGCAATGATAGGGTAACTAAACAGCACTTCAAAAAAATAAAAAAGCTTGTCTTTAGTTAAATGAGGAATTCTAATCCTGTTTTTCTATTATTTTTAGCATTTTCTAATCATGCATTTGTAATCCTAGAGCTCTGTACAAAGCGTGTAGGACATACAACTCAAAAGTAGCTATCAGAGTAAGACTACCCTGCAAAGGCTCCTTGCTCAGGACTGATAGGTACACAGATAGCACAGTCCAGAGGCATTGGGAATTTAAGGTGCTCCAAAGGTCTGCAGTCATTTCATATGTTACAGAAATAGGCACCTTTCCATGCACTGAACAGCAGTGAAAGTTTTAAGCATGCATCTACCTAAATCATGAAGAAAATGCAATCTGATTACACTTAGCAGTGAACTGAGCAGCTTTGTCCAATCTTTCCCCATACACAAAACAAATGAACATCCAAGTGCATAAAAGCACTGTTGAATTCTGTTACCAAATATTCTTCCTTATTTTCTCTTTGCATCCTTCCCCAAAATGAAACACTGTACATCTACACAAATTATTATTATTATTTTAAACTAGAGAAGACCACAAAGCTCTCACTAGAGCTGCTGTATTTGAAACAGCATGATTTGGACTGTACGATTGCTAGGCACACCTATGGCATAAAACACATTCCACAGCCAGCTTCAAATCCCAGTGGAAAACACTCAGAAAGTACAAAGACTGAGCAGAAATGGGAGGTACTAAGTATTGAACAACAGCAATACACAATTTTCTTCTAATTTGATATTGAAGTGCTTTCCACATCTGAGGTTGAAGCTGCTCTTTCATGGGTAGGGAGAATAATTTTTATGAGTTACTAAATCAAGGGAGCTAAACTCTCCCCAGGAGAATGCGGCACAATTAGACATGTCCAGCAGCTCTTTCTCACGCGTTTTCTATCTGTCAAAGGAAGCGGAGGCCTATCCTGCCAAGCAAATGTTTTTTGGATCCCAAATGTCTCACAAAGGTGTCAGATAAACAAAAGGAGACACAAGAAGGTGACAGCAAAGCTCTCATTCAAGTGTTGTTGCTCTTCCAAAGGCAAAAAAGATTTGGCTATTCAAGCTAGACAGGCACACAAAATATCAATTTTGCACAAAATCTCCTCCAAAATAAAGCTGTGTACTTTATTTTAGATGTATGAAGCCTTCAATTAAAATATCATAAATCATTCTTCCAGTAGTAAGTTTAAATAAGAAAGCCAATATTGCAGTAAGAACTCAACTGTACAATTAAACATTGAACTTTAGTGTTCAAGGAGTTCATCCATTTACTAACTCCCCTAGAAACAGTTGTATCATTAGTCGTTGAAAGGCCAAACAGGCCTGTGATAGGGCACACTTAATTGATATAATTAATATGCATTTAGTTTTACACAAAAATATTACTCAGAAAACAGACCTCCTTCTAAGAGACATGAGATGGCAAAATTAAGAGGCAGCTTGCAAAATATCCTTCTGCTAGAAATTTAGCTTAAGACTCAAAGCCAGAAATCCCTGCCAGATTTCTTTTTCTTCAGGTGAATATTGCCCAAAGCATGCTTTGCACTTCCGATTTTGAAAAAGTTCAAGTTAACAGATTCTTAGACAGCCCCAATAGATCAGGATGGGCTACACAAACTGTATCTCTGGCCACTAACATTATCCCCTGCAACACATTGCCCCAGGCAGCTCTTCATGACCACAACTGTCTGAAGTCTTGGGCAGAGGAGTTGGCAGAAGAACAGCAGAAGGCTGGGGTTGCTCCTGCAGTAAAAGAATGACCCGGACCAGAAGCAGGGGATCAGTTGTGCTACCTCCCCAGCCTCTAAGAAGCACCGTGCACCTCAACTGCTGCCAAACATTTGCATTTCAGTTTTAACACTATGAATAAAATTCATAGAGGATAAATAAATTGAGCTTAGGTTGGAAGAATATCTAACAGAACTTGAGACATAGTTTCTGTAGTTAAAGGACTAAGCCATTACACAATTACGAGACATACACTATGGGAACATCGGTGGGCCAAAGATCAGTGATAGTCATGTTCACCCAGAATACTCCTCTTCAGACATCTCTGTACAACTTGGGCTAGCACTCAGCTATTGGAAAACACCTTAGCTCTGTTTAAATCAGTGCAGCTTCAAAAGTTTCATCCTCCTGAAGCCCAGGTCCCTCTTAAGCCTTGCCCTGTACTTTGGCCTTCCAAGTAATAGCAAGGTACTGAGAAACATCAAACAAAAAGAATCTACCCTGCTCGTGTCATCCTGTGCATGAATGTCAGGGAGCTGTGGAAATACTATGAGCAAAGCTAAATGAGAATATTGTGTGTTCTGAGGACAAATGCAATTTAAAGCCTGGACAGAAATGGAAAGTCTACAAAGGCTGAAATAAAAGAATCAAAAAGCCGTTTCATATATCACTGAACAAATTACCTTGTTTCTTACAGTGAGTAGAGTGATTTTCCTAATTTTTAATATTCCTAGAACTTCTCTACTCTTCTATAGATCCTTGCTTCAATAAAATTATTCTAAATTATCCTTATGTAAGGCAGAAATCAGACATTAATGCAAATGTTCTTGCTCTGTAAATCAGCAAATCCCTCTCTATACTAAAAGTGAGATTTCACAGTCAATTTAAACTGATCTAAGACTGCACTGCTCCTGAAAAGGGCAATCCAACCTCCCTTTTATCTCCAGCTGCGTGTTCCCACCACTTCCCTTGTGTGGGCTCTAGCAATCATACAGCCAAAGGATAAACAAGATCAGCTCACTGATCCTACTGAAAACTAACACTAAAAATACTTAATTTTCAGCTGGCTTCTGCAGCACTGAAAACATCCCTTGCAATGACAATCTGCAGTTAACCCTGGCATATGTAGCCTGTGAAAGCTCAGAGTGAATTCAAATAATAAGTAGCAAAATTTATTAACTGAGCAAGTCCCATTTTGACAGTACAGTTTTTACCGTGCTGGGAGAGGAAAAAAAAAATCCCCTTCATCTAACAGAAGAAAAGAATTGTCAATTTAAAGTGAAACAAATCTAAGCTAAGCACTCATTTTAGGAAATGGATTTAGCATCTAAAAATACTTAGTTTATACAAGAAACATAATTCAAGGGGAAAATCATGATTAAAATGTTGTAGTTTTTCCTGTCATTTTTCTTATTTGCTTTAATTTTCATTCATTTTTAATCTTACATTGGGATTTTGCATTTCTCAAATGTTTTGATCATATATTTTTCACTGACTGTTTATAAAACAGTTTGAAAGATCTTCTTTCCCCTTTACCAGTGTTTCTTGCTTGTTAGATTTTAATCTGTATGGTATTGTGATACTAAACAAACTATTCCTTTCTGATGTTTATTTCTTGCTGGTTCTGGTTTTATCTCTCTAATATGTGTAGTAACAAGAAAAAGTGTGTTCTTTTGTGGCAGCTAAAGATAAAACAATGCAATGATGTTGAAAAAAATGGATTTCTCCAACTTGTAACATCATGATGAAGCTTAATGTTTACATTACATATCTAACAGGAAATATGATTTGAAATCACTGCATTCACAATTAAGTTCATTTAAAAATACTTTAAAAACTATTTTTAAAAATCAGGTAACCCAAATTTTTTGTAGTTGCACTCTTGTAATTTCATAAAGCTTTACAGGCATTACCTTGGTGGTATCACAGGCCAGGTATCCCTATCATTAATACCAGATGACCCAGCAGAATTAGTTTGATGGGGATCAAACTTGGGCGCACACATTGCTCCTGGTTTAACCAGGGTACACGCTGCAGAGTTCATTTTTGTCTATCAGTTTTATTATAGTTTTATATCAGATAAAGGAAAGCAGATACTATCTAATCCATCTGAGAGCCTAGTGGTACAAAATTAGCTCAGCTGATCTTTCTGAATACTTTTGAAATAGAAAAACAGTATATTTTCAAACTTGTCAATATTTTGTGTCACATGCCTAAAGCATTCTTCATCTTCTACTAGAAACCTGCCACAACCTGAGCTAGTATAAAATTTAAAAAAAAAAAAAATGTGCTTCGCAAGACCTGTTTCACAGCAAATGCACCTCAAGCACAAGCAATAGATACCAAAGGTGCAATTCACCCAGTTAGTGACCAGCCTGAAAAATAAACAGACAAGTTTCAGCAATATCTGTGAAATATTTCTGAAAGAAAGGGAAAGAGGTGTTTGCACTTTACAGTTACGAAGAAGCTTGTAATAAAGTGTATAAGCCCTACTCTAATCAGAGCAAAGCGTGTAAGGTGTGCATAAGAAACAGGTGGTTTGTTCTCTTTGACTGTTATCAAACTTCTGAAAAGCAGCTAAACAGTTTGTACTAGAATGTGCCAGGACTCCACTTCGTATAAGTCCTGAAGAGCTAGATAACCCTACACAGGGAAAATGTATATGCATACAGTATTAACAGTGAATAATTAGCATTATCCCACATATATATAAATTAATAATGCCAAAATACTTGCCTGCTTTCTTAATTTCCAAAACCTACCATACTTTACTAGCCCTGTTCTGACAATTATCTTTTTATAAACACACAGGTTTTTGATCTCAGTGTAGTGCCAAAAATGCTAATCCATCTGATTAGGTACATACACAGGTAGAATTTCCCCTAAAGCATTACATTCTCCCCAAAAGCATTAGAATTTCTAACTCTCCACATCAAGTCCACAATCAATTGATGGCATCCATAAAAGTTGATAATAGAATTTTAGTTGCAGTTATGGTTTTCATGAGACTGGCATAGAAATTAAAACAAGTAAGTGTCCTTAATATAAGACATGTGAAAACAATCAAGGGTAACATTTGGTTGATTCTGACAAAACTCCATTTGAATTGGTGACTTAAAGGCTTGTAACATTCAGAAATTAACGTATTACTCTTTTGTAGTTTTATTATGAATTTGATTATTAACCTATAATCTACTTATACGTATAGTTTTACCTCTGTACATTGATTTGTATTTTTAATTATTAGCATACACTCATTCCAACTTTAAAAATATCCAAAACTGTTGGCTTTGCAAGTTATTCTCCCAAAACAACAGCTAGTGTGAAAAGTGACTTTTTGGGGAATGGGCTAGAGTCATCTGCACACAAACAAGTTACATTATTAAAAACAGCTTGATTACGAGTTGGCATTCTTGGACATTACTCAGTGACTTAATAAGCTTAATAAAAGTGACAAGATGCTAAAACACCTATGGTTTCCACTTTGACCTTTTATACTCTTCATCTTTTTGTCTTTTTTTTTTTTTTTTTTTTTTTTTTTTTCTTTCTTTTTTTAAATCATGTAACCTCTTACGGAAGGAAATATTGCCTTCTTTTATGTTGGGAAATTGCCCAGAACATTGCAGACACTATCTAAACAAAGAGTAATTATAATAATGACAAAATAGAAGGAGGAGGTTTATTTGACCCTTTGCCAACAGCCCTCTAAAGACTCCTACCAACCACAATGGAATTGCATACAGGCTTATTGCTTAATTAATTAAAAATTGTACTAATAGTTATAGTACTAGTAGTTAATTGTGCTGATATAACTAATGTCATCAAAATGAAAAGATATATTGCTATGAATAAAAGTTTGCTTTGTGTGTTTTGTTAACCACCTAAAACACCTAAGTATGTACTTTTTCTCTCTCTCTCTCTCTCTCTCTCTCTCTCTCTCTCTCTCTCTCGAAAGAGAAAGAGAAGATCAGTAGGGTTTTAGTCTTCAAGGGACTCAAACTAAAAGGTCTGATTTATTATTTTCTCCCAGCCATTAACTAATAATTAATTCGCTCCGTGCACGCATACACATACACTTAAGGTCACCATACAGAAATGCCATTATGTAAAACTATGTAAAAATGTTCTCTTTTGTATATTAGTATTATCTCTACAGTACTATATAGCTGGCATTCCAGCCTAGCCCTTTTGTAAAAGTTACAGCAATAAAATTTTGAAATCTAAATCTCTTAAAGGTCACTTTAAAGACACAAGCTATTTTCTATGAATAAAACCTTTGCCTACATGGTCTGCAAATAATCTTTCCCAGGTTTCAGTGAAGACCCCAGGATATTTTTGATAGTAGACTTATTTTGTATAGACTGTAAACAGGCCCAACATAAATAAGACTGCTTCTTATCAGCCCTATTGTATCTTAGCACACTGAAGAGACAGAATATACCCCATTTGTGCAAAACAAGCAGTATGAGGTTTTGGCTTATCCTTTCTAAGCAGTAATTTCCTTTTCTGACATTATATTTACCTCAATATGAGAAAATTTAAATGGGTCTTGTAATGCAATAACAATTTTTTACTTACAAAATTGCTGATCTGTACAGCAATTTAGCTTATAACGTACAGCAATTTAAAATCTATTCATACAGTCAGAAATTTATAGTTTCTCATGGCATTGGGAACAGACCCGTATGGTCTACAGGTCTGTTCCCAAGCAAACTTTTTTCACTCTCTACTTCTCCTTGATAGATGTAAGCTAAATTTCCATTTATATGAAAGTTTCTGAAACAGTCAGCTCCATAAAGGTGGAGATATCTGTAACTGATGTCCACTTTAGGGCCTCTTTATGTCTATCTGAACAAAGAGCTAAAGTCTCAGTGAAAATGAGACTCTTTTCTATGAATTCCAGGACAGAGAACTGAATCCTACAAATACAGTGCATGAAGGGCATCTTCAGCTTGCAGGAACCTTGCAACTCCACCCCAGTCAACGAGATTGAGATCATCAACTTCAAAAAGACCAGGATTTCATCTACAGGCTCTGTATTTTAAGACTAAGCTGAAAGATTAAGCAGCAGTTGACTGGATCCTGTTTCAGAATCAGTTCTGTATCAGCACGGGTTCTTGAGACACCTTGCTCCTCTATTTAGTAGTTTGAAGAACCAAGGAAGCGATGCCTGTTTTCCCACTGGAGCAACATGGGCTTATTTAAGACAGTTTCAAGCTAAAATAAACATTAAAGAAAAACTTGCCTGGGAGAGAAAAAACTATATTGCTTTCTACGTTTTGCTGTCAAGGAGAAAAAAAAAAAAGCTGCTTTTTCATTTCTTTCTAGAAGCTTACAATATGATTGGCAAAAAATCAGGAATAATAAGACAACTGATGATGTAAACCCCAGGAGGAACAGAGCAGCTTTTGTTCTGAACTCTCATCAAAATCCTGGAAATCTTACAATGGGAAACGTTGCTGCAATGTAGGTTCTCATCCCGAGTTCTTGCACATTAGATTTGCCCTTTCTGCAATTGCTAATTTGCTTCAATGATTATAATAGACTGTCAGATAATTCTGTCTGTCACTGAAATACAGTTAAATATTTAAAATGCTCTTGACACAAGGCAAGTCATTCCCTATTAATGCAGCATTCTTGTTGTCCCACTGGAGTTACTAGCTCTTTTGACTGTTAATGCAATAATCTTTATAAAGTTTGCAATAAGCAATGCAACTATGAACACTATAGAACAAATAACTAAGAACAAAAGTGCAGCTTAAAGCACTGTAAACACGAAGACCATACTTTCTAGAATAGCTATCAAAGGTAGCAATGTTAAATGTATAAAGCCTTACATAGACTGAAAAATAAATAAATAAATGAAAAATTCAACATTATGAAATCAGAAAAAGCAAAGCCTCTGGCTCAAAAAACAATATTACACCTACCATTTAGACAAGTTATATGCATTATCTTAAGCATTTTTAAAAGTACAGTAATGACTTTATAAGAGAAACAGAAAATAGTACCATTGGTCCAAACCCTCCAAGCACTTGATGCAAACAGAAGTGCTTAGCAAACCACATAGATGCTTTTGCAAAGCTCAGAATACAAAAAAATTCAGTTATGTAAGCATCAGTGTAACCTTTTGAATTTAATCACCCTTTCAAAATAAGAAAGGGAAAAAAGGTCAGTGGAGCTTGTATTAGTCGAATAGTTCACTGTGCAAGCCCTCTCCTCAAAACTGTCTTTATATGGCCACGTAATTCAAGTTTTCTGAACTTACTTTCCTCTAATTAGTCTAGTAGCTTGAAGGAGAGCAGCCACTCCATAAAAACTACTTGAACTGCTGTGTTCTCATTTGCACCGCATCCACTCACATATGACCCTAGGATTTCTGGGAACAAATATCACAGTTAGCTACAAAGCAAAGCAGTTTGTGTGAGAACGTGTATTCTCCCTGACCACATTAAAGGAACTGTAACTATAAGCAGTAACCCAACCAGGTTACAAATTTTTAAAAAAGCTCTAGTTATTATATCAGTTAGCTTTCCAATAAAAATATGCTTATTACTGAAAAAGATCCTAAACAAATGGATCAATTCAATCATTCACATCTTCTGTGGTCTCCACCAGAGTAAAAAAGAAGCTAGAGCTCAAAATACTTTACATCAATTATAGATGCACAGTCTGGTCCAGCACATTCCTAAGCAGGAATTCTTACAGAGTAAGAAGACCAAGTTCAACGTGTTCCATAAGATAGGATGTCTACTAAACAGAGGCAAAAATAAAAATAAATAAATAAATAATCAGCATATAGTTTAAGGGAAATGTTATCACAAAAAGAAATAGCAGACAGCAAGCTGTTTGCTGAAATTTGCTTCTACTATTGCTCAGAGAAACAAGACATATTTGAAACACAAATTTCACCAAGAAACACTCACCTCAACAGATACATCCAAACCAACAAAAAGTCAAAAATAAAAACTACAAAGCCTGGAGCTGAAGAGCAGAAACCATACCACAGCCATAGCCACAAACCTTGGGAATCAATTGATGCTACCACCTGCCTTTGATTAAACAAATAGATTAACATACTCATCATACATGGGTGCCACCTGTAACAGGTTGATGACATTCCCTCTTCTCCTCTAATACCATATTAAGAGTTTGTTATTAGAGGAAAGCAAGGAATTGTAAAGAAATTAGAAAGAAAAAAATACTTATTGCAGTTTTTTTTTCCCCTTTCAAGCCCCTTCCCTCTCAATATGAATAGACATTCTTCTAGAGAATAGTGTTATTTTAAAATCAGAATGATTAGCTTATATGTTTATAAAATTCAATTGATTCCTGACTTGTTTTCTATGACCTAGGTTCTTGTAAATTTTGCTCAGATCTTTCCATCATAACTCTAATCTCTTGTTCTATATTTGAGTTACAATCTAAATTGGAAATGTAAGATACAAGACACATCTCCCAGTTGGTCATTTGCTATCTTCAAGTAGAAGTGGGTTCATAAAATAATCATTGGTCATACATAATATGAGCTTTCAACTAAAACAACTCTCCCTTACAAAAGATGCTTAGAAATTCTACACACTAGAGGGTTCTTGCCGACCTCTCTGAAATGCCAACACAAAAAGGGCATTGCATTGCATTAGAAGAGCCACAGGGGAACATCACAGCTAAAACTCTTTGGTGGGTCCCAGTCCTACATAAAATCCATTTAACAATATAAATATGTTTACTAATTACTGGAAATTTAAAAAAAAAAAAAAAGTAGTCTAAAGTGTATAGTTGCTTCTACTTTCAGAATGAAATGCAAGTTGGCGGGTTTGTTTCAGGATGGAGGATTTGAGGGGTAGGAACAGGCGGGTGGAGCTATTGAGAGGTCAGTAGCAGGGAGATGCAGCTTTGCAGAGGAATCACATCAGATACAGCGAGAAGGAAATTATTCAAAATTTTGGTTTCACTTGCTTTCATTTTATTCAGTCCTACCTGCATTTGTAACTCCGATTCACTGATTTCAGTTTTCTAGCTTTAAAATGCTACTGTGATGCCAGCTGGTGTGTTTTCAGTCAAAGACAGATAGAGAAACATTGTATAAATAAGAGTCAGTTAAACAGTTCCTCAAATTAACTGTTGCAGTTTTGCCCCAGGCAACAAAAATCTTGCCTGGGCCAGCAAAGTTTTCAGGTCCACATCCTGCCCATCTCGCTGCCCTGGGGAGCCTTTGTGTGAAGCTCCTTGTTACACAGAGCAGCTCCTTCAGCCGAGGAGCCACTTCAGGAATTTAAGCCTTATTTGGGAGTATTATTAGAAGTCATTGTTTTAAAGTGTCTTAATTTTTAGCGTTTAAGAAACACAGTTTATGGTCCAGTTCATTAAATTGAAATCTGAATGTGGTACTATCCAAGTCAAGATAATTTATCCTAAATTGTAAAATGGGCTTTTGCAGAGTGTGTATTAAGTCACACATTGAACTTTTCACAGGCTCGTGTAACTTCTAGTTTAAAATAACCTTTTTTCTTCTGCACCTAGGACTCATGAAACATTCTAAATATCACCATAAATGCATGATATTATTTGACAGAAAATATTTATTTAGGAACTAGTAAAGAGAATGTTTCTGTTGCTCTGAACATTATTAATCACAATATACCAGAACTGGTTGCAATTTTCATGGAAGTGAATTAGAAAGCAAGAGCAGGTCTTAGTCCTTTCCCTGGCTGCTGGCTGCTTCAGGAAAAGCAGTGTTTAAACCTGCAGGCAGCAGTTAGCCTGGATCATTGACTGGTGGAAGTTTCTTAATGCCAGTTGCAAACGCTCATTTTGTAAAGCCTAACTTTGTTTATTGGTCCTTGTTATTTTTGCATTCATTCATATGTTTGAGGAATATCCCATGTTTCTTTGTTATGAGGAGCCTCAGAATTTTTCCCTAATTAACCAATGGGGAATAGTTGCAAACAACTGTAAACAGGCACTATTAACACTGAAGTCTTTCAGTCTGGATGTATAACACAAAAGAAGGCAAGCTTCTGCCTAGTTTATTTTAGGTGCTTTCTAAATTCCAAAGACTTTTCTACTTGCAAACCAAACTACGAATCTGGTAAAGGAGGTAATAGAAACTCCTCCTATTAGCTCCTCAGGGCTAATTAAACCTTTTAAACCTTAATCCAGCAGGGAACCATTCTTCATTAATGCATTAGAAGTTTGCCATCAAAATCCATACACTAAATGATTTAAGGATTCTAATTTTCCACACTTATATATGTAATCAATGTTTAGAAGCCTATTTCATTAAATCTTTTCATTAAATCCAATGTAAACCACTGGAACACCATCCTCTATATGTTTAGTTGCTTCCTGTGTGTCTTCAAGGACATTCAGCCACGTTAACTGACTTGTTCTCCATGTCTAAAATTCTCCTTCAGTGTCTTTTGAATGATGGATGCAGTTGAATGATCTCAACTTCCCTTGATGACAGCCCTATTCTACTGGAACTATGAAACTGTCAACAACAGGAGCAAAATCTAGGTGTGCAGAAGACAAAACTGGCTCTGTAGCTATCTCACAAATTGTCTCAGCTGAGGTCAACAACCTCAGCATTTTTGGAGCAAACTGCAAACTCACTATTTCCATCAACCTTCCCAAAATAGCACCACCAAAAAAGTCTTGGCGGCTGAAAGGAAATGAGAAATACTGTGAACATGTTATAGTTTCAAAAATAAGCAGATAGTACCATGACAAGCATAACATAAGACAATAGATTGCCTTGATTTAACAGAGACAAAAGTTGCACATGGTTGGGCATTGGGGAGAAATGTCTTGTAGAAAATGGGAGAGTTACTATAAGGCAATTGGCCTCCACGAAAGGAGGGCAAGAAGCTCAGAATAACAGTTTCTCCCTTGCACATGGGCACAGTATTGTCATAGTCAATATAAGCTAATCTGAAGTCATCTTTACCAACAGATCAGAACCAGGAAGCCAGAAAGTTTTTTTTACAAATAAAACTAATTTAAGAAACAGCAGCTTAGGATACATATAGGAGAAAATACGTATTTCCTAATTCTACTTGTATATTATGACTGTCTACTATTCAAGACTATCTTGATTTCAAGTACACACATCACTTTCTTTTAAAAAAACATTACACTAATGCAGTCCGTTAAATAACTTGCCTAAAGACATCCAGCATGTAAAATGTTGAGCCAGGAATAACATCCTGGAGTCTCAACTGACAAATTATACATAACAACAATTAAAGCAACGATTAAAGTCTTCTTTCTGTAAGTTAACATATTGTATATTATGTCAACAGAAATATGGGAATCGCTACACTGGGTTAGACCCTAGCACACACTATCCAGTATTTTTCATTCAACTGTGGTCAGAATTAAACAGGTGAAAACATTACGGGGTAAAATATTTTCATAGAGCAGTTCTGAATTTCCCATATTTATATCAGAGACGCTTAAGTCCATGGGATGTCCACCAGGACAGCTCAGTGATCAACAGGCAACTCTGGCAGCCTTTTTTCCTGAAGATCACTCTTTGGAGTGAGCAGATTACAGGCAAGATAAGCTTTTCCAGCAGTGTCAGCCTTCTGGATCCCAATTTACCCTTCTTTTTCTCCCTTTCACCTGAAGACCTCTACTATGGCTTGCTGACATTGATGGGAAGCTAAGGAAAAGCAGGCAGGCAGAAGCAGCCCCTCCTGCTGCTGTAGCAGAACAGCTCATCCAGGTCCCTGCGAGCTCCTCTGCAGGCAAGCAGACACAGGCAGCAGGAATGATTTTGGCAGTGGCAATACTCTCATTACTACCTTCCTGCAGCAGCTTAAAAAAACATTGAGGCCTACTCTCACTATATATATCATCCCTGCAGCAAAGTCAAGTGCTTTCCAGAAGCACGGAGCCCACGGAACACACGCAGGAGAGTCGCCCTGATACGTCACGTCACACAGCGGCCTCCGTGATGCTGGTCCACAGTAGTACTGGCTCCAGGACTTGCTCAGCTAAAAGACCCATAGCGCACCACTACTTTAAATTTATTATTTTTGCTTTGTAAAATTGGAAGAGACTAAGCTTCTGCTCTGTTTTCTCTAAACCATTCATTATTTTATACATTTAGTCCCCTGTTATCCATGTTCATTTAAAACCTAACATTTTGCCCATTCAGTTGCCCTAAAACAGTCCCATTACTCTGCTCCTTGATAGGGACTACCAAAGATATTTTTGCTGATTTCAAAACATACTCCAAACATACTAATTCACTCATTTTTATAAATGTAAATGTACACTCAGAGAGTTTGATTCTGTATCACCTTACTGCTCATAAATCAATTTAGTGCAAAGTTGATAAAAACTATTACTATTCTTGTGAAATAGTATTTTATAGTCAGTCTTTGCTGATATAAATAATAGTACCACAGAATCAGAAAAAGAGAAACAGACATAGAAAAATGTCAGCATATTAATTAAAACACACTGACCGTCCCTTACTAAATTATACATTTCTAAATCTTTTAGAAGCATGCCTTTTAAAATTTCTCAGGGGATTTGCAGTTGCCTACAGAGCTTTTCATTTCTAGGTCACTTGTTAAATCTACCCCAGGTCAGCTCTGACTGAAAATTATTACTGTCTGGCAGTTGTTTGTAGTCTACATAAAATGAATTAGTGGTTTCACTCTACTTCCTAATGGACAAGTGGCCTCATCGTACACTTCAACCTACAGGGCATCCTGTTATAGGACAAACAGCGGAACAGACTCTTCCTATCTCTGTAGGTGGGTCCTCCTGGTTAGGAATTAGACTGCTGGGACCCTCACAGCTATTATGGTGCTACTCTGTAAAAAAGATAAAGCCCCCCAGGTCTGCAATCCCTGTGATGAGAGTAGATAAAATGCTATTTTGATGAGCTGCTGTGGTGATTAGTTTGGTTCTGTGTGGATCCTTATCATGTGGTGAGGAAGTCAGTTGGGTAAATCCTACATATTGCCCAAGCCCCCTTGTGCACGTTTCCCTGTTAAAATCCTGAGAATGTGTGCATGTGTGTGTGTGCATATATACATATGCAAGAAACTAGTGGAATAACAGTAAGTAAAATTTTCTTGTTTAATAATTATAGAAGGAAAATTGTTATATGAGATAAAATTATATCAAAGGCGTTTTAATAATAATATGATGGACAAATGGGTAAAGATCTATCAGCTAGAAACAACTAGATCCTATTTAACAGCTAGAAACTGAAATTATAATGTGATTCATATTTGGCTTGTCCTCAGTGTTTTCTATTTGCACAGGAATAAAATGGATTTTCCTCTCTCTAGAGCCAGAGTCTCACATTTTCACAGGCATTATATTCTTTTCTCTTTAGAGACACAAGTACAAATGAACCAACATGTATTATTAAACAGCTTTGGACCTACTATTATTTAAAATATTTCTCACAGAAATGAAGTCCAGTATCTTCTCTACTTTCCCTTGTCTTTTTCCCTTGGATGACTGATAAGTCCTGTGAAACTGGTACGATCTCTGTCCTTACTGAGCAACGCTCTGTCCTTACTGAGCAACGACAGATTTCCCCTAAGGTCCCCATTTCTCTCTAAATTCACATTTGTCATTCAGCTCTGCCTTCAACGATTCAAAACAGACCTGCTCCTTTACTGAGAAATCTTCACCTCTTCCTACCCATCAGGATGAGGTTGCTTTTCTATGGGTTTTGTAGAAAAGAAAAAAAAAAAAAAAAGACTATCAACTTCATCTGTCACCATCTTTTCCCACCACTGCCCCTCAGTGTCACTATTGCCCTTCTCCTGCTTGCTGCTTGTGATCTTCTTACTGCTCATTTCTCCTTCTTTGCTCCCCCTTGTTCTCTTCACTGTTTAACCTGACTTTTCCCACTGCTGTACAGAGTTGGTGGTTCCAAGTCAGATATGACTGGCTGATATATTCACATTTTTCTCCCTTTTGCCATGTCTGAAGATACCCCAGTTTTTAACAGTGACACCTAATTTTGCATGTTTAGTAAACTGCAGGAACTTGCTACTTTTGAACCCAAGATTAATGGAAAATACTAACTACAACCGATTCCACCATTGAACCTTGAAGGGCCCTACTGAGTATCTTCTTGCAACACACTATTTCCCTTTTGGTATCATTATTTTAATTTTCCTTTTATAAACTTCCTCATTCATATGAGAAATATTGTCCCACAGACTCCACCCTAACAAGCTAAGCTAATTAAACACCACAGTGGCATTGTATCAACTGCTTTAGCTGTCCAAACACGTGGAGTCTGTTGCATTTCTTTTGCCTAGAGAATGAGTTAGCAAATGAAGCTATTGATTAGTCTACAGTTCTACAATATACAGTCAGTAAATTCAACTTCTCTCTTGTTTCTTTTTCCTTTTACACACACATCTTTAACTGTTCTTCCCTCCAAATGGCTCTCTACAGCTTCACACGCTAGTGAGACAACTGATGTAGTAGCAAGCCACTATACTCTTTTTAAATGCATGTCCTGCATTTACTACTCAGCAGACTTTGCCCTCATTTGGACTAATTTATTAAAGCTACCTGCTATGTGGCTTCTCACTTACCACAGTTCCTTCAGAACTTGATGGCTCTCATACAGTTCTCCTCACTTGATAACATCGTTCTTCTTGAGCGTGGCTTCCACATCCAACATAGCAGTTTCTATTTCTATAGCATGACTTTTGTATTAGGTGCCCTCACCTTCATTCCCTTGCTTAACACCTCCGTTCCTTTGAACAGTGATAAAAATGTGTATTTTAATTAACCCACAACTATATTACACTACTGCTTCAACTAGACTCGGATCCTTTGTAGCTCTCTAACCAAACACAGGAGCACAGGAGCATTAACAGACTACTCAGTGGAAACAAAGATCCACATTTCACTATCATAAATTCACAAATCTTTCTGAGATCCTCATTAAAAACACAAATTACTCACTTTCTAATCCCTCAGTGCATTTTTACCAAATTGCAGGTACTGAAAAGTTTCTTTCCAAATTCATTAAATACTAAATATCTTGCACTGAGCTGGCAAACTAGAGATGCTACAGTAAAGTGGTTTCTTACTTTGGTTTCAATTTTAAACCACACAACAGTCAATCCTTCCCAAGAGACTTTATTTTGGTGGAATAACTGTTATCGAGCAACTTTGTTTTAACATCTTCTTTGCTTAGAAAAGAAGAGGGAATAAAAAACACAGCTTTCAAACCACAGAGCAACCGTTGAAAACTTAAAACCACAATACCCAAGAACAGAGTGAGCCTATGATTACCTAACACTAACTGTGGTTTAAACTGGGCATCACACCAAGTTTTTCACAGAAACCCAAGGGAAAGAGGAGTAAAAGTATCCATGGTTACAGTGACCCTTGCTTGGCACCTGAAGAGATCTTTCTAGAAAAAGACAGAGACAGGTAGAAACATTTATCAGGGTCCTCAGAAGTAGCAAAGCTTCTTCCTGTTTTCATAAGTTAAAAAAAAAAAAAAAAAAAAAAAAGATAAAATAGCACTTAGTACAGACTGTCCTGAATCAGCCTGTAACCTAGAAATATTTTTAGAATTCCCCTCTTGTATGTTTTTCACAATTTCACTCAGTAGTGAAAAATAACCTCTGAAATAAAGGCTTATCCGTTTAAAAAATGGCAAATTCCTAAAATAATACATTTACTTAAGAAATGACTATTTCAGGACTGAACTCATGAATGAAGGAGAAGGAACTTAGTCTGGTTTTTGTTGTTGTTTGGGGGAAAAGTTTGAGGAATGTTTTTGAGTTGAAATTAAGCTAAATGGGAGCGAGGTCTATGCGGTCCCGAAGCCGCTGTGCTCCCTATGGCTCCGACCAGCACGGCCGCGGGAGGCAGAGAGGGAGCAACACTGTGCACGTGTTGCTTCGGTGGCATTTTTCTCGCTTCTCCCCTAAAACCTAATCACCTGTTCTCTGTTTATGCGCATGTTTGAGGAAGAACTTTTTTTCAACTGTGCTGATAGCCTTATGGACAACAAAGCATGAACAACCATGCACAAATAGTTGTGACAAATATTTTTTTCTAGATGCTTCTTCTACATGTTCAATAGTTGGGTGAGACATTAAAAGCAGAGCTGAAAAGAGAACTCTGCTGATAAGTTCCCCTCTCCCTGGCAGGCAGGAGCACAGCCATTTCCCGCCAAGATGATATACGAGCCAAATGTAGTTCTCCTTCTTGGGAAAAAGGAAAAGACAAGAAGAGATTTTAAATTCGCTGTGATTTTCTACTTTGCTCACCTTGTTTTCTATTTTCCTTGAGGGTTCTACCTCATCTTCCACTGCAGAGATGATTGCTCCATGGGTATTAATAACAGATCTGTGTTGCTGAATCACCCAACCAGTTAGATTTGATCGGGATCAGGCATTAGCACCCTATCACAATCCTGTCGAATCAGCCAGAGCACACACACTCTAAAGGCTTCATTCCTGTCATTATGGGGTTATATGGATGGTGCCTGGTTTGGCATTACGTTTGGCCAGAGTTGCCTTCTCCAAATTTTTTTAAAATCAGTTGAAGCAGCTGGCTGAAAGTTTAGCAAATCAGCTGTAAGAGATCAGCTCTTTCTATTATGTGGCTGGAGCACTCTTGATGTGGTAAGACATACCTGAGAACTGTATTTACTTCCTCTTTTAACCAAAAGAGAGGTTCAACACCCCAATCATTTCTCCAGGCAGCTCTCCTGCTTTTATAGTCATTGGTCTGAAGACTGAGAAGAAATCATGCCTGTGCCCATGGCGATTATTTACAAAGAGCAGTCCTACCTACGAAAGTTTCAAAATATTATTTACATCAGGGTCAGAAAACCCCAGGAGTCCCACTGCAATCATACTAATTTTGCCTTCTGCAAAAAGCAACACAACACAGTCCATCTGCAGTAAGTAATGCTAGTGCCTGAGTATCATGCTTACTTCTTGGTTAGTTACTAAACAGAAAAAAAAAAAAAAAGGCCACAAATACTTCTGCAACTCTGTATCAGGATCCTTACATATGATTATAGATCCTTGGATATGGCCTTACATGTGTATTTATTCACTGTATTTAAGCAAGTGCTGCATATAGAAGATTGTTGGGTTTTCAGTCTTGAAAACCTTGCTATACCCTGAGCCCAGAATTTCAGAGACAGTTTCAACCAAAGATGGATCAAAACTACCAGGATGAAATGTAACATCAAAATGCTATTTCCATTGTGTAGAGCAAGTGGGAACATATACAAATCTAAGTGGATGGTGTTTGACCCAGGTAACTCAGAGCTATGAGGACATGCTCTGAAGGACCTGCGTCGAATCCCAGAATAACCCAGGTCAGAAAGGATCTCTGGATTCCAGGTTCCTGCAGGTTGTTCTGGACCCATCCAGCCAGGTAGTGTCCAGGCAGCTGTGCTCTGCTTACACCAGGAGGAGAAGCAACCCACCATTCCAGGTTTAACTGTATTTCAGAGTCTAAAAAAATGAGCACTAGGAAATCCTAGTATTATGCTACTACATACATGTAAAGGCAAATACTATGAACTGTGCTTTCTAACTATACCCCTGTGCTTTGAGAACAGGGATTTACCATGCATTTAGTATGGATCCACACAGGCAATTACTAATCCAAACAAAACTGCAAACAGGTTTCTACTAGAATTTTGCAGCATAGAAGAACATTGTAAGAAACACATTCCTTAGCTGAACAGAAATATATGTGAATGCTAGGAAAGCCTGAATATCACCTGGCTATAGTAAGGAAATTATTCACAATACAGCTAAGCCGTTTTTACTTTGTTTTGTAATTCTGATCTGACTACAATTCTGGGAGAAAAAAAAAAAAAAAAAGACATGTTGTCTTCTGAAGTATTCCGCTATATAATCATCAAAGATAAACCCTTCAGCTTCAGTGATATGCAAACGAAGACATGTTTGTTAAAAGGATAAACAAAGTTGTTCAAAGCATCTTTTTAGAGTCAGTCTAGTCTGCTTCCAAACAAACAATAAACTATCCGCACGCAGTGAGATTTTCTAGCCCGTAAACATCGCCAAATGGAGGAAGAAGATCAGAACCTTAATGAGTTTGGTCTCCTTTGAATTTTAGCTGATCAGTGTCACCAATAATTTCAACAGGCTCTAAAATAAGCACTTTCTATCTTCAAAGTGCCTTCTAAACATCAACCAATTAATCCCTACAAGTCTCGGTGAGGTAGGTAAGTAGGTATTGTTATCCCCGTTTTACAGGCGGATGAACAGGCAGAAGGGTTAAGTGATTTGCCCGAGGCCACAGATGGAGGTGGGATTAAAACACAAGAGTGTCTGTGACTCCTTTCAGAGGACAGCACTTTTTTTTCCTGCTGGGATTTTTGTGTTCTGACATTAGACATCTTGGCTTTGTGGCAATGCTTGAAGGAAAGAGAATAAAATCTGCCTTGTTAAAAGCAGGAAGTCATAAAGAAATCTATTTCTTTTTATGCCAGTGTACATAACCTTTTTTGTCTTACATACTTTACTTTTCCTCTAATATTCAAGTGTCACTCCTTCCATGCAAGGAATCCTTCCATGCAAGGACTCCTTCCCGTGACAGTGTATTATGCTACCAACTGGCAGATACGCCCTGCTCTTTCACAGATTTTATTTTGTCTTTTTGCTTCCAAATCAGTAAGTCTTGATGACACACTCTCCATAAAATAGGAGGACACTGTCCTCGCAGGACCAGAGTTGCAGTTTGCTGGCTGGCTCCATGGCGGCACAGGCAGTAAACCTGGAGAAATCCAACTCCGATTAACTGTTTGCAACTGTTGTAACAGGCGTAAGAATGACACCTTTCCCATTTTGGCAGAAGTATCAGATGGAAAAAGCAGTGTCTATGCTGTTCCTCAAACTGTACGCAACTTAAGGTCACTTGAAGACACATTTGTCATGAATTCAATCCAGTGTATAGTGATCATTTGAGTTTCACAAGGAAACACCCTCCTTTTCATCTGTTGGCCATCTGGTCCACAGTACCATGTCCCTAGGGTATTTCTGAGAATAAAATAATACTCAAAACTAATGTCTCATGAACCCTGAGTATATTTGCTATTATCCTTTCAAAAGATACTTTCCCTTTTTATCTCAAAACTCACTTTCAGAAGCCTTCCAATATAGGAGTTGGTATGTACACAGAAAAACAGTGAATGTTTGAAAATTAATCACTCCCTACTAAATAGTACAGCACTTTCATCCAGATATTTTAAGGCAGTTATCCATCTGTCTTAAAAGGCTAGCACCGTTAGTGTTACCAAATAAGGAACCATCTATTGAAATATCATGTTATTATTACACTCTGGTGGTATTTATATGTTACATAAATCAGGGATCATATCTCCTTTACTGACACCCATAGACAATGGTATCATCAGCATTTTATTAGCTGGAAGTCTGCTTTCTTAAAGACACACATGAGGCCTTCATATCGTGTAATCTAAAGTAGATAAAGTGCAATTTGTTTTCTGCTTCTGTATACACCAAAACTATAGGCTAATTTTCCCTAGAAAGAGAAAATACTTACATCAGGAAGATATATTACAGATAAATTTTGCTTCTACACGATCAGTACTTATGTCCCTTTTTAGAAGCTAAAAAAAAAGGTTAATAATTCACAACCTGAGGAATCGTATTGTTAGCATAATGGTGTAAGAACACAAGATTTTGCATCTCAGAATGTACATTTTCAGAAACAAAAATATATATCACATGGGTTAGGAAGTATCTAGTTGTTCAGTTTGCACAGCAATTTTGTCACCAAAAAAAAAACATGTAATGCAAAACATAAGCTTTAAAATTGCTATTTACTAGCTCTATCTTATGAAGATTTGTAGCCAACTCTCGGAATTACAAGGTCTGCAGAAACAGCCCCCTTATCTATCACTTTGGAAATCATTAACTCACACTCTGCAGTCCTTTGTGAAACAAAGGAAGTTTTCACATGAGCTTTCTGATAGCAGAGACAAAAGGGATTGATTGTAGATACAAAATAGCAGTGTGAATGGTAGTTTTAGAGGGTCTTCAGTCAAATACATCTCAGTGACATCTCATCAGGTAGAGGACCAGTCTGCAAACTTCCTACAACTCAGTACTACCAGGTTTCAGGGTCAATCCAGGGTATCAGATTATTTCTCAGATCCAAATTTCTTATGCTACCTATAAATACAAATAACTGCTTGAGTCACTACCCCCTACACCATTAATAAACAAAATCAGCTTCCACATAAGGCCTCTTGCTGTTACAGGTTTCTTCGCACCATAAAAAGGAGGTGCGATGGTAACACTTGTCTACTTGCGCTGTACTTACACCTTCCGTTCTGTGTCCGTACCTGACATGTCCATGAACTCCAAGCCATCCAGCCCAACAAGTCATCAAATTTGCCAGACAGCCCTGGACCACTGGCCACAACCAATGGCCAATTATCATTACAGGCATATTTTAATGTCCTGCACTGCACAGACAGAGAAGGAGCAGTGTTTAATCTCCCATGCACCTTCCACACCAGAATACTTTTTCCATAAAAAATACATCTGCCACCCATACAAGTTTCTGGCAAGGCAGGATCTACTTTTTCCAAAAGTTCATCTCCTCTGTATGCAGTACTGAGCAGCTCTTTAGTACCTGTTCAGCATGAATATTTCTGAAAAAATGGTCTGCATTTTTACAACTCCAGTAGCCTGGAGAGCCTCTCCAAAGGTGACCCTTTGCTGGAAACTGCACAGCAATTCCCAGTACCATCAGCCTGGCATCTTCCATATGTGAAAAGGTGAAAGACGATTACACAAAAGTCAGTGTACTGATCTCTACATAAAAATCCCTCGTCTCATTTTCCTGCCCATCTGTTTGCCTGGTCATCTAACCTCAGGCTGCAAATTACGTTGGGCATGAGCTTTCCCTTCTTTGCATCTAGAAAGTAGTGAACAGATCACAAGTTCTAATGGAACTTTGGGAAAATACGGGAAGAAGAGCAAAAATTACAATTTTGTTTCTCACAGTTGTTTTTAAGGAAGTTCGATGGAGTAGAATTAACATCACATAAGGCAAATAAAGAACACAAGGTTTATTATTTTTAGTTCTCATGGTAGTCCACTCCATCAAACCAGTCCACACTTGTAAGACACTGAGCATGGCAATCCATGGTTTTTAATAAAGTGCGTAGCACCAATATTTTACCAGTGCTTTATTTTCTGTCCTCTGTTTTTTAACATTCACAGTTCTTGCGATGCTCCAAAGCTCTTTGGAGCAACGAGCCATTACCACGTCTCACCCAAGCTCACGAAGCACCTGCAGCCCCTCAGCCCAAGCCATAGCCACGAGAGGAGCTGGGAGGCTCCCCGCGGCGGCCTCTCCTCACAGGGCAAGAGGGGGCTGCCGAGCCCCCATCTCTCCTCACTTCCGTGTCCCCCCACACGACCTCTCCTCGGCAGCGACGAGCACCCGCCACGGGGCCGGCGCTGGGTGCAGCTGAGGGGCTGCAGGGCCTCTCCTCCGGCAGGACCCCAGGGCGAAGTGCCCGCCCTGCGGAGGCTGCCCGCGGCACAGGGAGCTTCGCAGCGGCTGCCGGGCGGCCCGGCGGGAGGAGGCGGGTGCCA